>JAUCRC010000015.1:5789921-6379921 GCA_032399595.1 Tetragonula carbonaria | reverse complement strand
GTCTCGACTCGTATTTTTTTTTCTTTTTTTGAGAAAAGCAGGCGGCATGTATCACAAGACAAGGCTTCACGTGGAGGTCCCCCGGGTCCCGAAAAGCCAGGATATCAGGAAATATTGTGACACCGGCGTGTCGGCGGCAACAATGGAGTTAGCCCATTGTCGGTGTCCGCCTCTGTTAAACGCGGCGCAGATGGGCGACAAACGTCGTCGTCCCCATTCTTCCTACAAAAAGGGACACGGCCGAGATATCGACAGGAAGGAGAAAAAGGAGAAAAAAAAAGGAGGGAAGAAAGAGAGGAAGACGAATGCAAGAACAAGGGGGACAGAGAGAGAGAGAGAGAGAGAGAGAGTGGAAAAAGGGGAGCAGATATATAGAGAAGTTGGAAAGTCGATTTCACGAGGACCGGCAAGCGAGCAGGAACTCCCGTGATCGTGGAAAAGCGTCGAACACACCTTTTTTTTTTTTTTCTTTTTTCTTTTCGTGACACGTGCAAGCGCTCGGCGAGTTAGTATATGGTGGAATGGAAGTCGATTGTTGGCCTGGTCGAGTGAACTATGGTGTTACAGAGATTGCAAGGGAGTACGAAGATGGGATCAGAGTGGCTGACAATAAAGTGTTTTCTGAAGCTCTTTCTTTCTTTTCGTCGCGGTTGAGATTTTTCTACTCTGTGTCTTTGTGGCTTGGTTTCCATTGATTACGTTGTATATAATTTATAATGTCACATTATCACGTCACGATAATTAATCGATACATTATGTGATAAGCATTGTAATATATCAATGGAAATATTGTATTATTTACATTATTATGCTATGAAATTATATCATGCAAATAGAATAAATTCTAAATATACGTCGATACATGTCTGAAAGGTTCGGTCAGCATTTGAAATTTCAATATTTACATCGCTAACTTTGTCCTCGACGAATTGAAAATCATCCTCCCGCTTTTAATCTCCAATTTCTTTCCCCAATCGAAACTTCAACCAACCTGATTCCAATATCGTTGCGGATATTAGATCGTATGCAAATAAAAAAAAAAAAAAAAAAAGAAGAACGAAGAAGAAAGGAGAAGAGAAAACGGTAGCTTCCTCTCGCGCACGCGCAGAAAGAAGATGGCCATCGCGGAGAACACGCGGTGGCAAGGGATGGGATTCCCGGATGGAATTTACAGCGGGACCAGTCATTTGAATAATTTTTATCGGTCTTCGGCTGAAACCATTGTCTTGTAAAGGACGGCCTGAAATATGGCTGTAGATACACGGAGGCAGCGGTGCCACAAGCGCTCCTCTCTCTCTCTCTCTCTCTCTCTTTCGTTCCGTTTCTCTCGCGGCCTGTCTCTCCTCTTCTTCTTCTTCTTCTTCGGGCTCTTCTTACTTTGCTCATTATTCGCTGTTTCACTCTTTCGCTACATACGCACATATTTCGTTTCTCTTCTTCTCCTCTCTGTGGAAGTTTCGTCGTCGATCGCGGGTTCGAGGCGGTGTCTCCTTGGTTCAAAGCGGGACGAGGGTTGGGCTTTTTGGGGAAGCCCGAGGAAAGGAGGACGACACGAACGTTAGCTCGTTGGAGGGGGTACAACATTCCACGGGGGGTACGTGTACCTCGACGGGGTGAAGATCGGAGATAACGAGACCTCGTCTTGCTTCTTCTCCTTCGATTCCGCTGCTACTTGCTGCTCCTCGATGTTCATTCAAAATTTTCTTCTTCGGTATTCTTTCTTCATTCTCTTGCTTCTTTTCTTTTTTTTAGCCTGTTCTCTCTTTTCTACGTATGTTTAGCGGGTAGGTTTTTCTTACTACTTTCGTTCGATGGTCCATATTAGATTGGAATAATTCTAATTCGCCGTCTTCTTTCTCCTTGTGATATCTCGACCTTCTCTCTTTCTAATCTCTTCGATAATTCTTCTAATCCCCGTTGCGTTTCGTACGAAGAAAAAAGAAGATGTACATAATCCTCGAGGTACAGCGACTTTTGTTACATTTCAATCAGACCTCTGACTAGATCCTGAACTCTTCCAATTATTTTTCACCCAGAGAATATAAATTCGTGTGAAGATCATTCGATGGTTTTCCGCGGGTCGGCAAAATTCTCGGCATTGCTGTTTGAACTTTCGTTCGAGAGAGGGACCAGTCCGTCGTGTAAATCATCTCGTGGAAATGATCTCGGGAAAAGGGGTCGACGGGCAGCCGTGACGCGAAGAAAATGGTCGGCGTGTTCGTTTTACCTGAGGGTCTTTTACCGAATTCGACGGGTAAACGACGGACACCACTTACGGTTATGTTGTGGGAAAAGCGGCGATAGCAGATAAATCCGGTCATCTTTACGAGTTTCCCCAAACAGGGAAACTGTTTTCTTTTTTTTCTTTTTTCTTTTTCTCTTTTTCAGCACCTTTCGCCGGATTTTCGGTAAACATCTCGAACACTTTTTCTGTTCCTCGATCGTTTGCAGTCGGTTTGCACGGCGGATCAAAGAACTATATCGGCACGCCTGGTTCTCGTGCGATCATTTTCGTGAAAATGATGACACTTGCAAAATATATCTCCACGAATGCAGTATTTGCTATGTACGTACGAAAAGTCAGATTTCCAACATTGTTCTTATTACTTCGCGAAAAATCATTTAACTCTCCAAAAAAAAAAAAAAAAAAAAAAAAAAAGAGAAAAGAAAACACTTTTTTTGTATATGTATAAAATTGTAAATTAGCCATTTCGATCACTCTGATAGTTCCAGTGCTGATATTTTGTCATCATACTGTGCCTTTCATCTTTCTATTCTAGGTAATTTTGTGAAATTTAAAGAAATCGAAGTGTTCAGCTATTATGATTATATCGTTATACTCGGTGCTTAATTAGCGAAACATTGGACTAACAATCTTACTTGAAAATCGACAGCATTGATGTTGAACATCGGATTATTTTCAAGAAACTCCCTCACATCCGGAACACTACCGTAGGCAACCAATTCGAAGAAGTATTTCTCCAGTTCTTGCAGACGTGGAACCATCACGGCGAATTCCTAAAATATTAATAAATTTGTTAGTGGATAGTTCATTAATCATATGAATTTTCGATAAAGATATCCAGTTTTTTTTTTGTTGCATTCTTATTTTAAAATCTACGAGAGCTACGAAATTCTGAAGATATTGAAATTGAATGTATGCAATTAGAATTATATCGGACGTACATTAGATTGAAGAATTGTCAACTCTTTACATCATTATGTAATATTGTTGCATAATATAATAATATAATATCATAATATTAACATAATTAACTACGTGACGAGTTCATGTTTATTAAATTTCGTATCGTTTAGTAATGCTTTCTTACGATGAAAACAATTTTTCTGTTGTATTAACCTTCTTTCTCGAGTTGGTTTTTCTTAAAATAGGCTACAAAAAGGATTTGTATCACTGTCTCTATCGTATTTATATATATATTATATATTATCGTATTTATATACCGTCATGCTTCAATTACTTTAGTACTGTTATATCATTACGAAAATGTGACATTATGAAGCAAAGCTTTCAGATTTTAAATCAGAAGTAAATAGAAATAATCAATAATTTTTTGTAATGGTAAACTGATATATTTATAGGTATTATTATATTTTATATTAAAAGATACGTATAATGTAAGAACTTAAGGATGACTGAATAATTAGAGAACGTGATACAACATCTAGAGTTAATATTCAGAAATACTCACCTTTGTAAGTGGATCCTCGCTCACTTCCGGAAACATTTTGAACACGTTTCTATTTTAATCAGAGAAAACGATGTCCGTCACGTTTTTACGTGAGACGAGTCGATTACTTATAGTTTGACGTGCGAATACAGAACGCGAACAAAGCAACGACGATATTAGCAAACTTCGTTACATTTTCATCCATTTTTCTTGAAATGAAGTGAGTCTACCGTGTTTAAAATTAATGCGATTTCAAATAACATTTAAAAGATTTTTTTTTTTTAAATATCATTTGAATGCATTCCAACGGAATCGTATTTTTTTTTTTTTTCTTGACTCGAAAGTCGGAAAATGAAATGCAGAGAGAAACAGAGTTTTGAATAATTACACGAAACGATGAAATAAAATGTTTCCTGAACTATATAATCAGTTTTTTGTTATTGTTATATTGTTTTAAATTTATATGAAATAATACAAATATATAATGTACGTGATGTTTCAAATAAAAATCAATTCGCCCTGCAGTAAATCAAAATTAATTCGAATACTATAATTAGTGTCTCAACGACGTGTAAGGAGATATAAAATTATAGTTTACAATTTTTCAACTTTTATATGAAAATTTCTTGTAAACGGTCAGCAATTTAAAATTAAAAAGAAAAAATATACACGCGTTGAAAAAAAAAAAGAAATGATATTTCTTCGTTGCTCACCAACCCTGTAGAATTTATTTCGATGTTATTTAATTTTATCTTCAATTCTCATGAATTTAAATCCTACATAAAATTCTTATATGACATAATTAATTATAAATAATTATATAAATACTCTCGTACAAGAGTCTACGAAACATTTGAACGAAAGAAAAAATGCGTATACTTGATGAAAAAATATTTGATCAATTACTGATTAAAAACTGATATTCTTTAACTGTTCAATTTAATTCAATGCACACTGTATTGTTTTAATTACCTCTTAAGATAAGAAAAAGAGGAAACAACGAAAGCACTGGTATCTGCTCTGTTTAATGATTTAATTCAATCTATCGATGCTGTATATACATAATTTATAATTTGTTCTTCCGCTACGTACAAATAATAATAATAATAATAATAATAATATAATAATAATAAAATATAATATAATAATATTAATAATTAGTCTAATAAAATAATATATAATATATAAATTTTTAAGGACAACTTAGGCGTTAACCTCTCTAGCGTACAAATAAGTATTAATCATCTTTAACCGGCCACGGATAAATCGACGAGATCCCTCAAAAGTAGAAAGAAGGGAAATCGAATATCCGACGTACTTCTCACGCTGTGAATGAATTATTATACATTGAGAGAAAAAAAACATATTCGGTGTGTCTCGTTTATGAACGGCGTTAAATGCAGCAATTCTATACGGTGATACGGCTAAGAAAAGAGAAAAAAAAAAAAAAAAAAAAAAAAAGGAAGGACGGAAGGAAAGTGGAAGATGAAAGTCGGGGGGTCGCAGAATTCTACAAGAGAGGAAGAAAATGGCGAATAGCGGACTATGTACAATGAGTCTCCCCTTTTCCTTTGTCTTCTTTCTTTCATTCAAAACACACACTTGATCTATTCTTCTTCTTCTTCTTCTTCTTCTTCTTCTTCCTTTTCCTCTTCCTCTTCTAGATAATTTGGGAGAAGGGTAACAGAGTCTCGATACTTTTCTTTTGATTTTCTTTTTTTCTGTTATCTTGTACATACGTTCGTACACTTGCACAGTTATGCAGACGCATACATGTATATACGCACATACGTAGGGAATTGCAAAAGCATCGACTGACGATTGAAACTATAAATAAATTCGTTTCGAACGATGGCTGCATTGGACGAACGACAGTTACATAATTAATTACTGAGCCGAGATTGAGAGAGAAGGGGCGAAACGTTTGCAACGAACGCGAACGAGTCTCCGATTTGGCTCGAAGAGTTTCCATTTTGTTAAAAATTTGATATTTTTAATTAGCGCTGTCGAGTGCTGGCCTTGAACATTTGTTTCGCGAAGAATTGCGCATTTTGTTTCTCTTTGCGTAACAATATATGCATAATTATTTTTTGAAACGTTCGAAGTGTTAAATAACGTGGAGCTTTTGATTTTGTTTTTAAATAATATTCTATTAGATTGTATACGATAAATCCTGAAGTAAGTAATGTTCATCTCATTCGGAATTATTTGACATAATAAATATCAACGTTTACGTTTCATATGTACAACATTTTCAATGAAGAAGCATTAAATTTCATTATCTTTTCCATATGATATAAAATCTTGTCAAATATTACTATAAAATAATATTATTTCCACACGAATGGTGTTTTATACTTATATAATAGTCAAAAAAATAATTACATACAAATTTACACTTCTAGAATCCTTTATATTAATCTCTTGTGACAATTTTCTGTATCTCCAGTAACAAGTTTAAATATATCTTTAGAAAATTCTGTACTAATTTCTTACTAAGATCTCTTCTTTCACGACTAGTTTTTAATGGAAGAAAAATTGCAAATTCAGTGGAGTTTCTCAAATTCGTAGACTATAAAATGTTGTAAAGAACGTTACAAAAATGCCAGATAGATATCGTACAGAACGTTGCGAAGATATTAAGCGATACAAATCGCGAACACAACAAAATCAATGTACGAAACGTGCAGTTATTAAAAAAAGAAATATGAAAAGAAATGAACAAATGAGAAAGAGCAAAATTTTTAAATACGCGAGATCAAATTATTTTGCGCAATTCGTCGCTCACACGAAAGAGACATTTTGTCACGAAAAAAAAAAAGAAAATGGAACAATCTTCCTGCCCGTGTATGTATGTGTGTGTGTGTGTGTGTGTGTGTGTGTGTGCAGCGTTCTCGCTATTTCACAGAAAATAGAAAACGCGCGATTGAATAAATTCAGCCAAATACGTTCCACTCGCCGTCAAAAAAGCGCAGAATTATTTCCCAAGCGTCACGTTCGAATCCATCTTGCTCTTCTTAAATGTTTAAATAAAATTTCATGCACGCACTTGGTCGTTCTCTGTACGATTTATCGACGATACTCGACAATTCCCAATTCTTGGGCTCCGTTAGAGAGATCCATCTCTCGCAACGACGGAAAGGAAAAAAGAAAAATACAATACAATTCACGCGCGATATCAAATCAAGTACACGTACGATGGAGAAATCAGAAAAGGGAAGTTACGATAATTAATTATATACTCGTATTGTACACACGCTGTACCAAGAGTGAAAAAGCTCTCCCTCTTTGGAGCTTTGTTTTCAACTCTCCATCATTTCGATAACAATAATACCTAATATACTACATATTACTCGACTGAAACGGGGATTAGTCACTGGCCAAAGCGAACGTCACGTTTAAATACATTCCTCTTCGCTCGATCTCGAATCATTCGTTCTTCAGCTGAGTAAAATCGAGAAAAATTGCGGATGAAATCCGACGAAAATTGACAGGCTTCTCCGCCCTTTCTAACATCTTTTATTATTAAATTACGATCCCTTCTGTTTGTATGCAAGCATGGACGTCTCACCTCGTCCAATATTTCTCTGTTCATTTTCAATTTATTCCTTTATTATAGTTTCTAAATCGTTTCGGTTGAACTTTGTTCCAGAACACGTTAAATTAATTTTCTCCCTTTTTTTCTTTTTTTCTTTTAATGCAAAGTAGTTGTCGACGAGCAGAATTCAAAGTATTATATCAAACATGTTATGTAACATGTAAATGTTTATTATTTTCCAAGATATAAGTGCGGAGAATTGTGCATTTTATTTTTACTTTACTTGAAAGTATTACTATCAATGTCATTCACCTCCGACAAAGTAATAAATATTAAGATTAATTTTGAATAAGGTGTGACAATTAATTTCAATTATCAAAGAAAAATGATTAACTTTCGCTCGATGAATTCTGTCGAATTATAGAGTCACGTGTATTGGTCCTCGCAATCTTTTAACGCACAGTGATGGACAAAAGAAAGTTTAAAAGACAAATGGTACGAAATTATAAATAATTTAACGAAATGCAATTACATTGAGAATAGACATATAAAATAATTGACTGAACTAATCGTATATAAAATATAAACATTAGTCTATAACGAAATTTAAACCCGAGCAAAATATCTCTTTCAATATTAATTTTAACAAATCACCAAAACATTGAAATAATCCTTTGAATGTTAATTTTTTTCGTTTAAAAATTTCGATACGAAAATAATGAAATTACGATTATATAATAGAGATTGGACAAATACAAATTTTAAACTCTCTTTTAACCACCTCGTGTTTAATTTAATCGCTACTACTTCTCGATACGATAAATATAGCATTCTTTCGTTCTGTTCTCCGAAAACCAATTTTATCCAAACCATTATCGTTTGGAAATCAAGAAATCAATGAACGTGTATGCGAAAACGAAGTTCACCTGCAACTCTCGTTCCAATTCTCTCATACACACCTCTACTACCTACACACGCGTGGATTCTCATCGGAAACCTCCATCGTAATAATCCTCGTCAACGGAAGTCTTTTCTCGCGTACGAGTTCTTGCGGACGCGTTTCACGCGTTGAAGACACGCAGAGAACCAAGAAGAAGTCTCTCTCTCTCTCTCTCTCTCTCTCTCTCGATCGATCGAAGCTGAAGCTGTACAGGCTTCATTGGTACACCATCGTCGATGGGGTGACGTAAGACGAGACCCAGTAGAGAAACGACGCGTACCAAAGTATGCCATCCTGCTCCGTCCTCGAGTCCGTGTACCTGTGATCCTCCGCGCCGTGGACTCTCCTCTCGACGAACGTTTTCACGCTGCTCCACATTCTGTACGGGAGGAACGCTAGGTGGACTAGCTCCTGGTTGTCGACGATCGCGTAACAGGAAGCCACCACGTCGTCCACCAGCACCGTTCCCTCGCTCGTCAAAGGCGCGTAGATCCCCTCCTCGAGTACTAGTCGACTGTCGACCACCTTGTCCCATCGTAGACGATGCCGCAACGTCTCGTTCTCGTCTTCCGCTGGATCACTCACCAGGATCTTGTCGCCTGGTTGAACCCTGCCGGCGAACATCGTGGATCTGCCCTCCACCGGGACCAAGTGTGCCGGTGTTAAAGTGAGCACTCGGCCGGATTCGGTGGCCAATCGGACGAACTGTCGCCTCTCGGTGACCGACCGGTCGAGGAATGCTATCACCTCGCTGTACACGATGTCACCATGATTGTCCACCGCTGCTATTCGCTCGCCGAGTTCCACTTCGTCTAGTCGCTTCGTCGAACCGTCCTCCGTTCTCACTAAGCTTCTGCCTGGGAAGCAGCCGCCGGATTTCGCTGCCGACGACGATTCTGGAAGAAGAGAATGGGACGTGTTGGTTTGATATTCGCTCAAGTTTTTCAACTGTACTATAATTTCTGTCGGATTTTAGATAGAGGTCTTCCAACTGACTAGAAAGCGCCTAAATTAGAAACTATGTTTCACACGTATTACGCGTATTTTTTCTGTGGCTTCTAATTTCTCGCGAATGAGAAATCACATTGGATATAATAAACGAATGTAATCGAAATGTATCGTAATATTATAATTGTACTGAAATTATACACGTATAATTATGATCACGTTGCAATTAAAATCACATACATTGGACTCAAATACATTATATTGTAATGAAGAAACTTTGTCCTAGATATTTCACATGCTGTGCATTTCTGCAGCTTTTGATTTAACCACAGAGATTGCCGACGAGGAAACTACGTTCGATGATGTAAATAACATAAATAACTATAATTAAAATTATAATTATATTAGTATAACATGCATGTTAAAATAAGGTATAATATTATAATTATAATTAAGCTTACTCAAAGTTACTAAAACCTACATTTAAATTTTCATCCTTAAATCGTTTTATATTACTCACTACTTTTGTCAAGTGTAATTCTATTTCCCAAAGTATTCCCTATTCCTACTTCTGCGTCGCATTAAGAAAATACCCCCGACAGTCTAAAACAATAATGGCGATCGCGAAGAAGAGGTCACGTCGTCGCAGGAAGAAATTTAAATTCAAACGAGACGTGCCTGACGACGAGTAAGCAGGGTGTTGGGAGTTGTCTTATTCACGTTGAACAATCGCTGTTAGAAGGCGTTAATGCAACGACAAGGCTTGTCGACAAGCGTGGATTGTCACGAATTTCTCACGGTTAACTCGTTTCATACGAGGCGTTTTCAGCCGTGTTCGATTCGTCTGATCGACGATCGGCGCGACACCGCGGTTCCACGGATCCGATTACCCGATCAAACCGGGTCCGGATCCCTTCCGGTTCGAGGTCTCGAAACCATGAAAGAATTCCGACGTTTCGCGGCAGGAGAAATCATCGTCACGCTGACGTTTCGTTAATTTACAGAGTTCGGCGAAAAGTTAACCCGATCGATGATTGACAATCGCGTGGAATCAGGTGCCGTGCATTAATGAAAATTTTCATCACCAATTGAGAGAATGAAAATTAAAATCCGACGATCCGGACTCGGTGGATTCATGTTCTTTGAATGTAATTAAAAAAAAAAAAAAAAAAAAAAAAATGTAGGAACCTCAGACAGGAAATTGCGCTTTAAATATTACGTTAATTCCAAATTATTAATATTATATGAGTGTTATTCTAAATGTCTAATTAATGTTATTAGAATATCATTCTAATTAGGTCTAAATATTATACAGAGCAAAATATACTTTGGATATATTATGCAATTCTTTCGAATGTTATACGCGTTCTGTGGAATTTCACGAATGTTGCAAATTTCCCTTTAAACGCATAGAAATCCGCAGTCTAATGATTATAATGATTATAATTACCGAGTGATTAACGAATAATTGGAATAATCAAAGAGAAACCTAACCAGTAAACATAATGGATCGTAAAAGATCTCCTAAGATCTCCTCACATTTCTGTTTATGGGAAAATATTCATTAGCCTTAAGATCGAAACTTTACAATACAGAAATATTTACGAAAATGAAAACATGAAATTTTTATCTTCGGCGCTAAACTTCGGAACACCTTATATGTAGCGATAGAGCAAAGTAGAAAATACATTTATTGGGAAATGATACAAGATCGTTCGTAGGATTAGTTGATAGATCATTGGAGGAACGAGTCGACTGATTGGAAGGAAGTTTAGGGGTGACTGTGAGAAAAATGGAGCAGAATAGCGATTGCGTGAATTGTCGCGAACAGATTGGACAAGTTGATGAACCCTCGGATAACGTGAACATCGCAAACACAGCCGATATTTCATGTGATTCGGCAACAAAGCCGAGTATCAGCAAAATAACCTATATTCTAGATGTTACCAGATTTCTTTTAGCATTTGTTCAGAGCTATTTTACTACCTTAATTTTTGATTATAAAATCAATTTGTAAAGTAAATTTACCGTCTTAATGTTTGATTACAGAATAAATTTATAATAATAATTGAACATTGAAAAAGTTTGATGTATATTTTTTCTGCTATTAATTTTCTGCATCTTCGAGTTTTATGTTGATCTTTAACAAGTAACTAACGCTTATCATAAAATTTATATATACATCTTCAATGTGGCGCGGGGACAAAATTTCAACGACGTATAGATATATTTAAAAGTGATGTTTTACAGAACTTTTAGCCACCCAATTATTATATTTATATGTCGAGATTAAATTGAAGAGATTCGTTTGAATTGCATTTTATGTTGCAGTAATTTCGAAGTAATTAATAATGCGCACGATTTTTATTTTTAAATTTACTTTTAAATTTTACTAAACTGTTTTTTAGTGGAATATAAAAATATTTAAACGCGCAGAGTCGAACGTTTTATATAAATTTTTCTGTCAAAAACAAAGAACTCGAAAATGAAAACGTGCAAATAAATCTGTGAAACATTTCACGATTTATTTATCTACATTCGCAATATGCACGTTGTACAAATTTCAGTGTACCGCACAGCATTGTACATCTTTCTTCTACATTTTGATATTTTTACATTCTCTTATACGCAGTTCCATAGTTTTATATTTTCTTTACACGACGTTGTATTTTCTTTCTTTTCCTTCCGACCTGAATCGAGAAAACTCGATCGCGTCGGACTAGAAAATCTACCAGGAAAAATAGAAAATTGTTTTGAGAGAGAATCTGTTAGAAAATTGTTTTAAAAACAATTATATCAGAATTTATATTGATAAGAATTGATAGGAATCGATCTAACTATGTAGAATTAAGTTATCTTTTTACTCGTATAATTATGGAAGATTCTGATTAAAAAATGACATGGTTGTTCATAATTTTTCCAAAATTAAGAAACACACTAAAAGCTCGACATCGGACTAGAAAATCTAGCAAGAGAAATATCCAATATTGTGTCCCGAGATAGAATCTGTCTATTCATACGAATGAAGAATAAAATGACATTGTTTCTGTAATTCTTATGATTATAGTTAATAATTGTAGAAAATTATTAATTTTATGTGTTATAATATAAATTATAATTGTGAAAAATTCCGACTAACAATAAGACATGATCGAGTTTTCGATGAATTAGAGAGGAAGTTCTTTAATTTAGGAAATTGAACTTCACCCAGAAATTTCATTTCAATTAAAAAACTTTTTCTTCCATTGCCTCTCTGTTCCTTTTTTCTCTTTCGAATGGATCGAAAAAATTCATTCACGTCGGGAGAGAGAAATATCCGAATCATTTCGTAGAAAATTGTTTCGAAAATTGAATTTATCAGGTGTGAGCTCTTAAAAATCAGCAATTAGTAAAGACTGAAATTAATTTAATAAGAATTACGTTGTAATAGCTAATTATTTTATTATAGCTAATTAATAATCACTTATAATAAGCTAAATTACATAATTAACGGAAGTTCAATTTCTCTTCGCAAATTTTCCAAGTTAAAGAATTTCTCGCTTCATTTCACTTTTCAATTTTTCTTGTTTTAAAACTCAATCAGCTCAGACAATCCAATCTATTTGTATCAATGAAATCTATAACAATTGGCAATAATTTTTTTTTTTATTTCATTATTATAGAAAACTCTGGTTAAGGAATAGTTGACAGATTAAAATTCAATTTTATCCACGATTCTCGCTTCTGCCACTTCTTCTTCTTCTCTCGCTCAAAAAACCAAACACACTAGGACCAGAAAATCAATCAAAAGAGAAATATCTATGGCATCGCATAGAAATTGTCTCGAGACAGAGTCTGTCTGGAGAGGAAAGGAATCGTCGAAGAAAATCGATCGAACGATCGACGTAGAAGGATCGGAGCAAAAGCGTCGAAATCGTGACACGCGTGGCTCGCCGATATCCTTTCATTCTCTTAACTGACCGGTTTCCTCCGGTCTCTCGAATATCGTTCTTTCGGCTCGTATCGATTTCGCGGCGGCTGTTACGTTGGAATTTAATTCGAGCCGACAGGCTTGCCTAGATTTATTGACATTTATTTTGAAACCCGAGCTTCGATCAACGAAACGCGCCCGCACTCCTGGACTTCTCATCGACTTCTCTTTTCTGCCGGAGGTGTTCGTCGATTGTGAGAAATTTGGGTCGAGAGGACCCACTCCGTGAACGGTTCTCCTCCAGGTTCGTGTTGTCGCGCGATTAAAATTTCAAAGCGTCGACGTGTGAAGTAGCCATATAATTGACGATTATAATTTCTGTGATTTTTATTCAACTGCAACTTCGATCTACTTCTCTTCCTCTTCTCCTTTATTTCTACTTTTGGATCTTTCGTCGTGTTTCTGGATTTTTCGATTGCGTTCGCGTGAATTTAGTGAATATACTTTAAAGCGTAAACATTTTACACTTCAATTTTAACCCTTTGCACTCCGAACATTTTTTAATATAACCTATCAGCAACTCCGAGTCGTTTTTACTATCGGTTACCAGCTACTCCAGACTAACTAACAGCATAGGCTTTCAAGAAAAATTGAAGAATATTTAAACAATATGTAAAATATTTAAAATATGTAAAATATTTAAATTAAAAGAAACAATGTTTCTTTTTTGATGTCGCTGCTGCGGCGACAACGGAGTGCAAAGTGTTAACATGTATGACAAAAATTTAAAATGTTTCAATAGAACGACAACTAGATATATCAAATCAAATTGTTAAACATATATAATAAATAAGAATACAATCTGCCAGCGCACAATATATATTTCACTGTCGCTGTTCATAGAATACGATTCTTTCGCGATCGATTTTTATGCAACAACCCGAAGATCTATACGAGTCGGTAAAACAGATAACATAAAGATTTTCGGACATTTTTCTCCAATTAAGATATGAGATACAGCTCAATTGCAGGAAATAAGGAATGATATATAATGATATATACTGACCAGATTTGACAGAACAGTGAATGTGTGACCTGGACTCGTAGTAGACCCAGTCGAAACCAGCTTCGACGGCGAGTCTCGCCAACATCCCGTATTTCGAGCGATCCCGATCGCTCGTCGTCACGTCGACGGCACGTCCCTCGTAATGCAGCGAATCCGTCGCGTGTTTTCCTTCCTCGTCCCAGCCCTCTGTCACTCTTAGCTTCACACCCGGCCATTGGTTCATTACCGAGATGGCCAGGGTGTTCAGCTTCTCCTTGCACCTCTGTAACAAGACACGTTCTTCACGTTAGTCGCGCGTTAATTCCAGAATAACATATGTACGCGCAATCCTACGCAAAATAAAAATTTTCAATTTTTCGAAAAACTGACGACATTTAAACTGAAATATATAAAAGAACCTGGGCTCACTTCAAACAGGTGAAAGGTCCTGTATTTATTTTTTCACTAAATCCTATATAAATTCAAACCTTCCTCTCGGAACAGTGAATAATGTTTTCTTCGCAACGTGAGTTCGAAGATTGACGCTTTCCCCTTGAAACCTGCCAATCTCTTTACAATGACCTAAATTTTTCAAAGAAATACAATTTAATTAATCGATTAAAAAGATTTCACGAAAATCCGCAATGCACACTGATAATTGATTAGAAACTGCACAAGCATCCGTGGTCTATCGATCATCGAGGGAAATTTCCCCGACCATTACCAGCACGCACAACTACGAGACCCAATCCCTTTCTCCTGCCCTTTCAGAAATTCTCATCGAAACTATGAGAAAGCAATGACTCAGAAAATCCAGCGGGGGATCACCCATCTCGCGTTAAAGGCACCCTCTCGCGCGAGACTGATCCCTACCTCGACTTTCGCCTGCCATCCGTGAAACGCAAACACAACGACCGCAACCACCCCCTCCCCCTTTCCCTTCTTTTCATCCATCGTCGTCGTAACGCGGTCATCCGGCCTGAGGCCTGAGGGGTCCTTCTTTTCCCCCCAGTTTTCGAGTTTTCCCCGAAAGTTCCGCTTAACGCGATTTTCCTTGGAGGCGCGCCCGGGGGCCCGGGGATTTACGCGATTTCACGCGGATGCGCGCGGAAAAAAGGCGTTCGCGCCAGGTAAACGGAACGCCAGAGAAACGTCGTTGGAAACAGAGTGTGTGTGTGTGTGTAGGGGAGGAGAGGAGAGAACGAATGCGTGTTTTGACCGGACACCAGGTCTTTAAGGGTCGTGTCCGTGGCGAATCAGGAGGCAAACAGGAGTATAAATACGACCGGTGTCGAGGATCATTCGGTCACGGCGATCCTCTTCTTCGTCTTCTTCTTCTTCTTCTTCTTTTTTCCTCTCGTTTGATAGTTTTTTTTTTTTTTTTTGGAGCTTTCTGCTTTGTGTTTGTATACCTGGATGATATCGGAAGGCATCGGTGGTCGATAGAATGCGCGAGAAAGCGTGCTCGAGGATATTGGTGACTTTAGGGTGACTTCCGAGGCTGTAGAGAGATCCGAGTGGTGCTTGTTTAACACTAGAACTACCACTACCAGTCAAAATGACTGGTTTATACAATTTTATTTTAAAATTTCTATTTCACGTTACAATTTTCCCCCCGCAACGATGCAATGACTTTTACAGCGATAACTAAAGAAATAATATAATGAATTTTATTTTATTTTTATTTATTAGACATCAAGATAATTTTGGTAGAAATAACTTCGTCTTAACTGTCGGTAGTTCTAGTGTTAATTTGTCAGTTATCGTCGCAAGCAGCTGCAGACACGCTATTTCTTTTTTTTTTTTTTTAATTTTATAATGTTAACCTACTAGGTGACGAATTGTGACGAATTTCATGAAAAACATTGAATCGATGCGAGTGATCCCAAGTCAATGACCAGAGATTGCAATTCTCTATTTATTGTGTCTTTACATATCCATGGGCTTTGTCGTTAACTTGCGTTTAAATTCACCAACTTTACGAAGAATTTGTAGGACATTGCAAAGTATGAATGATCCCGATTCATAATGACCGGTGATCTCAATGCATACTGTTTCTGTGTGTCTCTACGAATTACGTGTAATTCTAAAAAAAAAAAAACTCGTGTATGTGCGACCCGAGACTATTGTTCTACATTCCTTACCTTTACATCTATCTCTATATACCCATGTCAGCGTACTCAAGAAAATATATTCAAACCCTTCGATCTCACTATAATTCACTACTAATAACCAAACAATTACAGACAATTTCTATATTTCTTGTATGTCAAACATAGTTCGAACGTCACGTAATTTATACATTTCTGCATCTCGTACATTTATACATTTTGACTCTCTTTGTATCATCTACTCCGAGAATCACGCGTCAAAGTGACCCTCCCCCCAAAAGACGAGAGAGAAAGAGAGAGAGAGAGAGAGAGCCGGTTCCGCGATGGGAAAAGGATTAAGGGCGGCTATCGAGTCGGGGAGAGCGCGATATCTCGTGACACGTTCGTGGCATCGAAACCAGCCGTTGCAGCTCCGTTTCATTGAGAGAGTGGTGTGGTGCCGCTTAATTGAAATTCATCCGACAGCCGATGGGCGTGCGATTCGCTTGTGGCGATCGCGTGCACGTGGCCGTGACATCGAAGCATCGCAGCCACGATTTTCACCATCGCGGCAGGCAGAGAGAAGGAAAGGGGATGAAAAGGAAGGTGGCCGAGCAGCACGAAACGAAGAAGAAGGCGGGCACCGGTCCCCTCGAGCTGTCGTGCATCGTTCAATAGGGGCTAATTGCCGCAAGCAGAGCTGCAAATTCGCGGTATTGTAAGACACGTTCTCGTTTTCGTGCCCTGTTTCGTTGTCGAACCGCCGCGTATTGTCCGGGCATCTCGCGATCGTTTTTCAATGGGGCCACGGAATTCCGATGCAACTGCTGCCGCGGCGCATATACTCTCGGAATTCTGAAATACAGCGTATTTAACAACGGGGCACATTTTATTCGGGCGGAGGGGGGAAGTGATTTTTATTCGCAGGAAGGGCAGCAACTTCAGATAGATGAATTGTTACTGTTTTTTTTTTTTCCCTTCTAGAAATATCGCGGCGAAGACAATATTGTTTCAGTGCCGAGATTTGAATAAATCTTTTTTCTAAATTTCAACAAAATGGAAAGGAGAAACATTGGAATACGTAATATAATGAAATATGTTACATATAATAAAATACATAATATTATGATATTTCTAAATCGTATTATTGTATATTGCATATTGTGTTAAATATTTCAATAACGTTTACATGAGTAATATGAATTTAGTAAAATATAATCAGTTTTTTAAAACAATATGTACATCCACCCCATTTAAATAATTACGATTGCTAATTTCTTTTGTAATTCTTTTAAATCTTTTCATTTCATTCTTTCTTGAATATCTTACTCTACTTCATTTCCTTCTTATATGTAATTTAGATAATAAAATATATAAATTTCACAATTCTCTTCATATCTAGGAATTTAAATTTCTTTCATCCGATAAATTAAACCAATATTCATTCTTATTCATTCTTACCAACTCGAGCCTATTTCTATAGGTTGTTCATGAATATCTCGCTGATGTTCATTTTCCCTTTAATTCTCAGTCGATGCTGAAATTTAAATTGCTTCCTAATTGGTTCTTTACTTTGAAGAAGCCGTGATTCATTCTTGCTATTAATTTGCTTTTCATTTGCAGAGTCCCGCCTCTGGTGTACTTTCAATCAATAAGCAATTAATTTCTACAAATCTCTGCATTTTCATTCTTACCAACAGACTTGACGGAACGATGTCAAATGTCGTATCAAAACACACACACACCGAAATAATCGCGAACTCATCGTCGAATGATCAACCGAAAGGGATCTCTTTTGTTATATCGACGATGCTCACGGCGTTTGCGTTTTGTCACCGTGAGCCTAAGCTTGGAAGGCGCGGCCGTGGCTACGAAAATGATCTTTGTTCCCACAGTGTTATCCACGATTTCCTTTGAATTCACGTACGAGCGGCGTTTCCTCGTAGCGGGATCCCGCGCAAATTTACACAACGACGAAGTGCACAGGGCAAACACAATGTGTTTTCATACCGATGATTTATCGCTTCCGAAGAAAGCGCGTGTTTGAACGTTACGTTAATAATTTGCACGGCCAACAGTGCGTGCTGTGTCAGAGCACATTGTCAAATAGAACGGGAAACATTAGACTTCGAGAGAAAGAGCGAAGAAGAGCGAAATACAGCTCGCTATGGAAATATTTTACCACGTGTGTGCGTGTGCGTGTGTGTTTTTCTTTCTTTTTGTTTGATTTAATTTACTGTGTATATATTGGGGTGGGGAGGAGAAGTACAATATTGTGATCTGCGAGCGGAATTTCTGTGTTTGTATTAAATTTACATTTGAAGGCTCTCGTTTCTTCCAATAATTTACCGTGTTATAATTTATATGCGTATTGTGCGCGATTTATATGCTGGTACGCCTATAATTCACTGATATTAGAAAGAAGCGTAATATCGTGATATTTGTAAAACGGAATTTACGCGCTTGTGTTAGACTTACATTGAAACATTTATCATTCGTTTAACAATTTACAGTGTATACAGCGTGTAAAAGTAGTTCGTGCAGTGAACACATTTTCAAAAAATATTGTTGGACATCGTTTGTTAATAAGATTCTTAAAAATAAACAACATTTCTAATCTAGCGGCTTCTCCCAAACGGGGGATGATTGAGAAAGCTATATAATTCTTATTACTCAAAAAAAAAAAAAAGAAAAAAATGTTATATTAAAAAAATTATAAATCAGCGGAAATAGCCAAAATTGGGGACAGCCGCTAAACTAGATTTCCACGAAATGTTCAAAATAGGCGAATATTACAACACGTCTCTTATATTACTCAATATAAAGTCGAAACGAACATCCGCGATCTAATTACAACGCACAGTAGACAAAACAAATTGATATACCCGAACTCTCACTATCCAATTCTCGTTTCTTTAATCTACAAAAAAAAAAAAGAAAGAAAGAGTGATATCCATTTTATAATAAATGTAAAAGTTTTTAATTAACATTGTCTTTTTAATAATAATTATGTACTCTCGAAATCGATAATAGATTTGAAATTAAGAAGACTAAATATAGAAAGGACAATAGCTTGTTAAATTTCATTGTTTCATGTATTAAGCTTCATTTCAATATAAATCTTATTAACAAGGGCAATATAGAGTAAATAATTATTCATATCTTAAATAAATTATTTAGCAACTTTAAAGTTAAACGATACAAACAACTCTTCCTATAATTAAATCTGAGCAACAAAAAAGTTGAAAAGTACAATGCAATTGAATATACAATTACAAATAAGATAAATTGTTTCGTGTTGATTATAAATATGAAAACTAACAAGAGGTTATTGAAAAACGTTGACCGTGCAAGTAACTTCTTAAAAGAAAAATTAATATCAATATAAATAAAGATTCCGTTCATGATTAATAACAAAAGCATGTTATTTCAAAAATCAATAAAACGACGAAAGAATGAAATTGGAATAAATTTCATTCCAATGAGGAAGGTAAAAAAATTTGCTCTCAAGATGATTCTTCGTAAACAGTAAATCATTCAGCTATGAGATTCCACGATCTAGCACCGCTCCAAATGCAAAGCAGAATTTTTCCAAAAAAAAAAGGATCCGATGACTAATAACCGAAGGATAACCGTGGGAGATTAAAAGGAGCAGAACAAAAAGGGGAGGGGGGGAAAAATAGAAGAGGCAAGTAGGAGGATGGAATTGGAAGTAGAGAGGGAGCCAGAGCGAGAAAGTGGAAGAGAAGAAGGTGGCAGAAAATACAAAAAGTGGCCGGGAAAGAATGGTGGAAGAGGCCTAGAAATATATCCGGCCGCGGTGCGCGATGGGGTGCCTTGTTCACCCAGCGGGGCACCCCCTGAGCCCCTCCCAGACTTTACATCTATTTACAAACATTTTGGCGGGCCGGAGATAGAGCGAAACGGAGAATGGTAGAGAATGCACGCGGCCGGCCAAAGACGAGAATGTCGGGCCCTTATGAAAATCCATTTCGGCTGAAAAATGGCCTGGTCGGTAATCCATTAGGGGCACAAGAGCGGAAGGCAGACACCAGGGGTGAAGAGATGGTTGTGGTTTCTTTTTTCAACAGAATGAAAAGACAGAGAGAGAGAGAGAGAGAAAGGGGAGGAGAGAGAAACCATATCACAAAGAACGCGCGCGAAATAATTCTCGAGACGAGTCGCGCGAGTCTTCACTTCAGGGGCAACGATCGGGGATTACAATTAACGGTGTATTTTTGCACCCCTTGAATGGATGTCGTGTGGTTTTGAACTTGAAGGTTTTCTTTCAACTCTGGCCGTTGATCGTTTTATTTTGATTACACGTAACTTGAAATTATACTTTCAAATTATTACGTCTGACGAAAAATTAATGTTTAATACGGATTAATTGATTCGCCATAGTTTCGCCTTCCTTGAAAGCATACAACTTGTGCATCGAACAATTTTTAATTTAGCACACAGGTATTAGCGTAGTTTCAAAGTTGTTTCAGGTGTGCAAGTTACGCGAATCAACCTGTATATTGGAACGTTTTTATAATCTTTAATGGTGCAACGTTTTCGTATCAACAGTCGTGTGTTTCAATTCTACATTTTACAATCGTCGTTAGTGGATCACGGATTTTGACGCGGTTTGTAGAAGATTTGATAGTATAAAGATACACATAATGCAAACAGTATACAAAAGTATTCTATAAATTTTAATTTTATAAATTATTATTCTACGAAATTTATAAAATGTAAAATTTAAACATTAAAATAAATGTTTAAATATCACCTAATAATATATAATTAAATGGCGAAGCTTCGACATTTCAACAAAAAACTAAATATAATAACGAAATGAATGTTTCAATATAAAATTAATCTATAATTAATTAATTTCAATATAAAATAAATTGAAACGTGAGTTTCAATGTAAAATCAAATAACAAACTAGAACTTAAATACCAAAACACAAGTATCAATGCTCCCAATATAAAGCGAAGTTCAACTCCTTCAAACGCTCTTCAAAAATTTCAATCCTTCACATCTCAAAATTAAAAAAAAAAAAGAACACGGTTTTCTAAATCATCGAGCTTCTCTAAAAACAAGCAAACAAAGCGCGATCTGAATGAAACTGAATGAACTGTGTTTAGCGAAAAATTAATGAAAGTGCTTGTCTCGAAGCCTGAGAAATCAGTCGAGCGTCGAGAAATGACAATTCGATCGTCGACGATGCGTGAAACACAATCGTCGACAGGTTACATGTACGCGCAAAGTTTTCCCAGACATGCCTCAGAAGAAAAGGAGGAGGAGGAGGAGGAGGAGGAATTTCGAACGGAGTTGCGAGTTTAAAGTACGTTGCGAAAGGCGAATGAAAGACAAAAAAAGCAAACCAGTTTTTCGGATGATGGACTGGATACGACAGGGGTAATGTCTGCCGGCTGGAACAACCTATCTCTGCCTCATCTCTCACCTCGATACCCGTTAATTATCGAGCGTCTATCACTTACACCTGGTTTACATGCATCGTATCTTATCTCGTTCGAGCGAGCAGCTCCGTGTTAATTCTACGACCAGCTGCTACATAGTTAGCCAAAGAGCAATTTCAATTCCGTGCTTTCGAACGACATTAGAATTCGCGAGTTTGTTATTTTCGTCTTCGACTCCCTTTTATTTCTTCCGCTCTGATTCTTTTAATTTTTTTCTCCTTGATGGTTTTTCTTTAACGTCAACAGAATGTTGTATGTTTTTAAAATATGATAGAGCGACGATTCTGAGAATTTTAGTGTTCAGCTTCTTGGTTTTTCATTCTCTTAGCTTCGTAATTAATTCGGTTATTTTATGATTTGGAACGATACGAGGAAGTATAGTTTTGTAATAATAAGTATGAAGTTTTGGTGTTTGGAATACTTACAATATTATAATTGACAAATATAATAAAACATTGGTGTGTAATATGCTATTTCTTAAGCTGATATTGATTTTGGATGTAAAAGAGGTGTGAAAGCACGCAAGGCCATAGAAATTGAAAGACTAAGAATTAGGAACATATATAATTAAATGCCACTATACTAGAAATTATCCAAGATCAATAACTACATAGATATCGAAATCTCAGTACTTATACACTCCAAATTCCAGAAGTATCACAAAATTCCCAGTCCATTGAAAATCATCCAAGAAACCACGAATTTATACAAGCGCATGAAAATTTCCAATTCATTAGCAATCCAAGAGTCAGTTTGAACTACGTTAAAATTCTTTCCAATCCATTAAAAAACTCGTCCAATGAACCACCGAGTTTAACCGAGAGACCATGGACATTTCAACTGCTTTCAGAATTATTACATAAATATACTGAAATTCCCAGATTCATTAAGAATCCAAGAAACCACGAAATGATCAACCACGCCAAAGTACCAAGTCCGCTAAAAAAAAGAAAAAAAAAGGATCATTCAACGAACCACCAGTTCCCATCGTCTCCAATCTTTCCAGCTCTCTCTCTCTCTGGAGAGCAGAGAGGTGAGAAGGTCAAGGAAAGACGCGAGACGAAATAAAGAAGACGACGAAGAACACAGAAGACTCTGCCAGAGAGGAGCTCGAAGACTCGAGGAGAAGGAGAAAAAGATGGGCCAGGTTCGGGGGCCTGGAAAGGGGGTTGGGTCCGAGATGAACGAAGATGGTGAAATCGGCTCCATCCCAGCATCCAGACTCTGGGCCCCGCCCCCGCCGGTTTCATCCGCAAGTCCTTCTTCTCCACCTCCAGGCCCCGTTTCTCAGCTTCACCTTCGTGTCCAGACCAAACCTTTTATTCCGTTCTTCTTCTTGTTTCACTCGCCTCGCCGCTGGTATAACACGTTCCGCTCTTCTCTCCCGCTCAAGATTTCTTTTCGTCGTTCTCCCCACCAGTCTCTCTTCTCTTCTCTCGTTCTCTCTCTTTCTCGGTGCCGGAACCGAGTTCTGACCAGAGAGGCCGTGATTCTCTCGGTGTGCCACGAAAAGAGAGAGAGAGAGAGAGAGAGAGAGAGAGTGTGAATAGCGGCACGGTCAGAGAGTCTGGTTCTTCTACGCTTTGCTCTCGATATTCCATTCACTAGAGACGAACCGGCCAGGCGTCAGCTGATCTCCTGGCCAGGAAGTGACTTCCGCTTCGCTGGAAACGGATCCCCTCGACACCTCCGCTTCTTCTTCTTCTTCTTCTTCTTCTTACCCCGTGGCACGAAGCGAGACCGCTCCTTTATCGGTTCGCTGATCACCGGGAATTCGAATTCTCAGACAGTCTCAGACTGAGACAGAATCCCGGGTGATTCTTTTATGGGGCTTTAAACGACCCTCGATCCCTCTTCCTTCCCTTCTGGAACCGCTGACTCGCGAAAGTCAAGCGCGATTTTCTTCTGACGACTTTTCTTTTGAGAAATTGCCGTTTCGCAATGATTAGTACGTTATGAGTGGCGGAGAGTTTCATGGAAACATGACGTTTCCTCAAGGGATTTAACTCTACTTGAGCTCGGTGGTGTCAATTGAATTAATCAATTAATTCGGTTTTTTATTGCTTGAAATAACGAGCATTGTATTATTAAAGAATCTCTCTCTCTCTCTCTCTCTCTCTCTATGATACGTTAATTTTTTGAAACTAATTATTTTTCATTGTCTCTTGGCTACAATTCAATACGATTAACAACAATTCATCGAAATAACACTCGAGATGAATTTCCAAACAATTAATTACGGAAAAATTAAGTGTGTTGCAGTAATTTTTCCCGTATTTTTCATAACATTTCCATCATTTTGACTATTACGTAGAACCATGCCGTGAAAGAACTTTTCATCATTCAACTCTTCGAATTCGCTTGTTCTTCAACATTCTCCATGTTTGAGAAAGTTCAAAAGTCAATCTAACTAAATACTCCTCATTTTGGGGTCATCACAAGCCCAGTTCAATGTTCAATTAATCCTAACCTTCGTCCTCTGTTTCCTCACAAGTTCATTTGCACAATTTCCTTCAGTGTTGGCTTCCTCGCCGGCCCTTCATTTTCAAACTTCAGACGGTCGTGAAACGTTGAGTGAAGCAAATGTTGGACACTCTTGGCTGATCGATTCGAACGATTGGTAATGCACGCGTTGGAGGACAATGGCCCAGGACCCGAAGAGATGACACGGCAACAATGAGGCCCGTGTTTTGAAGAAGACTCGCGCGAGCCCCGTCAAGTGTGTTTGTCGAGCTCTCTAGATGGTACCGGGTGAAGAGCAAGAGCCTTCGCTCCTGGACGACCTATCTCACGCTTCTTCATCATCATCCCGCCACCCTCTCGGGGTCTTTCCACGACTCGGCTGCGCGATTACCAGTCCTTCAACGCGCATCGAACGGCAAACAACCGAGAACTTCGACTTTCCATCGATCGTCCCTTTTGTCTTCTTGTTTGGTAAATTGAGAAGTTTCTGACTTTTGAATTGGCGGTCTCTTTCGTACGAAGGACGCCTCGAGGGCCTTGAAACTAATAGACTTCTGTCTAATTCTTGAGGAATTTCTTTCGCATCGTTAAACTTCGCGCCCTGCGACTTGTAATGATATATCCAGCCGCCGAAAATCGTGACGAAAGTTAAATATAAGCAGTGTTTCTTTAGATTGCGAGATTGAAAAGTCGATTGAAGCTTGTCACGAATGTGTTGAAGATCCTCCTTTCCTTCTGTTGTTTCCTTGCTTTGCTGCTTCTCGAAAATTTTCTTCAGGCTTCGGTTAGACTCGATGAATTAATCACTTCTGAACTAGCCGTTCCATTTCATTTTTTCGTTTCGAAAGTGATTTGATAAATGAAACGATTTCGATTCATAGATCAATGACTCTGTTACAGATCGCTGAGAATAAACATTTGGATCAATCTTAGGCCTAGAGATCGTTTGAACTTCGAACTGCTAATTCCCTCTAGAAAATAAACCAACACAATGCTCGTTTCTCCTCTGCCGAAAAATAATATCTGGCAAACCAACAGCACCTTTGATCACGAATCAATCGACTTCCTCCAGCTGTAGATCGTCAAATAAACTTTCAATATTGAGTCAATCTCTTGAGGCCTAGAGGCCTATTTGAACTTCGAATTATTAATTCATTTCATCCTCACAGAGGCAGAGGAGGACACTTAATAATTCTTCCGTTCCTCGCTTTAAAAATTCCCCGACGGACAGAGATCATCTCGCACTGAATCGACGATGAATCTCGTTCACGAAGAATGTCCAAAGGACGCGATCGCCGATCGATCGCGGACAATTTTTGCGGTCGGTGTTGGTCAAGTTTCGAGTTAAATTTCGGACAACGAGGCGAGCCATACTTCCTGGAAGCCCGCTGAATGCGAACTTCGATCTCCGTAATGGAATTCTCGAGACTTGTAGACATAGTCTCGGATCTCGTCGACGTCCTCCTTGGCTTAGGTTACATCCTTAGGTTGTGCATACCTGCACGGCGACGCAATCGTGGAAGATTGGATGTAACTCGGATCCGATCCATCGATCCGATCAGCGGATAAATAATTCGTAATAAGAACAACTGGGTTCGAACAACTCGATCGACACATTGTCAGCCTATTTATGCAATGGCCGATGCGTTGTGTAATATGGGGGATAAGATTTGGTGGAAATTATTTTCCGCTATTCAAGTTACGCTCGTGGTGGAAATCATGGCTTCGATTTGAGAAAGGAGAAAGCAAATTGCGGAATACGAATGCGAATGTTCAATTTCAATTTCTTTAAAACTGACGAAGATTAATAAGTACAAATTATATGCTCTCGTGAACGTGAAATTCGAAAAGCAGTGATAAAAGCATTCTCATTTCAAAGGAAGAATTGTGAAAATGTCACTGAAGCTCAGTACGAAACCCTAATACGAAATCTTCTATTTTTATTAGAAAAAAAAAAAAAACAGATTGAATAAAATTATTATTTGCATGTATATTCGATACTTTTTTGAATTATTAGATTTTCTTGTTTATTTAAATTTTCCCCTCCGATGTTATCTCCGATACAAAAGATCTCCGAAATTGCTTGATTCGTCCGTCTTTTAAGACGCAAAGCAGGAGGATTAAAATAAACATATGCACAAATACACAAACATCCACTCCAATAAGTCAACCTAAAAGTGTCACACTTGTTTCAATATTTTAACAAAATATGCGCGAAACGAAAACGAGTATATACACGTGTATTATATCTGCCCAATTTTCAGGCTGATATTCCAAGCGAGCGAGTTTTTCCTGGAAACGGCTAGGTGGATCGATCGATCGATCGTCCGCGATCGAAGCAGCCTCGAACCTGTCCCGTGGAACCGATCGCGGGCCCTGGTACTCGTTGTCCCGGCCATCTCGGGTTACATCCTTATTACATACCTGCACAGTAGACACGATCCACGGGCACGAACCAGTCGAGGTGGTGGAAAGAAGATCGAAGTCGACGGGCCGCGAGGCCCTTTTGTCTGTGGAAACGGATTACCGTTCGCTCGAGTTAGAGCCAACGCGTTCGAAACGATCGCTCGTGTGTACATACAGGAAGAGAAACCTCGGCGAGGTTCGGCTAACTTTATTCGAAGCAAAAATGGGAAATAATTGAATCATTTCGTTTGTTATTTCTGTTTCAAGATCATCTTCCTCGCGATAGAGGGATCTCCCACGTTCGAACAGGGAATCAAAAGTGTTAATGGAAATTTTTGGGTAATAGAATAATTCCTTTATATTAATTTACATTTGCATTTAGATTTAGAAGGAAATTGTCTGTTTATTTTGGTATTTAAGCATGGGTATGGAAATTAATTTCGACGTTTTGGGACCCAAGAGTCCCTTTTTTCAATAATCTAATTTTTGAAGTAACGAGCAACTCTGCGGAGTCGTGCTTTTTTTCTTTTTTTTTTTTTTTGTTTCAAACAAAGATGAATTCCTTCTTTAAATGTCTCGAGCATTTATACATTTTGGAAAAATTGCGA
Organism: Tetragonula carbonaria; assembly: GCA_032399595.1. Classification (NCBI taxonomy): domain Eukaryota; kingdom Metazoa; phylum Arthropoda; class Insecta; order Hymenoptera; family Apidae; genus Tetragonula; species Tetragonula carbonaria. The sequence continues at coordinate 6,352,807 of JAUCRC010000015.1, read as the reverse complement.
CTACGATATTTCCATCGCTCGCAAACGAAATGATTGATTTATAATGTAACGAAACGTAACAAATCTTATATGTTCTATTAATATTGTTTTTTCAGTAAAATTTTATATCTCGTGAGTTTTCAGTAAGCGTTTCTGAGAATTCAGATGGGAAATTCTACGCAAATAATCGCTTATTTGTGTTGATCCACTGCGAATATCTATGCAATTTTATATCTTCAATATAACAAAATAGAATCTATCGTTTTCATGACCACCCCTTGAAACTTACTATGAACATCAATAATACTCACTGGTAACGAAGAAAAATTTTCGATCATTTATAATCGTTATTCTCAACCTCACTCAGAGGTATGTTTCATAAAAAAAATAATAAAATAATTGTTCCATCTTTCTCATTTTGTTTACGATAGTGTCATAGTGAACCTGAATGTTCGTATTTTTTTTTTTTTTTTTTATTTTGCTCGAAATAAAATATGTCCAAGCCTGTCTTCTGGTATATGGGGAAATAAGAGAAAAAAGAGAAGGACAGAGAGGTAGATCGGATAAAGAGAAGCGTGTTGTTTTGGCCCTGAGGCCACATCACGCCCGTCGTCGACAGGATCCACGACGAACGCGACCCGCGGGGTGATGAAGCTCGGTACCGAGCGATCGGTACACGCCTCGTCGCGTCCACTGACTCGCCACTCAATCTTCCCAGCTTCCTCCACCTTTCTCCGTCTTCTTTTTTTCATTTATTTCCCACATTAGGCGTCGCTTCTTACGCCCCCCTTTTTTCTTTATATCGTTCCCCCCTTTCTTTTCTTTTCTTTTTCTCTCTCTCTTTGTTAATCATGGCCGGATCAAACTCGAGTTTAAGTAACTCTGGTAACTCGCAATGCACAGGAGAGCGCACAATTACATTTTTTTTTTTTCTGAATTTACTCTCAAAACTTGTGCATTCCATGATTATTGGTTTCATCGTTGAGACTGCACGTGTTACGTGGAGTGTTCGATGATTTTTATTAATGCTGCGACATCAGGATTATACCGATCAAGTTTGAAACAAAATTGAAAAACATGTACGGAAGTATATTTTATAATACAATCTATTATATTGTATTATTACGTGTTATCGTATAATATATACGTATACACGTTGTGACGTGTGTATTATCATTTTATATGATACATTATTATGTATAACATTTGCAGATTGTAGATTTTTTTTTTTAAATCTCGAATTTGCTAGGAATGTGCAAAGGAATTCGCAGTCAAATCGTCAGAGTTCGATCACAAGACAACACGTGACCTAGCAGTTTCATTCAGTGACAATTCACACCTAATTCCAGCCGCTTGTCCACTACGGTTCTTAAAATAACCGTAGATGACAAGACACTGGAAATTCCAAACAATCGCTACTCCATAAATGCATTAGCACGGCTATTTACAGTAGCTATTTACAGTATTTCATTCTATTTATCGAGTCCATTAATTGTCGAACGAAACCCTCCAATTACGCGAAGCATTCTAAAAACGTCCTCTCTCGCGCGGCTCGCGAAGAGGAAGAGAAAGAGATGGCATTTCACTTCGTTCCTCGGAAGTGGCGTGCATCCTCTCGAAATACTTTCACCGTCACCTAAAACGCAAGAAGATAAAGAGAGAGAGAAAGAAAAGAAAGGAGCAGGGAAACAAAAGAGCGGAAAATTGTCGAGAAATTGTCAAAGTAAGTGGAAAATGCACACTCACAGTGAACACAACTACTCGAACTGCCGGGATATTCTATTCCAAACAGAACACGGAAGAACCGTTCGGCAAAGCAATAAACTCGAAACAGAGGGAACACAAGAAGACCATTAAAGACGGGGACATTTCACGGATTCCGGCGAAGAAAGCCAGTGATATTATTGACACACGCGTGGCGACGACGATCGTGGAGATCAGAGGTCATAGAGATAGCTAGACAGGACCAAATATTGCGGCTGTCGCGCATGAATTTTTTTCGATTGGAAAACGAAACGTTTCAAATCCGATCGCGGATTTGTTGAAATTTCAGATCAATCAAGATTCGGAAGTTCTCGGAATTCAGCGACGTATTTTGGCTATCGATAAAATGACAATCGCTCAGGTTGAAGCTGTTATTGTCATCAACGTTTCATCAGCTTCCTCGAAGATAATATCAATCGAATCTCTCGGCTATTGAAATTAATTGTTTCTTAAGATTGAAGTGACATCTTGATAATTTGTACGGCGTTACATGACAATTACCTATGTTACATATAGTTACATTTAACAAAGCAAATAAATACAACAGCTCTGATAACGGCAAAGAATAATAATAATAATTCTAGAATATTTTCATTTTCGAAAAGGAAAATTATTTTAAAATGTCTTCGTTCGCGAACTTGCAATGAAATCCACATCCTGTTGAAGCATCTGTCTAGATGTTTTCGAGATTTTGTGGATTTCGTAGCTTTTGAGTTAAGCACATGAGAAACGTTCTGCACCCTTTCATCCGGCCCGTGAGAGTTATTTAAAAGGTGACTTTTCTTGGCGACTACCTTGCTTCTTCAATGGAGAAAGCTGTTGAAACGCGTATACACGAGTTTTATGGGGAAGATTGCTCGCTCGACTGGGTTAGTCTCGTCTCGGTTCCTGTGACTGTTACGTTGAGTAATTGCGTCGACCTTTTGTGTTGGAAGAATGACGCGTGTTGAAGCAGGGTGGGTGAAATGTTTTTCATTTCTTTTCTTTCTTTTCTTTTTTTTTTTTCAGTGGTCGTAGGTGGTTCCTGTTTCACGTTGAATGGCGACGGTGTTTGTGAAGTTTGATTTATTTGTAAAGTGTGACTCGTCTCTTTCTATTTTTTTTTTTTCATTTCATTTAGAAAGTTCGAAATTCGGAGTTAACGAGTTTTGCTGCGTTTATTATTTTAAATGAATTAAATAATAAATAATAAACAATGAATATTTCTTATGTTCCACGATGATTTAAATTTCGATAAATAATCAAAATATTGCATTAACTTTTTGCGTATTCTTTCCAGATATTTTTTCCAGATTTAAAGAATAGTATTAAAATGATGTTTGTAATTACGATTTCCTAGATACCTTCAATCTACTTTTAAGAATCGAAAAATTCTTGTATTTTGATCATGTTGTCCAAGTGGTGTTGATAAACCATCGTACGACACTCGTGCAATGTAATCGTAAAAAAGAAAATTTCAACGAACGTCAAACTACAAAAGGAAAGAAAAAGAAATCACATACCGTTACCACGGATCTACAAAAACGTCCCCAGTTTAAAAATCTCGTCGCGATTCGTATCTCGCGATTTAAACGAAAAAAGAAAAAAGAGGAAGAAGAACGAGAGACCGAGAGAAAAGAAGCATACGAGTGGAGAAGAGGATTAGAAGACGAGGGGAGCAAAAGGAAGAGAGACGGAGAAAGTAAAGAACAAAAAAAAAAAAAAAGGAAAAAGAAAAAAGAAAAAAAGAGAAAAGAAAGAAAAAAAGGAGAGGGAAAACCGTGGGTATACGTATACACGGAGTGGACGGATATCGTGTTCCAAATCGGGATCCGAGGGATCGGGTTATTAGGATCGAAATGAATGTAAATCCCCTTAACACGATCCCCGGCCAAAACACGGCTACCCGCGGCTCTGAAAGTGGCCAGATTAGATACCGTGTGGTGGCCAGTGAGAGGCTGACTCGCCACGATCCTGTAGGATGTAGAAGCCTGATCCTATCTTTCGCCCTCGACCGCGTGCAACAGAGCAAAGGGGATCCTCGACTTGTCTGTGGACCAGCCTTAAATCTCGCGCGGACACAGCACCGCAAAGAATGCCTGGTGCGCGGCTGGCCTAACGAGCTTTTAATCGTCGAAACCGACGTCTCAAAGACACGTGACATAGCGTGTCGTCACGTGCCCCGTCGCGTACCCAAATTATGTCACCCTCGCTTTTTCCACGTTTCTTCTTTTCCCGGCTTTTCTTTTCTCTCTCTCTCTCTCTCTCTCGTCTCTTCTCTTTCCGAGAAATGGATTTGGGTTTCGATTTGTTAGTAGTAGAATTGATCTCGCTTAGAACTGGCAGTTTTTTTTGCTCGAAGTTTCGCACGTAACGAGCGGAAAATGAATTTAAATATGTATCTCTGGATGTGTTTGTTTAATATATTGTATATGTATCATGTGTGTTATATATTATTCAACATACATTGTTACATATTATATATACATATGTGTTGATTATTTGTACAATGCTGTCAACCTTCAACTCAATGTTATGCAGGTGATATTAACCTTTTAAATGTTTAGTCATCAACATTGTATTTTATATCACATTTTAATTATACTTTAATTAATACTTGAAATAATCTGCTGAAAGGTTACTTTCTTCTCCCTTTACTTGTAACGTTTAAGAATCATTCATTAAATTCAAAATTGGAGACGTTTGTAGATCTGTAATACCTACGTTTAATTTCGCTTGATTAAAAAACTCAATTCAAAATTACGTTAATTTTATTAAAAAAAGAAAAAAAAATGCGAGCAGCTTGGAATTTATAATCTACGCCGCGTGTCAGAGTTTTATTAAAAATAGACGTTCTAGGAATATTCAGTGGGAGTCGCACTGTGGACCAATCTGGTAATTACCGATCGTTAATACACGCAATTTCACTGCACTGTCAAAAAAAAAAAAAGAAAAAAAGAACATACAAATAGTAGATTACCTATCTAGCAGATACCTATCTAGTCATTGGCATTAAATCGAAAGAAAGAAAAAGAAAAAAAAAGAGAGATTGAAGAGAGAAGCGGAAACAGTAGGATACCTGTAATTAGCAGAAAATCGTATCTACGTGCGCCGATGCTTTCTATAAATTACGCCCGATCGTCACGGAAGATAACGGAGCAAGGCTGCAAATTTCTCGGGGCGACGTTTCAATGTGGCCTGACACGCGGTGGAAATCAATGTTCCAGTGAAAGCAACAGTTTTACCTGTTGATATATCGACCAGATTTAATCGGTGCCCATCGAACACACTGTGGGCCAGCCGAAGAAACGCACCATTTTACATCGATCCGTATCGATGCAAATCAAAATCGATAAAAAAATTCAATCGGGCCAATTACACGAATGTTCTACAAACGATTTAATCGAGCATGCAAATATACGCACGGTCGGCATACGTACACTAACTATGTCCTCTCGTTAGCCAATCAACGTTCGACATCGATAATTCCGGTCAATGATCGGTGGAATTGTCGTTATCGGTTGTCAAAATTTACGCGCACGGTGCACAATGCTCATTATATGTATAAAATTTAATTGTTCAATGTTCACATCGTTCATATACTTTACACGATATTTTTCGATTTATTTTTTAATAAATCGCTCCTTCTATCTAAATTCTGCAATTTTATAAAATTTATACATTTGTAGTTTCACGATAAATTAAATTATTACTCGGTACTTAATGGGTTAAATAAGACATTGTAAAGAAAACTAAGGTATATACGTGTTGTTGAATTTCTATTTGGAAACGATAGCGTGACATTTTAATCTAACGGGCTTTCTTCGAATCAGAAAAAGTAGCGAAAGAAAGAAGAAAAGGATAAACGGTAGCTATACGTCACGAGGATTACGAGATTTTATAGCAACATATCTCGTAAACGCCATCGTAAATCTCGCGGCATAAGGCGAATTCATTAACGACATCGTGAAGTAAGAGTTAGACTGAAGGGTGCAGATCGTGTGCAGCGAATCGCGTAAACGATTTTCGATCAGTCGCTTTGACTAATGCAAGCGAGGAAAAATATATGGAAAAATTTTTTTCGAGAAAAATTAAAATACTTTTTTCAACGCGCAATCTGATGGTAATGCCTTTTGGAAATTAACGTACATATTTGGAACTAATATATATGACTGTTTTTTAATAAAAACTTTAACACAGTCTTAAAATATTAATTCGATGGCTTTCTATTGAATTTGAAAAACTGAGAATTCGAAGGACGTAATTCGAATTGAACGTAAAATTCCCTCGAATGCAAGGAAAACTTTGTTTCAACGTTATTTATTTAGTACCATCTAGTTTTCTCGCGCAAGTAACAATAAATCAAATAACGAACGCTAAAAAAGAAAAGTCGTTACATACGATTCGACAATCGACAATAGAAAATAAACGTGATGGCGGATCGTTTCGCATCCGGCGCGAGTCAACGATCTGAAAATAAATGGAACGATCGTGCTAAAAAATCGAAGCTAAAAGCCGATTGTTTTCTGAGACAACGATCGAACAGATTCTTTAGCCGTGCTAAATCCAGTTTTTAGAAAAGCAATACTTCATACACGTAGTGTGCGTGACGGAAATACGATAGAACTGATCTCTGTCCCGAGTGAAACTGAAAGACTTTCGGAGAAAGATTTTGACCTTGCGCGAAAGAGAATCTCGACGTATTACATCCATTGATCAACTGTGACGAATATAGAAATGCGGCCTTTGCAGACGTAGAAATTTGAATGAAGCCACGTAGAGTTACGCAATATCTATTTTCGTTTCGTTTCATTTTGATTCGATTGATCGAGCGACGCGTGACATTAATTACGTCACGCGTATATATAAAAATGAAGCTTGTCTTGGAAGAAACTTACAATTAAATCGAACAGGCAATTTTTAACTTTTTTATGTAAAATATGGTTTGTCTGTGAATGAAATATTTAATTGTTGCGAAAATATTGTATTTAATTTGATGCAATATATAATGATAAAATTATTATAATTATTGCATAACTTTATATAATTTATAGTAATATAGTGTTTAATTTTTAGGAAATATTATAGTGCAATGAAAACGTACCTTTTATCTTATAATATTATTTAATTATTTAATTAAAAGTTGAAAAAGAAAAGAAAGATAGAAAAACTTTATAATAATGGAGTAGCGCACAAGCTTTTATTTTTATATTTTACGAAAAATCATTTGAATATTTAAAAAATATGGACTGTTTCACGTCCATAAAATTTCTAACAAAACTGATCTAGAAATTGATCATTTTCATCATCGTTAATGCTCGTTCACAAGTCTGCGGACAACAATCAATTAAGATGTTAAACATCGACGATGCGAGCAGCGTAACACAATAACACAGTTAATTGATTGGCTACTAATTAATTATTAATTAGGGTTAATTGATCGTTAATTCTACCGTTTAATTTCTTCTTTAGAAAATCACTCGATTGTGGATATTTATAATTATAAAGATTCAATAGACTGTCGAAGTTAGATTTGTTTTCTCATGTAAAAAGTCGTTCGATTATTCAATCTTTTCCATCTATACGGATCGTAGATCTTTATAATTACAATACATATATAAGAGCTGTTTTTAATCTTGAAATATCCTTCGAAAGAAACGAACCAAAACGCAAAATGATGACAGTAGTAGAGTGAAAATTATATCAGTCTCAGTAGATAAGAAATCATTCCATATTTTTTACGTTTAAAAATGTAATTTGAAATAGTTTTTTTTGGCAAAGTAAGTATCCGATTTTAGAGCAGAAGTTCTAATAACAATGACAATAATAGTTTTATTTTTATATCGAAATTTTCTTCTTCACCGTGTGCTGATTTATAACGTAATGTGGGTAGTGATCTAAGTCTATGATTAGCGCGACAAGACGTTCAAACTGAAAGTATTTCAATTATTTTTGAATTTTGTTTGCCTCTGACGAAAAGAACGATTGTTTTTTATAATTTTATTGAACTATAGTGTAATTAATTATAAATAATACATACTGTAATATTACAATACTTGTTATTAATATTATACATACTACATGTATGTACTAGTTGTACAATACTACTTGATACTAGTCACTTTGATTTGAAGAAAAGAAATCATTGCTATAAATAAAGTGACAAAACACTAGTGTATCCGATCTCTCTGTCATCTCACATTTCACATTTTCAGAGAAACCCCTCGAATTAAATGCCAATAAACTGTTAATAAACTGACAGTAGAACCTTCGAGGCGTTGATCAGTGATTATCAGACATGTTCGAAATTAGCAAATGACGATAAATCCCTCAGACTATACAGTGGATCTTACAAGAAACGAAACATTGATATAACAGATTCAACGATTCATTCACGGACATCTTGAATCAAAATTCAAAGTTAGATGGTAACAGAATATCGAAACTATTTCGTGATTATCGGATAATAATTCGTTCGGAAAACTATTTAACTGAACGACGTGCTCTACAGAGATCGATTCATTTAGAATCCGAACATTTAATATGTATCTTTATTTTCCAATTAATTAGGCTATGATTAGCGCGACAAGACGTTCAAACTGAAAGTATTTCAATTATTTTTGAATTTTGTTTGCCTCTGACGAAAAGAACGATTGTTTTTTATAATTTTATTGAACTATAGTGTAATTAATTATAAATAATACATACTGTAATATTACAATACTTGTTATTAATATTATACATACTACATGTATGTACTAGTTGTACAATACTCAAAAATTGACGAAGAAACCTGTATGGAGTACACGATCTCAGAGCGTGAATTCTTTGAAAAATGTATAATTTAGTAAGTAAAGTTCTGCCGCATAAGTTGTATATCGAAAGCAGGAAAGAATTTCCCGGAGCACGCAGCGGCCAACAAATTACACGGCGTTTTATGGCTGCCAGCGGAATTATGCGCCTCGTGGGCGGACGATTATTTATCTTGTCGTTCCTGTAATTACTTCGCGGCCACGGGTCGCGAGATATTCCAAGACGTGTGTGACTGTGAATCACACAGCCTCGCTTCTTTCTTCGCGGATTCGTGACGAAGGTAGCGAGAAGAGAAGTGACTGAAAATGAGCGAGAAAATGTTGCGAGTTCAGAGTTGAAGTGTGAACGCTGTGTCCACTGAAATCAATCGAACGTCACCTAACGTAACTACCTCGTTCGAATTAACGTGAATCGATCCAGTTTAAGTTTCTCTGCAGTCAGAAGTTTCACAGGATTCTCAATTACAACTGTCAATCATTTGTTTAATTATTTATGTCACTGTCGTATTTTATAATTAATCAATAATGACAGTTGTATTAATTAGTGAATTAATCATTGTCGCAACGGTCATGATTGTTGTAACGTTTTTTCGTTGCATCAATTATTTGTAATAATGTATGTTAATCAATCACAATAATTGTCATGATAATTGCCGTAAATAAAAACAGACAGTATAATAACTCTTTCGTTTATTTGTAAGGAATGAAATCGTGAAACGATTATTAAAAAGATGAATTTCTGTATCATAATGTTAAAATCTACTTTGAAAATTGTATCTAAAGATGGTTTTAATGTTGTTCTAAACTTTTATTTATGAAGAGTGAATTGATCAACTTTGAGGAACTCGTACGTTAATATTTCTATATTATATTATTGTTACATTAACATTGATATATTATGCTGTGAATATTATATTAATGTTAGTTTATAGACCAAAGCATTGCATACAAGAAACAAATGATGAAAGAGTAAATGATTTCGTGAAGCGTGAAAGAAAATAGTTAAACATTGAGACATTATTATTACGTTAAAGTAAAGAAACGAGATTGTTGCCTCGAATTTCGAATTTATATTATTTTTCACTTTAGCATTTAAATTGCTTTGACACGCCTACGTTTTATTTCACGCAGGGATTTCATTAAAAGTTCAAACTTCAATTTGCATAGCAGCGTCGTGAATTCTGCCCCGCAATGAACGTAATTTCTGGCAGTAGGTGAATTAAAACAAAGTAGACACATTCAAAACATTCTAGTCACGTGGAGAAGTGCCTTCCAGAGATCATCATGAATAAAGATGTTTTCTGTACGTTCTGTTTCTTTTATTTCGTCTCCCTTCGTTTAACATTGATCGAAATAAATATTCGTTTCTACGTGCGTGTATTTAATAATAAGTGATTTAGAAAAATTTCTAAAAAATATCAAAGTCTTTAAAAATTCGAAAGATAACGAAACCGATTGTACATCGACAGATGAGATCGTACATTTTATCTGCCTGTACATTTTTGTAAATTGAGCAATTTCCACCACGCTAATCCTTTTTTCAATCTTCAATAAAACATATTACGATGTTAGTTGGTATATATAATATAAAAATATAAACTACACTGATGATATAAAAATCGTTATGTAGTTCTATACGCGCGAAAGTTCCACAAAAAATAATTTCCATTTTTTTTTTTTTTTAATTTTTTGTTTTCACAGCTAATTAGCTAGACTTCTGAGAAATTCGACTTATTGCATATTATTTTCGAACCATCATCGAAAGCCGAGAAACACAGCTTCCTGCCACGGGAAAATACGAAACGAACGTTTTCTAATCTACGATCTTGTAAAACGACGCTTAAAAAACAAAGATCAAACGGTAGATCTACCGATCGTTTTGTATGCCATTCGGCCTCTAATCACGTTTATTAACGAGCGTCGGTTGAAAGTTTGCGTCACAATCCGGCAGCATGATTGATTCGTAGATAAAGTACATTTCGAATCGGCTGGCTATTTTGAATTCTGTCACGTATCGATTATCGCCGGCGCGTTTCCAGCCATCGGATATCGAATTGAAACGATTACACACACACACACACACACACACACACACACGGTCCCCGATGCCATCTACCCATGATGCAACGCAGCGGAAATGAATCTCGCGGACGAATTGAAATTCGAAGCTTCGAAATGGCAAAAGATTTGGGAATTGTAAAAATTTCTTACAGATTTTTTTTTTCGTTATTTTTCACAGCTTCTTTCTATTAAAACATGTATATATTTTAATTAATGCAATTTAATTTTTCTTTCTTCAATATAAATGTAAATTGAAAATTGAAGAATATAGTGTCTACCATTATATATTCAATCGATCGATTTCGAATTTTAAACCTACGATGTCTATATTCTACATTTATGTTTTTTTTATCGACGCACATCTTTTCATTCGTCGAAGCAACAATTCAAGATAAAAAGAAATTGCAATTCTTTTCTTTCGCGTTGCATGCCGCTGTTCATTCAACTTTTTGATGTTAATCGGATAATTACGCTTGCCATTACGCAAGAAAACTGCAGTCGTGCAGCTCGTTCATTACTATCCCGTTGAAAGAAGTCTCTCGACCATTTATGTTCGCCTTTATGCACTGCTGTGTTAATTAACTGAACAGCATATCTGTTCCTGCGAGGCAAAAAACCACAATATCGCTTAGATCATTGATGTTCTTTCCCATTTAGAATCAAATGGTTTAATGTTTATCACGTTAGTTTGTGATGTTGTAATTTTTACACAACGCAAAACGCTATCTTAGTTGACAATCCCAATTTTTATCCCATCGAAATAAGAGATTTTTCTTGGTGATCATTTTTTACTATTAAGTGTTTTTTACTGAAATATTTCATTTTTTACTATTAAGTGTTTTTTACTGAAATATTTCATTTTTTACTATTAAGTGTTTTTTACTGAAATATTTCATTTTTTACTATTAAGTGTTTTTTACTGAAATATTTCATTTTTTTTCCCTTTTTGTTATTAAAACAAAGTAACAATCTGGATATTTATATCGTGATATTTGTTACAATATATTTTGTTTCTTGAGACTCAGGTAGTTGTCCTGGGGAAATGAAAGTATAGATCTACCTGAGTAGATCATTCCTCTCGCGGTCAGACTGATATCTTCGACAGCCATCGAATCGATAACTAAATGCCATTAATTTACGTTACATTTCTATTTTATTTGCACTTGTACTTTGCATGTGTTTATTCATCACTACTGATAACAAATAATTTAATAATTAAACGTAAAAAGTACGTGAATGTTCAACTATGTCGCGAGAAATTAACATGTTGTGCGTCCGAGCGAACATATCAATTTACTTCGATCGGCTAATACATCACATTAATCGTCGATATAGAGTGAAAAGTCTCCAGGATTGAATCGTCATTAATCACCTGTCGCGATAAATCGCGTGAAATGGATCGATCGATGACAAAACAATTTATTATTATTTCCGATCGATTATCTTCGCTTCAAAATAAAGTTCTCTCCGCAAAAAAAAAAAAAGAAAAAAAACGCGTTTGCCAATAGTGAAATATTTTCCTAAAGTGTTGAACCCACTAGAAGATTAGAGTAAAAAATACCAGCAAAATTCCCGATTAAATATACGTGAAACTCAGGTGAAACAGTCAACGATCGTCGATCTTTCTCGCGGTCGAGCGATCGAACACGGAGAACCGTATTAACGCCAGCGTATTAGCCATAAATTCAATTACGATCGAGATTAAAGCGTCGCAGAGGACTTTGGTTTACGCTCAACGACGCTCTCTTTCTCTCTCTCTCTCTCTCTCTCTCTCGTCTGCAAACTGACAGAAAGCGGTTACGTTTTAACCGTAAGTTACAATGTATCGGACGTTTCTCCGGCGCGTATAGTTCCGCCGGTATTTTATGAGGCATTGTGATGTCGGCCATTATTCACGGTGCAGTTATAACGAAACGGATTAAATTATAATGCACGCGTTTCCCCTCCTCTCTCCTCTCGCCTACCTGCGCGACTTAACGGTACGACTGTTACTGTAACAATAAATATTGCACATTCGTAATTTGCCCGGAGCTCGACGACGTACGAAATATGTTAATTCCTTTGGTATAAAATTCTCTTGGCTTATGTCTGTAATCACGACAAGCTCGTTCGCGATTCTTCAAATGAGACCTCGGCGAACTGTGTTGGTCATTTTTAAAAGAGAAACGATGAAGGAACGACGAAGCTAGATTTGTAAGTTCCTTTCGAAAAGTGATGATTTTTTTTTTTTTTTTTTGACAATTCAAAAGCGAAGACGACCTCGGAGGAGAATCTTTGGCAACTTTTCTGGATAATTGAGATGAACAAAGGAAGAATCTCCGACGTTTCAGTATAGTGAATAGGTATAGCAGGTACAACTCTGACACGAGAAGACTTCTCGACAACTCTCAGAAGTCAAGACGACTTAGAGAAAGAACCTTTGGCAATTCGAAGCAGGATTCTTGATAATTACGAACAGGTATAGTAATTCCAAGAAGAATTTCTGATAACTCAAAAAATGAAGACAACTCGAGGGAAAATTGTAAAAAAAAAAAAAGTAGGAGAAAGTGTTCGATGCAATGATAAACGATCTTCGTTTCCATTCCCTTACGAAGGATCACTTAAACCTCGGTGAATCTCGAAAATTTCAATTGTGAAATAATTACAGATTCGTCGTCGAAAGTGAACAAGATTAATCTTAAGACTTTTTTAGAACAGCAACGTGTGCCCTCGAAGAAAAAGAGAAAAAGATCTGAAATCAAGGGGTTCCAATCCCTTTGAACATTTGAGGAACAAGCAACTAGCCACTAGCCGGTATCGATATCTCGCGACGAGTTTCGCGTAATCTCGACCGCACTCGAGTGTTGTAAGCCGATCGTTAACTCCATTGTGAGGGTATTACCATAGGCTGCGCAACCTGTGAGGGACTCGAAGGTCGACCAAGTAAGGAATTCAAGGGGTCGAGTGGCCCCACGAATGTAAATTTGTATGTATCAGTCTCTCTCTCTCTCTCTCTCTCTCTCTCTTTCTTTCTCCTCTTTTATCCTCTCTTCCTCTCTGTCCTTTGAAAGTCATGAATAAAACTGAATAGCTGAACCGGTAACCTAAACCGAAACAGCCACTCACCACCTGTTGCTTTTGTATTTGTACAGCACGAACGCGGTTGCTTTCGGTATTGTAAAGTGAAACGCGGTCTTCTTCGCCGGCCTGCTTCGACGATGACCCGCCCGTTCTGCTGTTTCTTCTCGACAGAGCACTCGTCGGGCGTAATGGCCAATCGTCGAGGATCAAACCGATGCTATCTTTTCACTTTTCACTTTTCACTCGGCGAGCACCGAGAAAGCGGTAAATACAAATTTGCTTTTCGCTCTGCTTGTTTGCGCTCAGCGTTAACGCTCTGCTTCGAATTTCCGGATTCACGCTAAGAGAAAAGAGCAGACGCGTCCTCATTTTTCAGAAATGAAAATTCTAGTGGTTTGCGAATTTTTCTTTTTCAGATTCACGAATCGCAGATGAAGATTGTTCTTCAGTTATTGTTGAGTTTTTAAAATTATCATAATTGGGATTGTGTTGTTGAAAGGACCGGGATGGAGTAATTACACTGTGGATTTTGCGCAAATTTATACTTTGAAGTATCTAATTTGTTTCGTCTACTGAATATTATTATCGTAAATACACTCGTTCGCAACATGTTGTATATTATTGAAAAACACGTAATAATTAGGCAATGTGTTTTTATAGTGATTTATACGTATTTACAAATGGAAATTTGTTTCATCCGTTAAATGTAATATTTCATATTAAATACTCTGGACATTATGATGTAATGTAATAATATTGAACAATATTATACATAATAATATTACTTAATATTGTTATATATAATTAATATATTATATAACAATATACTCTGGATATTCTATGTACTTATTGAAAAGATTGAAAATCTTAATATAACTAGACTGTGAATTTCTATTCAATTTTACTTAAACTTTCAGCCCCTAAATGAATTATTACTTATATCAAAGATGGATTCAATTTTTTAAATTCCTCGGGTGTGGTTCAATTTATCATTGGCATTATCTAATAATAAGTATATTATAAATTACATAAATTTCAATTCTAACCAAATTTATATTTTCATTGATTCTACAGTTTAAGGGATTTAACAAAACGACGTGTTACAATCTAATAGATTCGAATTGGAAGTATTAAAAAAATATGTCCACGAGTAATGTACTTCATACTTCCAACAACTTTATATCTTAAATTATTAATTCTCGTGAGCAGTCAATTTCAATGGAAAAAAAAAAACAAAAATTTTATCGAATATTATTCGAGTGACGTAAGAACAGATTCGAGGCGCTGAGTCTTTGTGATTGGGACCGATTAAATTTAGAACGTTGACGTGTGAAGCGTTCTTGGAAAAAGTTAGATCGATTTCTCACCGGTTCAATGACAAATCAATAAAGAACTAAGAAAAATCCTTTAATTCTTTTTATTTATCATACGTATATCTCTGTATCTGTGAAACGTATCAAGTGTGCAAGTGTTTTTACAAATTGCGTGAAAAGTAACGATTTATACGAAATTCTCGACCTGCGATGATTACATATATTTTATAAAAATCCACCCCTAGCTAGGTTTATTTTAAAATTGGAGAAAATGAATTGGAAAGTTTCAATATTCACGATAGAAATTAATCTCCAAGAAGAATGGCGACGATAATATAATATAATAATTCGAATCTTTGTATCAACTTTGGACAAAATGGTTCGTACAATTGGCCTCCGCTACTAATAATTTTAGAGTTCATCTAAAACGAAATTGGAGATTAAAAATAAAAAATTCCAAGATCCTGTATTCCTACCGATGTCCAATGACATCTGCTTGAACGAACATAATTGACATCGAAATGCAACGTCGAAAACGAACGTCGTGATTTATAAACAGTAAAACGACACAGTTGAACCGCAGTAAACGCGTAGATCTCTATGATCTTCCAAGCTTGACGTCGACTCGATTCAAACGATACATCGTTTATATAGCATCGTAAATAGGAACGAACGAACCCGTAAACGCGCCTCCAAGTGACATAAGGCGTTCGATGCAGACACGACCAATGTGAAGACGACGTCGCGACGTGTTCACGCGGTGAATGGTGAACTAAGTTCTTGGTGAACGAAGCTCGCCTTCACAACCGTGGGGATAATACGACTCGATTATTGCTTTACAGCTGGTAACGGAATAACCACGGCTAACGAGTTTTATTGCTCGTACGTACGTACGTATCTGTAAATATCGCTAACGACCGCCGGTACAACGGCGGCCTCTGAATGTTAATCTTAATTCCTCGCGACAAGACCTGCTTGCTACCTGCTTGCTCGTACAAGTGTGAAGAATTGAATTAATGCCGCTCGTGCAGGCCCCGCGGAATTATAACGAACTCTCCTCGTCCCTCTTCTCGTCGTAATCTATCGGATCAGGATGGGGGGAGGGGGGGAGGGTAGCGTGAAAAGGAACCAGTTAACGCCTCTCCGAGATACCGAGCGCGACGGGGGTCTCCTCGATCGCGTACTTCGATCATTTCCTTTGAGGACACGTTGGAAATTATTTTTATCTTCGGCGCACGTGACGTGAGTAACATACTAATGCACTTCTGTTTGAAGGTCTTGGAACATTCTTTTTTTTTTTTTTTTTGTTTCTTTGGCCTCGGTTTCTGTTCTTTTTAAATTTGAACACATGCGTTTTGTAATACAATTATTAATGTAATTAACTGACATATTCGCAAGGTATGGAGTGATTAAGAAATAATTGATGTTGTTATTTAACATTATGAGATATTATAGAGTAATGCAAGTCAGTATAGATAATATTGCAATTATGTATTATAGCAATCGTTAAAATTGATGGATATTTCGCAGATTCATCGTATATTATAATATCATAACAGTTACTCTGACAGTTTTGGTAACTCTTAATGTATTATATTGATATCAATATTTCCTCAGTTATATTAATATCAGTAACGTTTTATTTTCTTCATTTTTGGAACGAAATGCAGCACAGACTTCATGACACACGTACGTACGTATAAAAAGAGGAAGAGTTACAATAATTATAGATCCTCCTAACAGACTTTCAAATATTTCCGTGAACGCTTGTACAACTTCCCAAATTTCCAAATTCCCGTAGAAAGAAATTAGGAAAACGAAAACTCGAAATAGGCGAATGATCCCTTTGCTCGAAATTTCCAAAGTAACACGGTGAAATTACGAGGAGAACTCTGGTTGTTCAAACAACGTGCCACAACAGCTACTGCACTTACGATTCTCACGGTGTTTAAGCATCGTTTATCACGTAAAGCGGCGTTCACACACACACACACCAGAGTTCGCCCGAGTTAGTTATTAATGGAGCCCGAGATTTACTTTCAAAGACAACGTTAATTGAAACGATGAATAGACCTACTGTGTGTGTGAGCCGCGTAGTAAAGCGTACACGGTAGCTATGTATCCAAACCTGTAAACTCCGCTATTTATCAGCTTGATTTAAGCGTTTTTACCGATCGCGTTGTATTGGCACGCTGTGGCCAATTAGAGTATGCACAGACACAGTAGAGCAGCTGTTCACGCACGGAAATACTTTTCCATCCTCGTCCGAGACCGCGATTAAAAGCACACCGCGAATTGACCGAGCAAATACCGACTCCGTAATTTCGCTTGATGTTCAGAAACGGTAACAGCGAAAGTATATTTGTAGACTTTTCGTGCAATGATTCGCGGACAGGCGAATTTTTTACATCGATGTTAGTATCTGAAAATTGATAAGATAATTTTAGTGACACGAAACCCGATAGAGATTCCAGTAAAATTTCGTAAACAATTCGAAATTGATTTTAATGATAGAGAGATGATGCTTGACGAAGATCTAAGAGTAATTTTGCGATAAATCGATTTGAAGCTTCGCCCATCGAAGTTCCTCAAATCACTATCGAGTCACGTCCGTGGCAGCAAACAATTTCTCTGCAATCGAGATAGAAATGAAACTAATACGTTTAACTATGTCGTTTCGTTAAAGATCAATCGATGCGAATATTTCTATAATTTCGATCGCGAACAGTTCGCTTCTCAGATCACCGGAAGCTGGCTAATTGCTAAATTTCTCAATTAACATCTCGCTGACGATTTCAACCAACACGACAAAAAAAAAAAATATATATATATATATATCCTCGTAACTAATACTCGTAAACGGGGGTGTGTGTGCGGTGAATTTCTTCTCGAATCGCGAAGCATCCCCCCGTTGCACACGGGATTCACGTCGATCTTCACGCGAGATCCCTAAGCGTGTTCGCCGTCTGTCCTTCTCGATCTTTCTCCGGTGCTGCTTGATCCTCACCATGAATCTCTCCCGGGGTGTAGATGGTGAGCCAAGATAGGGGGGCTACTTAAACTTAACCCTTCCTCGAGAGCTCGTGCTCTCCGGGGCCAGGAGGACCGGTGAGACCGGAGGCCACACACCAAGAAAGACTAATAGCCGGGAAGATAACGCTCTTAAACACTTTGCCAGGCCAATGCTTCTTTCTCCCCTATGTGTGTGTGCGTGCGTGTGTGTTGCGACCTGCTTCGAACCCCGCGTCGTCCCGTGCTACGCTGCACGTTCGAAACCAGGGGACCCTGGCTACCTATTCGGCGCCGGTAAAGCCCGATTAAAGATCGATCGGCTGCCAATAACATCGCGAAAAAACACGCGGACGACACCGTACGACGGGCTTGAAATTTCGGCGAGAAACGAATGTATAATGCGTGCATTTCCCCGCGAGAGCATGCGTCTATGAGAATTTATAAATCGGCCTGTCTAATAATAAATTGAATAACGGAACGACATTTATGCTACAGTCCTTTTTTTTAACACTTCTGGCATGACGAGTATATTTATTATATTATACAATATTTAATAATAATTATATTTTAATGTTTAATTGTATACTACAATTTCTAGAAAATTCTTTCGTCTCGGGTTCGCAGCAGCACTGAAACATGATTAGGTAATAATATTCTTACCACTTACTTCTTCTCGTTCGATTCTAACACGAAATTGTAATTTTTCGTTTTTCTTAAAAAGTGAAAATGAAAACAGATGCGAAGAAACAACCAAATGGATGAAACAAAACTTACATAAAAGGAATTTATACAGAGTGAAATGCCAATGAAAACAAACGAGAATCGGTATGTTAAGAGCGTGGATCAATAGAGAGATCGATAATGTCGTGATTCCAGGTATTTTCTCGTGGCGTTTAATAGCAGAGAAAGAAAGAGAGAGAGAGAGAGAGAGAGGGCTACGATTCTTTGTTAATATCTGTGGTTTATTAATAGGATCCATTGTTGGGCATGCATAGCCATAGCGAACTCGGTGTGGGCCCATTGTCGAAGGGAACGTGCGGTGCGCGTAATTCCTGCCAGATTGATGACCGACCATTACCAGGATTTATCACGCCTGCCAGCTATACTATTGTGACGTACGCGTAAATAAAAAAATGACGGTCGTGTGGCCGGGATCGACGTTCAAGAATTCGTCGTTCGGTGGTAACCTATCGCCCATCTCTCCCCTCTATCATCGTCGGAATCCCCCGATTTCGTTTTTGAAAAATCGACTGGCGCCAGTGGGTATCTGTCACGTATTAAACGCGGCCACGGTTGATCTTTACATTTTCGTCGAGTTCGTGGTTCTTTCTTTTTTTTTTTTTTTTTTTTTTTCTTTGAAAGGTTAAGGAATTGTGAATCGTAGGTCGAACTTTGACTGTTTGTTTTCTAGAGGGTTGTTCGATAAATTAGTAGAATTCAATTTTATCACTCGTGCACTTGAGAGAATTATGACATTCTTAAATGGTGTGTTCGTTTGAACACACTTTTAGATATTTCATTCAAAAGCAAAATACTTCACAGTGTTTTATTTCTTCACTGCACAGTACAGTTGTAACAATATGTTTGATTGTCTTACGAGACTGCATAGATTTATTTCCTGTAACCTTTTATAATGTGTACTAGATATAATTGCAAACTATAATGCTACTATTTCCTACATCAATCAATATTGAAATATAAGATAACTAAAACGTAATATGATATTTTAATATCTACCAGTCGAACTGCAAAGATAAATGAACAAGATTTTCATAATTGGTCAAGAAGTTACTTACATTATTACTACATTATATTATAACATGTTTCACATTTAACATTACGCATTAAGTTCAACATTACGTTATAATTTTCTGTCACGTTCATCGCGACACGATAACAAACCTAACATTGATCTTGAGGGGGAAATGATCTTATTTTACCGATCCACTAACAATTGACGACCATTTCGTCTTCGTCAAATATTTTCGCGAAATTCCCTGTTTCGTGGAAGCAACTTCGGTTCAAAGAAGACACAGCGAAATTGAGGCGGAAAAAGGAGAAAGAGAAAAAGAGAAAAAGAGAGAAACGGAATAAAGCGAAGACGAATGAAAACAAAAGGGAAGAAGAATAAACATTTTTTTCTTTATTTTCGGCCCCGGGGTAATATTTGTCGGGGAGAGACACGTCTCCGCGAGGAGAGAGATCTCGCCGCCTAACCAAGTTGAATTTACAGAGACCCCCAGAGACCCCAGAGACGCAAACAGTGAGGACAAGCCAACCGTGCTTTTTGCCAAGCTGTCCGGCTAACAATAAAGCCTCCGGGCCCCGTTATGACCGCTGTAAAATCTTATAGCGATCATAACGCGATCATGATGTGCATATAACAGCCATCACCCATTTCGATCCTCTTGCCTTTGCTCTCATTTTCGAATGGATCTCCCTATTTCATTTCTATTCACAAGCACAAGCATTTTCAACTGTAGCAATGTTATTGCAGCAATGATAATCTCGTTGGACGATTGCGTTACTATTGGATGATTTTCATGCAGAGTGATATTTTTTGGTAATGTAACCTTGGGTAGAAAATTGTCAAATATATAAACATATCGAATATTATAAAAAGCTATCCCGTATCTCTTCGAATTTACCATAAATTCATAATAATCCGCAGTCTGGTTATAACTGTTAATTATAACTAATTATTGAAAACAATGCAGTATTATTATTTCTCGAGAGATATGAACGGACTACAAACGCGTAGTACAATTATCTTCGAGTGTACGTCTTTCGTTCAAGATCCCTCTAACAAGATTTCGTAAAAGAAGAAAAAAAGAAAACACGATAATTCCAGACTTCAGATGGCCAATTAACGAGTTAATCAACAGAATAACATCAAATTCGACTCTCCTCGAGGAACACGCTTTTTCCGAGTCACTTTTCTCGCGGATTCTCGGAGGAATCACGCTGAAATCGGCAACAATACAAGAGAGACGAAATATCCAATACAAACCGAACAATGTCGAGAAGAACGTCGTTGTCTCCTCTCCGAGGATGAAACGAATGGGGAATGGGTCAGGAAGCGGTTCGTTCCGTTCGCAGATTTATTGGGAAGTCGTCACGGATGGTCGAGCGTACAAGTGGACGCAATCAGAGATTCGCGATTCTTCACGGTGTGTCGGCACTCTGGCAGTCGTTGCGTTTTAAAAAGGGGGCCCAACTACTGTGCGACGGCCCGGTTAAACGGTAAACAGAAGAGAAGTGTAGGGATCCTGTCGCCCTAGATGTTTGGGCTGACCGATTGGACGCGCGTTTCACTGACTTGACTCGCCGACACCGGTATGTGTCGCGTTGTCGAGTGTATGCGAACGGTGAACCGTGACGAGTCGGATTTCGTCACGGACGTCGCGATTTTTCCGGCAGATCTTCCTCTTTTCTTTTCTTTTCTTTTCTTTTCTTTTTTTTTTTTTTTTGCCCCACCGCCTCTCTTCCTGTCTTTTCATCTTTGAGGCTCAAGTAGCAACCGCGACACGGTTGCAAGGAGGTCGGAGGACGAGCTCTGTTGTTTCGACAAAAATCGGTAAATGTTAAACTGGGTGAAAATGTTTGCACCAACGACAACGAAAAGAAAAAACCGTGGATAATTTAGATGTAATTAAAAAGAAAAGAAAAAGAAAGGTCGTACAACAGTGACCTTTGGCCTCCACTTTGAAATGTGAAACATCTGCTTTGCACAGTTGTTCTTTCGGAAGGTCACTTCTACATCTTGCATACAATGAAAATTTGTAGAAATTAAAGTTTGTACGTGAAAACGTTGAAAAATTCTCTTTGTAACTGGATCTAGACTCTATCGTCATTTTGAAAATTGAAGTTTCTCCTTTACAATGACTCGCTGTACGATTTCCCCTTCATCGTTTTATTGAACTTTGAATATCAGGGTTGGATGACGAAATGTTGAATTGTCTTGAATTTTTTTTATTGAAAGTTCAATGAAAAAAAATTACAGAGGAAAACATTACGCAACAAGTTCCAAGTTGTAGAGAGAAAATTTCAATCTTCAAGAGCAAGTGGAATTTGTTGTAAATTATGATATAGATTCAAAACTTTATCTTGTTTAGAAGGTCTATCGAAATCTTTTTGGAATAATTAACGTGTGTGAGATGGATTGAGATAATGTGAGGCCATTGACAATTTTTATTGGGTGTTTCCGCATTCGTGGTACAACCAGCCGGGGATTCTACGTGCAAAAGTAAATCGAAAAGGGGAAGAATAAAATGTTTTCAAACGCAAAATCCTTACAAAAAGACTTTAGAAGTGGAACCAAAATGATAGAAGATCAAAATTATCGATAGAAGAACTATCTTATCGCTCTAATCTACTCTTTTTGTTGCTATAAATCATCTAACATTCTCATACAACTCAACATCATTCATAAATAAATAAATAAATCGTCAGAAATTATTTCATCCTAAGACAAATGAAATCGTTATAGCAAACAAACAGAGTTTCATCAATTATCAAACGTTGCAAACAAAATCGTTGCAACGATCGAACGACAATAAAGCTAAATCGAACAATCGCAGAAACATCTGATTGACATTAGTCGCACAAAGAAGAGGAACTTTTAAGAGGAATTTCAACGACAATGTTGTAACAAAGATTCCCTTTCTCACCTCTGCTGATCTCTTTTCTTGTGACACCTTTATTACAAGCAATATCGCCACTGTTTCCTGTAACAAATCGATTGCTAACAGTCGAGTCTAGTGATTTACGACATATTTTCCCATCGGCGGGGAGCAGCAACGAGACGAGTGGAAATGCAGTTGAAACGAGATGCTCCTTTCTGTTTATTGAGGTGACGCGAATTGCTGTTTTGCAAATCGGGCATTGGTCGACTACTGGAAGCCTTGAAAGAGAAAGGGCACAAAAACGACTTTCGAATATCGGTCAGCTGGTCCCGTGACGCGTTCCACTAGTTGGGGGAACGTTATTCTTCGAGAAACAATGTCCTTTCCGTTGTCTAAAAGCGAAGAAAGAAGACAATTTTTTGCACGGTGTTTTTTTTTTGTTTTTTTTTTTTTACTTCCCAGCGTTATTGTACGCCGCGTCTTTAAAATATTTTCTGGAAGATTTTTTTTTTAAATGTAGCACCCCTTTATTCTTTTGTCCATTTTCTTTTTACATTTGAGTTTTTCTTTTTTTAATATTCGAATTAACGAGAAAATGTGCTTGACTAACAGAATCTTTGGGCAACATTTGCCCGACATTAAATTCTAAACTTCGACATTTAGGATTGCGAGTGTACTTTATCTTCTTCTCTTTGGCCATCAGATGTTCTTCTTTGGCAGAGACAATCAAAAAGAAGAAGAGAGAGAGAAAGGGAAGTCCAACGCAATTATGTTAATATGCAATTGTAAAATAGACGATAAAAACAGACGATGCAGGATAGAACGGTTGGAGAAAATAAAAGAAAGGAAGAAAGAAATATGCTGCGTGGCGCGAGAGAGGCCTCGTGCTTCCGGTCGAATCGTCTCGTTAGCGACGTCGTGTTTCCAGTTGGTGAACGATAACCGCTCGTTAACGGCGATTAAACGGCCAGCTAAACATCGTGGTGCCGCGAGACGAAACAATCTCGGAGGCACGTTGAGGCTCGATTAAAATAAACAAGGTGGCTGCCCAGCCACCTCACAAGAGCTTTCTCCCCTCGTTTTATTCTTCATTACTCGCGCGACTATCGGAGCCGATCGAATCTTTTATTTTCGTCAATTCGCCGCCGGAAACCTATTGGAATGATTTTTCAACGTCGGCTGCGGTGCTGCAGTTACTCGCTAAATACTTAAATTACAAAACAGATTAAATGAAATTTTGTAAAATTATTTCACTGAATCACGGATATCAGGCGAGAGCGGGTATAACGATGGCAACCTCACGATTTCATGAATTTTCGTCGTCTGACATTGGCAATTCGACAAAACGCCGGGAAGGAAATATCATACAATTAGCTTTCGGGAGCATCGATCTACAAATCCGCTGTACATTCAGTCATCAAAAAGATTTTTCAATGTTTTCGTGCAAGTTTATATTGTTATATATATATATATATGAAGAAATGAAATCTAAACAGACGCTTGTTTCATCCTCTTCAAATGTTATAATAAATTATCAATTTACTTTGAACGTTTCACATTCTTTTTCTTCTTCTTTTTTCACACAATTTTATGTACCGTGTGAATAAATTTCATCCATTCTACGTATAGAATGAATTTAAATCGTTACTTGAGATTAACACTTCCAATTCTACGAATGAGATCTAAGTCTATTAATATTTCTAATTAAAGGATGATCAGCTCAAAGGAAGTTCTATAGCTCAACATATGATGTTGTAATATTGCACGTTACGCGTTAAGAATGTTTTGCAACGTTATGCAATAATGCGCAACATATTAAAAATATACTCCATTGTTAAGGTTTACATATCTTCAAAATCGACGTTATCTTCTAACGTCAACGTAGAAGAACGCCGTCATTCTGAGTTCTCGAAATTATTCCAAACCTCTCTCCTTTTAATTGAACGCACAAAGCCGATGGTCAAACAGACCATCGGACAGGTATCTACGCGTCCAACGATATTCGAGCTTTCCTCTCCCGCTATTAAGTCGCGTTTACTCGAGGAAGCAGCGCGTCCTTTCATCTTTCCCTCCGATTCCGCCGCGTTAACAAATCCTACAGAAAAGAAAGAAAAAAAAGAAGGGACGGAGGGGAGAGGGGAGACCGAAGAAAGGCCGAAACCACGGGCGAGGAAACACGCGACCAGAAAGGAATATCTCCGAGAGACGCCTATTTAAACGAAACCCTGGAGGAGAGAAGACTGGCAGAGAAAACACACCAATGGCCAATACAAATTTCCGCCGTTTCTTAAGGACGAAACACGCGCTATATTGTCTTTCGTCGCACAAAGGGACACGTAGGTTAGAAATTATGGTTTCTTCTAGTGCTGGAAAAGTTGTACTCTCACGTCTAAAAGTTTCAGGACTATTTTATATATATATATATATATACATGTATATAAAATTTTATGCGTAACTTTATTAATCTGTGAAATATTTCTTTGCTAGAGTAAATTATTCTAGAGAAGATAGTAGGTGAACTTGTAAGTACGTCCAGTGCATTATCGATAAAAACAAATGCTACATGATCGATGAAAGGCTTCATTGAATTTTTAAACATCTCGTGATGTAACATGAAAATCGACACAAGTTACGATTACTTCGATTTCGAAAGAAGAAAGGAAAGAGAAAGGCAAATTTGCAATTTTGTGAAATTTCAATATCAATTCTTCGAATATTAAACAACAGGGTTGTAATAATTCATTTAATTGTACAAATGACGTACAATTTAAAATTGAAATTGACTTACACACACGTAAAGTCTCTACGCCTTACGTACACCTAAAATAACGTTACAATTCGAGAACAAGTGATTTTTCATCTCGAGAATATTGGAAAGAGAATCCCAAGCGAAGGATCGATCGTTCTACAACCTCGTTCTATCACTGCCTATGCTCCGATCAATCTCACCTTTGAAAATTTCTGCCTGATCGTATCTTCTTTCTTGTATCTTCCTTGTGCTTCGACATTCTGCCAAACCAAGAACAGGAGGAAGAGGAAGTTGAAGAAGATGAAGAAGCCCTAGCAACATCAAAAGAAGAAGAAGAAGAAGAAGAAGAAGAGACAGGAAAGAAAAGTGAAAGAGAACCGAGAGATTCAAAAAGAAAAAAAAAGAAGAAAGAACCGTGAGAGAGTCTGGTTGTTGTATGCTGGCAGGGTCGGGGAGGGGGGGGGGTCTTAATAAGATGGAAAGAGGTGGTTTCGTGCTGGTGGATGGCACGAAGAGAGAGGAGACCGATAGAGGGAGCCGAAGGGCGGCAGAGTTCACACCTTGCCTTGAAAAGGCGCCTTCGTGCCTTGTTCCATTCCTTCTTTCCTTCTTCTTCTTCTTCTTCTTCTTCTTCTTCTTCTTCTTCTTCTTCTTCTTCCTTCGTTCCTTCTTTCTCTTTTGATCCTTCTTTTTCTCTCGTCCTATCTCTCTCTCTCTCTATCGTTTCCTTTGCTCGTTTCGCGTTCTACTCTCCACGCTCCGGCGATTCCTCGTCCATCCTGCGCAGCGACTCTTCAGCACCGAGCCACCTTCTTTCTCTCCATCTCGTCCTCTTCGTGTT
Source organism: Tetragonula carbonaria (assembly GCA_032399595.1). NCBI lineage: Eukaryota > Metazoa > Arthropoda > Insecta > Hymenoptera > Apidae > Tetragonula > Tetragonula carbonaria. Next base: position 6,326,612 of record JAUCRC010000015.1, on the reverse strand, counting down.
TGCCCGCCTCGTTAACGCCTCGCGGCCACAGCGGACATTGTACACGCAGCTATTTACCGGCCGCCTTTCGCCCTCTCCTTCCATCGAAGGTGAAGGTCTCCTCTCTCTGAGAACCAGAGGGAGAGAGAGAGAGAATAACTCTTCCGACGGGGAAACGTTCGCAATATGGAGGCCGCGAGACGGTGCTTTCCTTTTCACGCGCTTCATTTCGCGAGGAGCATGTAAGTTAGAATTTTGACGACACTCGTTGTTCACTGGTTGTTCTATCATTGGGATCAATTTTTTTTTTTTTTATTTATCACCGGATGTTGATGAGCGTAATGCTTGATGTTTCGCGAGAGAAATATCGAAGTGAGATAAAATTTTGATCGTACTCGTTGATTAGTTGTTCCATGATTGAGATGTGTTTTTTTCATTCGAACGTTCTACAGATTGTTTGATGTGAGAATTGATAGAGTCTTGATAATCTTACTGTATTTTTGGGCTAGCCGAAAATTTTCCTTTCTATTTTCACGAATGGATAATACACGGATGTATCTTAAAATGTAACTAACTTCATTTTAAACCGCAGTGTATTAGTCGCGCGATCTGATACCTGATTGTTCAAGCTCGTTTTAGAAAAAGAAAAGTCACGGTCTCGGCAAGGCTCGTAATCGGAGTACTGATTTGAAAAAAAAGTCATACTAAATGTTACGAAGAAGGTGTTCAAAGAGAAAGAGTATGCAAGTGAAAGTAAGAAATGACGAGCGAAAGGGAAGCTCGTCAATTTGTTTCAACGCTCGGAACAAACAAAAAAAAAAAAAAAACAGAAAAATCGAAGATTTAAAAAATTGAAATTTGTAAGATTATTCCGTGGACGCTTAGGAAGTTCATTTGTAAAATGTTTACTCATTTATGAAAGAAAATGCAAGAGTATGTGACTTGTTTCTTGCAATTGTATCCGTAAAAATAGGAATTTGCGTAAAATACCCACTCGCAGTAAATTCGCGAGAAAAATTCCATCGGCGAGAACTAATTCGACGACGATCGCCCGCTACGTCGGAACAAAGCATGTTCCATGAACTCGCGAGAGTCAAGTGAATAACGTTCTTTAAGGGTTAACATAAAGGTTCGCCGAAAGAATTCCGAATATGGCCTCTTACTTCTGTTTACGTCATTTCCATCGACCCACCCCAGCTGTTCACTCTTCCACTGGAATATCGCGTTACGACGACACTCTGCTAACGCCACTATTAATTACTTTCGATCAATCACCTCTTAGCGACCGGACCTCAGGCATTTCGAACCGCTTCGTCTCTGTATTGCATACGTATTTGACAACGAATTCGGATCGAACACGAAACGAAGATTCTGGAAATTCGCGAAAATCTTGAACAGATCTTAAGTTTGTTAAAAATTTCGATAATCGTGAAAGTTCTGCGATAATGCTCCGTGATAACGAATATTTACCAGCTTATGGAATTTGCGATTATTATGTATATCCAGAAAATTATATGTATATACGGGGTGTCGCATTTGAAACCATTCGTTATAGAAAAAGATGCTTCAAGATCATTCTTTATAAAAATATACATTCTTTTATATTTTTCATAGAACATATTCTATTGTACAATATATTCGTTATGGAAGATAATGTTTCAAGTGGGGAAAATTTATTTTGTCTCGAGGAAGGCATCCTGATCACAAATTTTGATCTAGGTGGATGTTGCGAAATTTCAAAGGTATTTTGTTTTTTTTTTTTTTTTCTTAAATAAAACTATGTGTTTCTCTTCAGATGGATACACATAACCCGTTTTATGACGGATTCGTTCACCTCAAAAGTTAGTATCTCAAGGTTATTCAAGGTCGTTCACTGCCTCTCACAACTTGTTATTATTATTTTATCTTTCACATTCGAAATGATAACATCGAATGCCAATACACTGATTTACATCATCTATCTATGAAGGATAATAACTGCTCGCCAATGTTTTAAGGTGTTTCGCATGTGACAAGTCGGTGAATTCGTTAAGAAAAATACAACCTAAGCCAATATCTGTAAGCAGTGTAAGATGTACCCTCTCGAAACAAAGTAATCTTTACTTCAAACACTTTTTTTCTATAACGAATAGTTTCGGAGATAATTGCGTGTGACGTTTGAAATGCGACATCGCGTGTATATAGATTCGAAGCGATTCGAAGCGACACAGATCCCGTGATTATTTATCGGGAATGATCCACGTCGATGAGTCTCGTGGCGCGGTCTTTATCGATATGAAAGCGATAATCCCAAGGATCATCGTGGATAAAGCGAATCGAAGAAAGAAGAGTCAAAACTAATCTTGATACGAATGATTCTTACATTTTTTTTTTTTTTGTAGAAGATTACGCGATTTTATTCGCGGAAATAGCATGTCTGATTAATTTGTCTTGTCGAGCAGTCCGGCTTCTGCCGAAAAGACCGATCAAAGAGACGCGAAAAGGAAAAAACATCAAAAAAGAGAAAGAAAAAGAAAAACACGAATACTCCATTTCGGATTTTCCAACGAAAATTTAAAATTAAAAGAAAAAAGGAAGAGGATTATGGAGGAGACCAAATCTCGAAAGAGATTGTGAGAATAAAAAGTTCACGTGGTTCACAAAGAGAGCCAGAGCAGCGAAATATTTTCAAGCAGTAGCAAGTGGTTTTAGCACGGCGGTGGCCTGGCCCAGAGAGAAACCAAAGAGGCGAAGAGACGACGTGGACAGAGTTTCGCGCAGGGTACAAGAAAACCATTAGCAGCCGCCATCGTCGGGGCAAGAAGTTAAATTAATTACCGGGGGCAGCTCCGAGGCAGCCTATCCAGCTGGACGGTGCGCGACGAACGGAGCCAAGAGGACAGGGAGGAAGGAGAAACGAGGGGAGAGCAGGAACGAGCGGCACCGCATGCCGGCGAGCATTCCATCGTCGTCCGCGCCCCGATCGCTCGCTTCGAATTAGGACGACACGAATAAAACCGGGGGCCCCCGATGCACGAGGAAAAACCGCCCCACGGGACCCGCTGCTTCGTCTTGGACCCGCTTCGCGTCGTCGAATTCCAGCCTCTCCCCCCCGGATCCTGTACCGCGAAAAATACGGCTGGTTTTTAGAAAGCGCGTTCCCAACCGGATACAGAATAAGAGAAACGGAGGAAGAAAGAGAGAGAGGGAGATGAGTTCTAGAATGAGAATGGAAAATGTATACACGATGCACATGATGGAGTATATTATAATTATAATTAAGTAACTTAATTCAAGTTGAATGAAGTTATAATTACACTCCGTATACACTGCGATCATATGGAATATATGGAGTATATTTTAATTATAATTGTGTAGACAAAACAAATAAACAAACGGTGTTTCGGGTTTCGTCTTTTCAGCTATCGTTCGCGAAAATTTTTTTAGAACTCGATAAAATCCGCCTTCCGCTGTTCTGTTTGACGAACTGCGAGAGATCGCGATGGCGTTACAACGATGATTGATATTTCAACGAAACAAGGGCAATGTTAATTTCATTCGAATTGCAATGTAATTCTATTTCGTCGGTGTTTTTAACAGCGTTTGTTTGCATTCAAACAAAACGAGATCATAAACTAGATTGTAAGAGCAACTGCTTCAGTACGTAGAATCGTCCATTCTCGAATAAACACAGGCTTTTTCCGAATGGAAATTCCAAAGAGCTCGAAACCAATTACTTATCTTCGAAATAGGCTTGCGCCGACTTATCGGAAACAAATCGAGGGCGGGGAGGGGAGGGGACCAGAGGAGAGCTAAAACGAAAGTTCGAAAGCAAGTATCAATATTTGTCTGTTATTCGAGGAAAATTCGAAAGTCAGCTACCAACGAAAGAGAGAGAGGGGAATGGAGGGAAAGCGGGGAGAACCGTTTAATAAATCTTCGACAGCCTTCGACCGTCCGGAGAGGCGTCCGTCCGTTTCGTGAAGAATGTAAATTTAACAGATTTTACAGTGTCTGTCTTAAAAGGAATTTGATAACCGAGAACGACGGGCCTCGGAGTCATGTCCCGGGACAAATTACCGTGCATCGGATGCCGGCGATGTTATCGAGGATCTGGAGGAGTCCGATGATACCGGATAGAAGCATTCTTGGATTAGGTATCACGTGGGAATTGTGTTCTTGATACACCTTGCCAGCAAGTGCCGGATTATATCGACCTATCTAACGGTGATCGTGAATATTAATGGGCCTGTCCCTGGGATTTGTTCTAATCTAGGAACAGATTTCGCCTCGGCAAATCACCGTGTCACGCTGGGAATTATGTGTGTGTGTGTGTGTGTGTGTGTGTGTGTGTGTGTACTTATGTAGATATACGCGCCGGCTGCTTTGAATTTTCATTGAAATTGGCGTACGCTTTGGTCGAGATTTCGTTTCGGAGTAACTCTGATAACTTAGTGTTGAATTTAGTCCAGCGATGTAATTGATTCGACGATGCTGATCCGATATTTCATTGTATTTTATATTATCGCGCATATGTTAATATATATTTTAAATTCCACGGTGTGTTATACATTTCATATATCCGACAACGATTTAATTTAATTCGACGATAACAATAGTAATAATCTTCGTGTTTAATTAAATATAATAATAACTTAGCAACTACTCTGGCATTTGCATGTCTATTGTCGTTAAATTTCACACGACGAGATGAAATGTGAAATTTGCAGAAATGTATCACTCGATTATTTGTATTAACGAAAAACGATCGCAATTAACTCACAACTAATTTAATGCTAATTCGCGACGCAATTAATTTGATACTATGTTGTCTCTATATTATACTTTATTCTATATATTTTACAGACTGAAAGTTTCTTAACTCTGCAGTGCCTGCAGTTGATCGCTTATGAAAGGGGAGGGGGGAATCGGCAAACGAAGATCACGAAACAATGTGCGAGAAGTGCAGCAAGAACAAAGTGGCGTGAAACGAAAGGGGGATCCTTCGATTTAATATCGTTTGTCTTCTGATGAGTAATCGATGTATCCTCAAAGACAAATAACCACGGTGCGTCGTCAGCGTAGGCGTCACTTTGTGAGAGGGTAGCGAACATAAAAGCGAAGAGAAAGGCGAGCCCATTGCACGAAGAAAGATTTAACGGCCCTTAATCATCGACTGTTTTTAACAACACACTCGATGAAAAATATTAAGCAAATAAACATTGTGCAACGATTGACGGAACAGATATTTGTCGAAAGGAATACAACGATCGAGCCGAAGATTATAATCGGAGAGAACGTGCATATTTTGAAAAATGAATGTTAATACGAAGAAAAGAAGTTAAAGCGTTGGCAACTCACAGACTTGAAAAGAATTTGCGAAGCTAAATCCTCGGCCGAATGGAAAATTTAAAAGTTCTGTCTGTTAGATGTTACTCGAGTAACTAAATTTGAATTTTAGATTAATTTGCGGAACTAAATTCTCAATGAAAAATTGCAAAGTCAAATTCCCAGGCCATGGAAAGTCGTGAAATTTCTTTTATACCAAATTTATTATACACGGCCCAACGAGAAAATCGCTAGAAAAGTAAACTGTCGATCGAACGGAAGAATTAAGAAAGTTTGCGAAATTATCCGACTTCCAAGCCTAGATATTGAATTAACTTATAAAACGAAATTTTCAATCGATGAAGAAACCGATGAAACCCAAAAAACCGACAGGAAAAATCTGAACTCCACAAACTGAACTTTACAAAAAAAAAAAAAAGAAAAAAAGAAGAATAATCGTCGAAGCAAAACAAAACAGAGAAATCGGTGTTTTAATGGCGAAACGACGTCGTGCACTCGATATAACCACACGCTCGATCGCCATTTTCACACGCCCTAAGCAAATGAATTTCACGCCAACTCATCCTCTACAATGTTCCTACGTAACTATCTCGAAAATCAATCGGCGAGGAGAATACGTTCAAAGCGGAAGATGAAGAGGAGCGGAACGCGAAAAATCGAAGAAGCGAAAAGAGAAAGAGAGAAAGAGAGAAGAAAAAACAGAGCAGAAAAAGAGAGAGAGAAATACTAATCAGAAGGAGAGCAGAGGGAGATGGCTGCCCGAAGGATGAAAAGAGAAAACGTATAAAGCCAAGGGAAGTGGTCGGGTGCCGCCCCATTAATTAACCGCCCCTCTTATACTTCCCATCCCGTAGAGCCCCCTTTCTGTTCCATCAAGGGCGTAGCCATTCACAGCTTGCTACGCCGATACTCACACATTCTCTCTGTTTCTCTTGCTCTTTTCTCTCTCGTCTGTTCTCGCCACTGGTTACCTTCTTACAACCACCGCGTCTGATACATTTTGAATCAGCGATTAATTACAAGTAGAACAAGTCAGTCGGGTAGAAAGGGATTTCAATCACGAATTACGGTTCAAACACAGCGTGCGCTAAGTATCTTTGTCGGTCTTCGTTCGCTGTATGTGTAATTATATTGTAGTATTACTCTATTAGACAACCGAATTGTCTGAATCGATTAAACAGACAAATACAACGAGATTTCGAAATGTTGAAGCTATTAATTAGAAATGATACTTGTCATTGTCGGCAAAAGGTTTGGGTATGAAACACTGTTGTTTGAAAAAAAAAATATGGAAAACTAGAATTGATAATTTTACGTGGACTAAGTAAGTTTTACATAAGAGATCTCAGTGTTTTTAAATATATTAACATATAATGGGAATAATGATAAGAGAAATACACCGTAACGGTAAGCATTATTGAATATGATATATAGTTTTGGCATTTTAATACCCAGTTTAAATATTATAAATCATAAATATGCGAGGTACATGAAAGCGAGAATATAAATGTAGAAACGAAAATGATTTATTAATGATTTATAGCTTAAGAAACAGGAATTCTATCAGCAGTGAACACGATGCTGAAAGAAAACTAAAAAATTCTCCAGAAATCCCTTAAATTTCCCCAAAGAAAGAATCTAAAAGAAATCGAAGATTCTAAAAATTCAGAGACCGATTAATTTGTAATTCTCACTCAGCAAGCAAAAGTCATCACGGAACAATCGTTCAGACACGTTCTACTTGAAAGGCGACGAGGACTCGTGTGCGACAAAATCGAAAGTATCTGCTTGAACACCTGTCCTCTGTAACGATTCTACACAATTCTATATAATTCGAAAATAAATCCCTCGAATAAATGGTTCCTCTAAATGAATAAATTCAAAAAAAGAAAGGAAAGAAACGAAGAATTCTAGAATTCAAAAAACAGATCAGATTGTCATTGAACGAGCAAAAATCGTCGGGGGAACGCGATCGATATCCACTTGAAAAGGACTCGCGTGCAATATAATCGAAAGTGAATACTTGAATATCGTCTGTCGCGGTGATACGCGCGACGTCGCACAGAGTTTAAAAACGACACACGATCTGTTTCTGGTGGTGGCTTACTGACGAAAGTGCTTATATATACGATAATATTTCGCGAACAGATTCGAGATAAGTAAGACTAGCCCCGAAGATTTAATGCCGTTACGCTACGGTCCCAGGAAACGCGAGGCATACACGAGGCGTACGTACGTGTAACACAGGGCCGAGCCATATCGGCGAGGACGATTACACGGCGTGGAAGCCATTGTTGTCTTCCTATGGAAATTAATTGAATGTATTTGAATAAGCGCGTTGTTCGCCGCTTGTTCCTACTTGCCCACCTACGCCGAACACGCGCGAGCCATAAACCGAGGCCGCGATCGAACCTATACAGGACGATTCAAATGGAGGAAATTCTGGCAGAGATCAAGGGAACTTTTTCACTTGTAGTTGATTGAATTCAATTCGCTAAAAATTCGAACAGCTGAAAAGCGTCACTAAAGCGTCTGACTTGCTAAAGCCATTCGAAATTCAACCACGCTGAACTTACCGGAAATGATTTAGATTTTTAGAAGTACAACATTTCGTACGACTTAACAATGAAATTGTTGACTGTTAAATTTGATAAGTTAAACTTTCGGCGAGTTTATTATAGTAGTTGAGTTTATTCAATAGTTCGGCAAGTAGAAATTTTTAACAGGAGAAATGAAACTGAAGTCGGGAAATTCGTTCGACATCCAACAACATCGTGCTGGGTGAGCACGTTGTATAACGAGCGTACAATGCAAATATACTTCGTTGCGTATACCTGTAGTGCAACGTGTAACACGCATACGTCGGGCCACAGAATCGGGCCCCCGAGCCATAATGCATTGCAACAGATAGGACATTGTGTATTACCGCAGGGGCCTGCTCCAACTCGGTAGAGTCCTTGCCTTTCGTACAATGCACAATAGGCTTGTAACGCGTTATTATTATACAGTTATTTGTTTATTTATTAACCGCGGCGTGCCGCCTTTGTTCCCGCTAACAAGATCCATTGATTCGGATCGGTTCCAACGCCGCTGTAAAAGAATAAACATTAAAGATACTCCTGATTGCCAGCCTCTGTCCCTATTTTATCGCGTTTGTTTCACGCGTTTCGTCGATCTATGATCTATTGATCTACGATTGTTGTTCCCTGTAGAACACCGTGATTGGTGCATCGATTGAATTTAATTACAATAACCACCACGTCGAGGGGTTGGACAACTGTGCGTCAAAAGAGGAAACAGATCTTTTATTCATTTTATTACTCTAGTTTTCTTTCTTTTTTCAAAAAAAAGAGATTCAATTTTTGTAACTAACCGAGCGTGTAAATGAACGTAACAACATTACAAATGTTAATTAATGGATATTAAGGAGTTAATTCTCTAGATTCTCTGAGATGTCTTCATCGATCCTGTATTGCAGACGATCAATTACTCTTCTACTACGCCCATTTGATATTTCTATTGTGACTGTATTTTTGCAGTATTTGACGAGGACAATTAATTTCGCGACGTTGTCAGACATTGTTGGAACTGGAACTTAACGACAGCGGCGAGGGCCCAAGGTTATTTGCAAGGAAATCGCTCCACTTCCCACCCCACCGAAGCGTTCGGTAATAATTTGACACTCCAGCATATTAAACGCTCGAAATTTCGCAGGCGAAGCGTCGAACGTCCAGGGAATTACTTTAATACCGTCCGACAACGCTTGTACGTATCCTCGGAACCGGTAACAAACGAGTCGTCGGCAGCGATAAGCGACGCTTAACCGAGCCGAAGAAATGTCGCTTGCCACGTACAACGCTCGAGCGATCGTGCGATCGTCCGCGTTGAATTTCAAATTCTTATGGAACTCGGCTTCAATTTGCGAGTAGTTTAACAGCTAAAATAAAAACGGTCGGCAGCATCGATCGTCAACAACAAGGTAATTAAGTAAGAACGACTTTTTCCGGTGGAAATATTATGGAAATTTCTCAGGCTCTGTTCGAATCACTGACGGGAGAATTTTCTTCGCGAGAATGGAAATTAATTGCTTTATTTCGTCTATCAACTAATGAGATTATGCAACCCCCTGTTACGTGACGAGATTCAGCCCCGTTGTTGCATTTATACGAGAGAATTTAATTCTTGAGCGATCGCGCGAGTGGGCTGTTGCCCGTTAATGAAATTATTTGTTACATATCGTTTCGTTTCATTTACGCGATCGAATTCTGTTTTTAATGTTGTTTAATATTGATATTAAACAACAACAATTGAAATTAAAATGAAAATAACAAAAATAAAAATTGATATCAAATGATAAAAAGAAAATGATAATATTGAATATCAAAATTGTTTCTAATAACAATTTCTACAGCTGTAATTGAAGTAGTCACGAAAGGAGTGAATTACGAACGAAATTGAAGCATTTGTTATTATAGTATGAGCTTCAAATGGTGTATCAAATGTGTCGAACTATTAATTAAAGCTGCAAGAAAATTGATCTGATAATTTGACTAAATTCGTAGAAACTATTTATGCAATTTATGATTTAATTAATCTACATTTATGTTTCTACGTCTGATAGTAACTGGTATCACATTCGCCCATGTTCAATTCCTTTTTTTCTCACTTTTTACATTTTTGTATTTTCATTTATTTTACGTGTCATATTGGATTTATGTTTTATTTGTATCTTTGACCTATATCTTATTTGGTAACTCACTGAACTTGGGTTCAAATCCCTCTGACTGTCTAAAATTACCATAAATCTAAAGTTTAATGTCGAGTGAAGAGCATATAACGAATTAAGAACGTATTCATCTTTAAATAAATATCTTCTGACATATTCATTTAATATTAATTCTCTAATTTACTTATAAATATATTTATATTATTTTTATTCCTAATTTATCATCTAACCTCTAATAAACAAATCAATTATTTTATTGTTGATCATATGTCCCAAACACTTAAGGTGAAAGAAGAAGTTCGCCTGCAAATGTCTTTCAAATTTCGTCTCTCGGGCGATTACATTATTCGCGACAATTTCTTATATAAGAAGCGAGAAAATTTTCGTTAAAATCCTTCCCCAGTAAATAATTCATCCGACAAGTCTCTCGAAAACACAGTCACTGAACGAATAATTTTCACCGTGTTTGGTAAACACTTGATCATTGGGTCAGATGTAAATGATCGCGGTGCCACGGCCGTGCATCGAACAAAATTCCACGAAATTTTTGCGCGTTCCGCGAACAATCAATTTTTATGGCGGCGAATCACATGGATAACCGGTTATTACAGTCGGACAGTGTGGAATTCGCGAAACATTATTACATTCCGGTACGACCGGTGGTAGCCAGTGTACTTACTACGTGACTTTTATCGAGAAGATTGAACGAGGTCCGGAAAGGGGAAAAAGATCGCGAACACTACATTAAATGCTTCTGACATTTGTCGACGATCGAATGCCGATGACACTTTTTATTTGAAATATTTTGTTTTCGATCACAGTAGCAAGGAACTGTCTGAAAAATCACGACCACCTATATTTTTATCGTAATTTTTTTTCAGTTAACTTTTTGCCCGATTTGTCGCATTCGACAATCTCGAAATAATTCACTGATATTTAACGAATTGTCCGTACTTTCGACGAGCGAATAACTAAATTTTTCAATATAATGGTAGAACTATTATTATCCCGGTATATACCATTAAATTTAAGCAAATGTAACTTGGAGTTAATTCCAGTTTAATTAAAATCTAATGGAAATTCCCCCCCCCCCTAGAAAACCACGCATAATTAAATATAGTGTTGAAAATAGGTACTTTTCCTGTATCTCGAAAACTGAAGTCGAACGGCCCTAAAAGTTGCTTAGAACGATGATCAAAGTAACACGCTTCAAGGTCACTGAGATCGACGAGGTCGTTCCGAGTAACCGCCAATCACCTTTTCTTTTTGCTGAAAATAAAATCGATACGAAGGTGTTTTGAATTTTCGGTCGTCAAAAGAAAAACAAAAAAAAAAAAATGGCTACAGAGAATACTCGCTACGACCCCGCCGATCGTTGCCGCGATAAACGAAACAAGATCGAGACCAATTTTTACGCCTGCGTATAATAGCATTATAAACATAAATATCGATCGACGAGCCGATCTCGCCGTTGAGGCAAACTCTTTCTCGCGCGTTCCTCTTCCTGTCCAGGCGGTTTTACTTGGAAGCCAGCAAATTGCACAACACGATCAGACCACGAAGCAACCCAAGCGCCCATGTAACGAATTTACAAAATTAACGAAGGTATGCGCGCAGCTTAACCTAACTCCCGGCGGCGATAATGGCAACAAAATTGATAAGCCGCGCGAGTGGCGTATACGTGTAGCATAAAACGGCGACGGCATCGATGACCGGACCAATGAACGACTTTTTTTTTGTAGCAACTTCAGTGGCGGCGATCGACGAGAGAGAGAGAGAGAGAGAGAGAGAGAAAATAGGAAGAGTGAGAGGAGATATAATAAGACAAGTAAAAGAAGAAGAAGAAGAAGAAGAAGTAAGAGGGCGAAAAGAAGACCAGCCAGTGACGATCCTTTCCCACGTCGGTCATCGGCGACCTCAAACTGGTCATCGGATCCCCACGCTCGCTACGGGAGGAAGGAAGTGGTCGGGAAGATCGTTTTACAGCGAGAACCGTCCCATATCTTGCAAAACTTTCTTCTCCGGCCGCGGTCTACCCCATTCACTCGACGATCCGATCACCTCGTCTTACTTATTTCGCGTGGCGAGTGTGCTTCGAATCGCGAATTCGCGTCTAATACATCGCGTTTGTAGAAACAGGATCGAAGACGCAGGGTTTGCGTGCGTTGGAGATTTCTTGATCCTGTTGTTGCTATTTTGTACACACAGGTTAATTCGTGGCTCTCGCAATTCATTAATCGTTCGAGCACGATTCTCTCGTTTCAACGTTTCGAATGGGATAGCTAATAAAACGATTAAACGTCGTGCCTTTGAGAATATATAATTAAAAATGCAAGTCTTGGTAAAAAAAAAGTTGTTCTTTACTTTGAACATTTTATATATATTATATTATGTCTGTTTGAAACATATTACAGTTTATTAGAATGTTCGATCTCTGTAATAAAATATCTGCCCGCAGGACGTGGTCCGACGTCGAAATAGCAAAAATTAAAAGGAATTTGGCACAAGTGAACGACAGAAGGAGCTCGAATGCGTGTTCAGTTGTGTAGGAAAAGGAAGGTTTTCTACGATTTTTCAGCAGGCCGTGGAACACCATCATCAGTCGTTCGCTGTCGCGTCGAGGAAGCGATTTCTCTCTGTCCGCGAGCAAACTGCATGATGTACGGACCTGTGGATTTTATGGGTTCTAAGTCGGATGAGAGGAATTAGAGAGCGAGTGTCTAGCGGTGGTTGATCAATTGGGTACCATGCACATCCAGACATGCAAACGAAACGTACAAGCAACGCAGCTCGAACACTGCGAAAGTCAGCCGAGTAATTCCTGGAATCGACTTTTTGATTTGTAGTTGTTATTCTTTCTGTGTTACGTTTTGAGAAAATTATAAACTCAATGTAGCTGATACTCAAACAGAATCTAGATACCATATTCGGTATGTACATAGGTTCAGCCAGGTATTCGCAATCATATTGTCCACGGTAACTTTTTGCCTAGAAACATATAGATAATCTCTTTTCTTTAAGTTTTTCTCTTAAGAAAAATAATCACGAGATCAGTTCCGATTCTTCAAATAGTTACGCAAAATCTTTGTTATACGAATAGATTTATATTTTTCGATTCAACACCGATTTCAATAAAATAGTGCTAAAATTCCCTTTTTTTATCTCAATTTTTATGGTAATCGAAATCCTATGCTACACTTGACATTAAATCCAATAGATACCATTTATAAATCTATCATTATTTCCTTTCTGCAAATAGGTCATTATATTTGTCATCTCCACTTCAGTTCTAACCACGCTCTAATATAAAAAGCATAAAAATTACCATAAAATCAAGAACAAAAGAGAAATTTAATAGTTTCATAAATTAACAACGATATGGTTTTTGGAGATTTCAATGATTTCTCCCTTATCGTATCACAAGCATTAATTTCTCTGACACAAAGTTTACACTTTGGTCGTCTCGATAATTCTAGTGTTAAACCTATCATCCCCTATTCCCAAAATGCTCACGAAATATCCTTCTCACTCCCGGGCAGTTCCTCTCAACCTCATTCCTAATTAAACTCCAACAAACATACTCCTGCCAACGATCATCCTGCAAAATCATCTTGCCCAGGGTGAACACGGTGTCTAGAAGTCTAGGAAGATTTTTACGATTGAAGGTCTGCCCGATCGCGATGAAGTCGTCGCGTATCCAAAGGGTATTCGACGTTAACCGAGCATCGACGAGGGGGTTCCGACGCGTGCACGATGCTCCGCCATAGGGACGAGCAGCGCCATGACGTTCTTTTGACCCGTTTGACCCCATGCACACTTCTCACGATGCATTATGGCGGCCGCCTCGAGGCCCTCGGCCCTTCCTTCATCCTTGCCCCGTTGAAACTCCCGGTGGACCAACCAGATTACGTCCCTCTCTTTCTCTTTCCTCGTTTCACTCGTCCCCATGGCCTTCTCTCTGTCCTTTTTCCATCGGCTTCTACCACTTCTTCGCCTCTCTGTCCCTCACTCTCTGTTCTCACCCGTATTATCCCACATATAATCGAACGTGCTGTCAGTGAGGGAGAAAGAGAGATAGTGGCGAGAGGCGGGGAGGAGGAGAGGACGGAGAAAGAGGTAAGAATACCGACGGCTTTCGCTTCGTGCTCCTTTGGTCTGTCTATACGCATCCTGGTCTGCGGTTTCTACTTTAAGCACCGTGCACATCGAGATAACCCGATCGCCTCGATCCGATCGCAGCTGATGATGATCGCAGCACCGACTCTCGGGGCTCTTTCTTTGAATCGAAACCAAATCTCTTGAAGCTGCCTCTATGATGTAAAAGTGGTTGTTGTCACATTGGTTCGCGAACCATTATATAATTATTATATAATGGTTCGTATCAATTTCATTCTGACGTAATTGGGAAGTTACTGGTATGTTGGTATGGTATGTAATTATCTGCGAGTAAATTTCGATACGCAAATCGTATCGACTTGTACATCTCCTTGGATCGGTATCGGTGTACGAGAGAGGTTGTTGTTACTGATTTGCGAATAACTGTAAAAAACGGATCTTGAGTTCTGTTTATTTTAATCTCGTTCCGACGTGATTGAGAAACTATCGATTATTTTCGTCAACAGCGAGTAAAATTTGATGTAGCCGAGTATCACGTATCTCGTATAATTTATTTATTAAAATTCTTATCTCTTTAAAGTAAGAGATCGTTGTTAATTTTGTTAATTTCAATTTTAGTTTAGCGTGATGTGGAGTTTGTGCTTTTGTAATTTGGCAAAGTCAAATTCGTGCCTTTTCTGTGCCATTTATTTTATCAATCAATTTTCATTAATTTTTAACATCTCGTTTATTTATTTATCATTATCCTCATTTCTTTGAAATTCATTATTTCCTACAATTTAATAAATTGTACTAATTTTTTATTTTCTTCGCCAATCTTTGATTTGATTTTGACGAGTGATCGATATTACTTTATACTTTAGGAGTGATCGAGACGATGAAATTGCGCCATTTTATATAATAATTTTGTAGTCCTTAAACTGTGAAAATCGAAGAGAATCTAGCACGTGAAATTTCAATATCGTCGTGATGTTAAACGAGATTAAATAAAATTGGTCGTTCACTCGATCCTTTTACGAGGTCGTAGCTCTTGTCAACGACGCGATTAATCGACAGGTTTCACCTGACGTATCGGGCTGCGTCCTAACAAATGAATCCCCGTCGAAGAGCCATTAGAGCGAAACAACGAAATATGATATTCGATCGAAGAGAACACATCGGTATACGGCTCGTCGCCTCGACGTTGTCTCGGCTAAAGGATCGCATCTTCCACCCTGGTCATAATTGCTTCTAAACGCGGTGTAAAATTGTTTTGGTCGTGAAACGCCGACGAGACTGTTTCAATTAACAGCTGACTGCTTGCTGTGAGATCAAAAAAATTATTTACTTAGTGACTCGTGTTACTCCGTTCTTCGCAAATGCCAATATTGTCTGTTTCTTTTTTTTTTTTATTTGCAAACTCTTTCTTTTTCTTTTTCTTTTTTTTTTTTTTTTACTTTACTACAGATCTCGCGTTGGAAAATGTCAGAGCACATCGATATTTTAAAAGAGACAGTGACTTCTTCAAACGAGTGAAAGTGTATAAAATAAATTGGAATAAATAAATAATTAACAAAATTTAATAAGCAACTTACTTAATATTTCATAACTTTATCGTTTCTCTTTTTTTTTCCGGGCATAATCAATCCCGATTGATCATGATAAACCATCATGACCCATGCCAAAATAATTATTACATTATACAGCTTCTTTTCATCTGTAACAATGTAATATTTTCAGTTCTAATATATAAATACCTACTCGTTAACCCGCCAATTTAAACGTAAACTTAAAATCCAGCAAATTCGACGAAGTTCAATGATAAGTAAATCCGTAAAATTCACAGAAATTACGAATTTATCTATTTCGTTTTCAAGTGGAAATCATAATGGGAACCACGAGACGAGGAGTTAATGTAATTAAACGACAACTCTTAAAAGCTAAGCTGACATGAAACTATGTCATTCTCTCTAAATCCTCCATCTCTTTCTCTCTCTCTCTGTCTCTGAAAGATCCGCGCTTAAGACCTCTTAAGTCGCGGTTTCTCTTCTTGCCAGCGATCGATCAAGCGAACCGGTCCGCGGGTGAAAAGTCGATACTCGATAAATATCGCGGTGGATCCTGAAAACGCTGCCGGTGGCTGGTTGGTACGGTTCGACGGCTAACTTATTGCCCTGACGTCGTTTTACTAATGCCCATGCGGGATTAGCGTTCGCTTTAAAACGAGCGGCTACCTGCCGCTTCTCTTCGGCCGCCGACGCGCCGTTATCTCCGCGGCTACGGATGGGATCAAGCCCAACATACACTTACGAATCCCCGAATCAAGCTCGATTTTCGAAGTTTCGTTTCATGACATTGGAATGTTAGTGAAAACGTGCATATCTCAACGAGTATACTTGCGGTGTGTTTGTTTTTCGCAAGCCAAGTTGCACAAGCACGGTCGATGTACAACTATGTACTAACATTTCGTTGTACTTCAGTGTGTACAATGTACAACGTTTCGTCAAGTTCAACGTGTACAACGAGCTTCATTATGGTCAATGTACAGATTCAATTTTTATTAAAAATAATGTTCAACTTATGAATTTCATTAAGTTCAATCTACATTACGAATAATATCAATGTGCAGGTTATACGTACAAGTTCATGTACGTTCACAATGTGTACAATGAGCTTCATTAAGTTCAATGTACAGATTCAATTTGTATTAAAGATACTGTTCAACTTATGAATTTCATTAAATTCAATCTACATTACGAATAATATCAATGTACAAGTTCAATGTGTACAATGAGCTTCATTAAGTTCAATGTACAGATTCAATTTGTATTAAAGATACTGTTCAACTTATGAATTTCATTAAATTCAATCTACATTACGAATAATATCAATGTACAAGTTCAATGTGTACAATGAGCTTCATTAAGTTCAATGTACAGATTCAATTTGTATTAAAGATACTGTTCAACTTATGAATTTCATTAAATTCAATCTACATTATGAATAATATCAATGTACAGGTTCAATGTACAAGTTCAATGTGTACAATAAGTTCAATGTACAGATTCAATTTGTATTAAAAATAAAGTGTTCAACTTATGAATTCCATTAAATTCAATCTACATTATGAATAATATTCGATAAATTTTATTAAGTTCACTGTATGCAACGTATAATGAATTAATTTCATCAAGTTCAATTTGTACAACGAGCAACATACAATTGCATTGTGTTCGAGGTGCAAGTTCAATGTATACGTATTTCATTTCAAATTCAACGTGCAGATTTTGTACAAGTCAAGCTCGTTGCAATTCAATGTATAATATATAACACACGATGAATTTCCTCAAGTTCAATTTATGCAATGAATAATATACAACTGCATTGAACTGCATTGAATTCAATGTATGCAATTGTACGTACATTGTTCATAAGGTTCAATGTATAAAATTTCAATTCGATATAGATCTCGCGTACTACGATATTTCGACGAGTACGCTTGCATTGTATTACAAATTTCGAAATGAACTGAACCTGTACTCGTAAGTAATTCGATGTTTGCAAGATTCGAAATATTATATTTATCGATATATTATATACTATGCTTCTAAATAATATATAATACGAATCTTGGAAATCAGAATTCTACAAACCAATTCTTTTTGGGGGATCCAAAGGAGGATCAGACACGAAATTAATATCATTTATGTTGTTATGTGTGATTTATTTGATACGAGATTTCTTTCATTCCAAATCTCACACGTACAGCGAATCCTTTTTAGTTCAAGGAATTCTCAAATATTACAGGCGAATAGCTTTTAATGACAGTACTTGCAAGTGTTGTTTCCACTTCTAAATATTTCACTTATGAAACTACTCTGTCTATATGAATTTATTTAAAGACAAATAGTTCGTGCAATTAAAGTTCACACGATGGAGAAACCGAGACTAGTGATTTTTTTTCGTTCGTTCAATGCATGCTCAAGTTCAAGTAAATGTACTTAACCGACAAGAATTCGAGTAAATCGACTATTGACCAAAATTTCATTTAAATAAACAAATGTACAAACTCACAAGGAGTTTACTCACAATTAGATTCGAGGATACTTGGTGTAGTATCGTTGGAAATATATTTCTATCGGGAAGGGTTGAAATCCAACGACTAAAGGTTTCGAACCTGCTTGTGAGGTACTCGATCCCATCTCTAGCTATAACCCCGTAAATCCACGGGCATTTGTTTCCCGTGGCCGGACGTCGAGGTTACCTCCGTTAACCCTGATGCGATCGTTCATGCGTTTACAGCGACAAATCGCTGCCTCCTTCATCTCGTACCCTCTCCACTCTTATACGCAAAGTTCCTCGTCTCTCTCTCTCTCTCTCTCTCTTTCTCTCATGTTCCGTAAGCGTTGCCTCTTTGTCTTCAGTCAGCCACGGCGAAATCGTTTCGCGTTGATCTTTCGTTTCGTGACCGTCGAACCGATCTGATGCGATGCCAACGAATTGGTGAACAGCGCCACGAACGGTGATGGGATCTGAGACACTTCGAGTCGCTTCGAACCTGTGTATAAATGCTACCGATCGAAAGTTCTCTGTGTGAAATATATACAGTAAAGAGTACAACTGAACCGATATATTACACGATAATTGTCGATTACGTGATTGTCAAATTATTATAACCACGTAAAAGAAATTATATGACAATCCGCTTACTTCCGTTTTGAAGTGTAAAGTCTCTACTTTGTTTAAGATTGAAAGGATGAGAAATAAATATATTTTTATCCTCGAAAATTGTCAAATATCCAACGTTATCAGGAGACATTGAAGACATTGTTTTCACTTCACCTTCGAAGATCAAAATTCTTAAAAGATATTGTTCGATTCTTCTTTTTCTTTTTTACTATTTTATTGAACTTTGTATATCACGGTTGATGATAATTGAAATCAGAATTTTCGTCAGCATCACATCGTTTCAAACTAACGTCCAACGAAATAATTCCAATCACATTTCAAGCCACAATTATTCACCAGAAATACATCATACGTGAAATATTCAAATATCACTCGAGCTTGCTCCCATATTCAAAATATTCTATCAGCTATAAAAAAATATTGCCAAACTTCCAATGTAATAAAATATGAAACCTCGAGAAACCAAACCGAACCTTCTTATAAATCAAACATACACCATTACAATTCCAATCGTTTCTCAAATAATAATTATTTATACCAGATCAAACGATCATACTTGAAATATTCGAAGTAAAAAACGCCTGCTCCTACATTCGGATTATTGCTCGTTCAATTACTGCCGCGACTTTCAATCCCTTCCGATATAAAACTTCAAGAACAATGAACTCCATTATAAATCTCGCGTACGTCGTTCCACACCCCCGCAATAAACGTGCTCCTTCGAAAGAGAAAAAAAAAAAGAATCCGCGCGATATTACGCGCGTAATATAACGCTCGGTGTAATATACGACGATAGTGAGCGTAACGAAGACAGAAACGTTCGTCTAAGCCCACGTGTTCGATCGCGAAAGATCGCTAGTCTCAAAGATTAAACGCAAATCAGCGTTCGACCACGGAGAGACTTCGCCTCGAGCAACAATTAGTGCATTATACTCCGAGCTTCCAACTCGGCAACGAGAAATCAACAATCGCGAGGCGAATCTACCCTCGCCGCTAATTACCATTGGCAAAACGGTACTCGCCTCGTGTTATATTTCATACACGGCGTGCAACGCTCGTAAATCAAACGCTCTCGACAACGAGAACGACGTTGAGAACGCGCGGAGAATCGATCTCGAAATTGCGATAACAATCGAATGTAATAGAATAACTTGAGTGAAACTACAGTGCTTTGCATAGAGATGTTGCAAATGGAAAGGGCGATTTTGTTCAGTAAGTTAGTGCATGTATCTGTTACGAGATACATAATTAATCGAGTGGTCGATTTTCTGATTTCGGTCCCATTTTTCGATTAAATTTGGATTAAGTTGGATTTACAGATTATTCTTACAATTATATGTTGTTCGATTCTATTCGATTAGTTCGTTTCGGTTACCACGAAATTTTGTTAACTTACAATGTCCTTTACTATCGACCTAATCTAACATTAGCATCAACCTAACCAAGTTGATACTAAAATCCGCCAATTTAAAATCCTCTGATCGTTAAACTGAAGAAATCAACAAAAAACGTGCCTGTTATCTGATCTTCGTTTCGTCCACTTATTCAATTTCGTCTAATGAAATTTCACGCTTTTCATTTCTTTGTAACTTCAATTCTATAAAATACATGTAAAATTACATTTGATAAAATTTTATTTTATTACACGTAGAATTACATTTAATAAAATTTTACTTTTATCTTTTTGACGTTCTGGCTTCATCCAATTTTTAGAAAACGCAGCGTACACCATTTCGTATAATAAAATTTCCGTCATATCTTCTACTTCATCGGAAACATCACAACTACATCGAATTTTACAGAATATCATGGAAAATCTCATTCAACGAAAATTTTCCTACTTTTTATTTCTTTGAAGTTGCGACTTCATTCACCATGAAAAAATATCATGTATAATTTCACTAGATAAAATTTTTCTCATCTTTTATTCTAATTTTTTATTTTTCTCATCTTTTATTTCTAGAGTCTCTATAGTGCTCAATAAAATCTTTCCTATCTTTTGTTTTTATGCTGTTACCATCACAAATATTATTCAATTTTAATTCAATATTAAATAATATTATATACAATTCTAAATAAATCCCTTGTTCACTCTTCTCTTCCTTCTGTCTGTTTCCTCTTTCTCTGTCTGTCTTCGTCGTGCAATTCTTACAACGTGAATAACGACAATCGATCGGAGGTAGACAAATCGATTCGTTTGACATTTAACGCGAGCAAATTCGCCGTTCCGATCAAGATCGGCCCTTGATCGGTTATCTCCGAACGCGAGAAATCACACGTTAGCGTTACACCGCGCTAATAAATCGTTTGCCGATTGTCGATCGCTTGACAATCGTTGGAAAATAAATAGCCGCCGCTATGCAATCGGTCGTGTTAAATAGACGTCGTAAATTTCGCGAGCCGCAAAGCTCGTCATCTCGATCGCAGTCCAGCTGACGGACGCTCGTTTTTCTTGTTTGCGTAAGCGAGTTATTGCACGCTGCAACGACGTGAAGTTGTTGTCGGCGCTTTGATTAATTAATAGTTCTTCGAGTTGAACTGGTGAAACTGCGATTGGCCAGTTCAGCGAAATAAACCCTCCCCCGATGAATTAACTTTCTCCGATTTTACGTGATTTTAAGGCGACTTTCAGGTCCATATGCTCCCGCTTGAAAGTGGCGGGACATTTTTTTATTTTTAATAACTTTTTAAGGAAAGACTGGTTTAATAAACACTACTTACTAGTGTAGTAAATGAAATTTAATTAAATTGAACAAATAAATAAAATTTAATTCAATTTAATGGGATTATTTAATTTTTCAAATACCAGAGTGATTTTTACTGGATCCAATGCCTACGAAACAACATTGGGTTTCATTGCATTTCCGGAACTACGAATTCGCATGAAAATCCGTAGTTGTAACACACAACGTGATAAATCAAAACGAAAAACGACACGCGTTAAGAACAATTTCCCTTGCAAAAAGAGACGAGATTCACACGTACGACACGGGTAAAAATCCATTCACGTCGAACGGATTCTCGATCGCCTACAATGTTATTAAATAGAAATGATCGTTTGTAAAGTATCACGAACTATCCATTTCGCGGTGTTCTAACTGAAGTTCTAGAATTTATAATCGCCTAGCCGTGGCGTTCGACGATGATTTAAGTACGGCAACTCGTAAAGGTTAATTGTCGATGCTTCGATGAAATTTACGATTCATTTCAGAGAGTTATATCTCTCGAGGAGCGGAGATCCACCAGATAATATAAAACGAAAGAAGTTACTTACATGCGTATAAATAAATGCGCGATATACGAGAAACAGTGTATGACAAATCAGAAAGGCGTTTTAACTGTGAGTGATTTACAGAAACGTGCCAACGATGGGATTTGAAACTCTTCGAATTCGTTTCTAAATCTGTATTTGACGAAAAATGTCGTATCGCTTCGAACATCGCTTGAAATTTATTATCATTATGCTAATGATTATCCTCGAATTTCTATATTTATATATAATCTCGCGCACACGAAGAACCCGGAAACACAAAAAAATCATGAAACTTCGCGTATGAGTAGAGTAATTCGTGCGTAAGGCGAATATATTTTTTATTCGTGCTGATAATTCCGATGAAATCATCTCTCTCGGAAGAGATGCAAAATTTTCTTTAAAGCGAATATCTTGAGAATGGTGAAAGACATCGAAATAATTACCGCACCTCTCCACAAAGATATTTAAATGGTGAAAATTTTCTATTCTAAATAATTGCGATGAGACTATTTTTTTTTCAACAGAATTTCATTTCAAGTTTATTTTCCAAACAGAAGAAATTCTATAAACGGAATTTTATTTTCAGTTGATTTTATAGACAGAAAAAGAATTTCCATGCATCTGGGATTTTTTTTATTTCAAAGAATAAGGGCTGTGTGTTTCGAAGTGTTGATCTTCGAATCGTCTTTCGAATTTATCGTCAACACAGAAGGGAAATTTGAGTCTCAAATCTCCCATTTGGCTAAGAATGGCCATTCATCCGCCATAGTTGTAGCAAAACCATCGAGTTCGATCGTCTGACATTCTACTGTATCCAGGAACCAGTTTTCCATGTGCTTACAACATTAATCCATCTCGTTGGTGATAAAATTATGCTGTTAAAAAACGAGATATCTAAATAATACCGGGATCCGACGTGTGTAAATCATGTTACAAGATCGTTTAATAATACAGTCAGCGAGGATGGTGGTAATTGCACGAACATGCAAAAATCGTTTATCGTTTTAATATTACAGACCTTTCGATTCATTTTTAGTTGTTTCTATAATAAAACGTACTACGTTTTTTGCCTGTTTTCGTCGAAAGCTAATTTCTGATAAATTATACAAAATTTTTCGTGATAAAGAACATTCAATTAATATCTACTTGTATATTTATATAACGTGATACGTGTTACGTAAGTGTGATTATTAATAAGTGATAGTAAGTTCATTTCAATGGGGAAGAATTTTAATCTTTTAATCTTTTCCTTGTTTAAGCAATAAGCAGTCAAAAATAAATTTTTCAAAATGTAGATGTATGCATATTTTCGAGTCGCACAATCGTATAGAGGATTCACAATCCTTCAGTTTAATATAATTTCGATGATTTTGTAATTTTATAGTTCCCCTTTTATAGTTTCATAGCTCTAAAACTTCGTGCGTATCCCATGCCAATAAAATTTTGTTGAAGCACCGAATCATATGGGTCATCATGCAATAAAATAATAACACAACTCTGTAATTTAGAAAGTAAATTATAATGAAACTACGTTATAATGGTTAATAAATGGTTAATAAAAATTGACAAATAATCGATTGACTTTAAGTGCTGAGACGAACATGCGCTGACTGACATATACTGTTCTAAAGAATTGTAAAGAAACACGAAGACCAGGAACTAATCCACCAAGAATGTTAGTATCGCTCGATTTTACGAATTGCTATCGTTACCAATTATCCGCCAAATTAATCAGGGAAATTTGAAAGACATATCACTTGAAATTGAGTATCATTAAAAAACTTAATAAATTCCACAAGCAATTGCCTGCATAAAATAAAAAGATTCAAGCACTAAAAATCAAATGTATCTCCTAACTTTTTTTTTCTTATAATAAATTGTAGCTTAGCGAAACTATATGGTAGATGCTCATTTTATCACAATGCGGCACGAGTTCGAGGGTTAACATTTCGAAGCGAAGATTCAGAATGGAAAGCAAACTCGACGAATCTCAGATGGAGGTTCGCCTCTGATTTCGCCTATGTCGTTTCTCGATCCTTCGACGAGAACGATAACGTTGTCGACGAGTAGCTAACTTCACGGGGTCAGAAACGTATCGTATGGCGCCACGTGCGCCTATCAGGTTACCCGGGTGGTCGTTGCCCGTCATTAGACACCCGTTGCAAGTCATTGACGGAGTAACCAGGATCTGCCCCTGTCTGCTGTTCCTTATCTCGCGATCACGCGAATTGTTATAAGAAACACGATTATCGTATGGTGAAATATATTAGTCAAATACTAAATGAGCTTTGTCGCGAGACAGAGATCATTTTAGAATTGTCCTGGAGGATTTTTTTTTTTTTTAATATTAATAAGAAGATCGGACGGTGATTTTTGGTGAAATTTTGAATATTTCAATTCGAGAGGAATCTCACGCATTTTAAATGGTTTCTGTTAATTGTCAAGTACTTGTACCGTAATTTCTTCCTTTTTTTTGTAAACATATCAAAGACTGAGATCATAATTCAAATGCAGAATATTTCAAAGTAAAGCGTAGGTGTTTATGTGTTTCCCTATAGATCATCGAATACTTCTTTTGCAAGTTTAACAAAGTTTTGAATGTCGAGGCAAATGTCAACCTCCCTTGTTTAAAATTTTTCATTCTTACTGATTTATACTAAATGCCAAGGTTATCACTGTTCAAATACAAATTAATATGCAAAATGAAAATTACTTTCGAAGAGTCGGAAGATATTTGAAAATATTGTAAAAAGTTTTGAATATCGAAAAGGAATCTCTGGTTTATATTAACTAGCTAAGTTACTAATTAATTCATTCTTGCGTATATTATTCCCCATCTTCGTGCAATCGTAATTCATGAAATACAGAATATTCTAAACTTATTAATATTAGCTAATTAAAGAATATTCCAAATTAATAAATATATAAATTTAAATTTAGAATATTCCAAAATTATTAATATTAATTAATTCAACATATTTCGAAACACCAGTAAACATTTCAAAGATCCGTATTACACAAGACATTGTATCATAGAAACTATTCTATGTACCTATATATTCACTGCGATTCGCAATAATTGGTTGCATTTATGATTTGCGATTGTGCTTTGCCCTTTATCCCGCGATCACGTCAATTATTCATCTATATTAGTATCCTTTCACAGTTACGAAAGTTCAAGAACATTTTTTTTTTCTTTTTTTTCAAAACCAACCAAGTCGATTCCACAATCACTGTCTAAATACAGACTGAAAATTCTCGCGTATGCACGCGCAATGTTATCTCGTATTTTTGTCGCCTTGACAAATTAACGATCAATAATGGTTGAAAATTATTGTAGCCGTTATGACAATTGTTTATCATTCGATACGCCTCGCAACTTACAGCGAGCACGTTGTACCTGCGTTTTACAGGTTACACGATTCGCTTTGGCACGCTATTCCTTATCTCGTTTGCAATCATATCGATTACCAGTCGTAAAATTATGACCAGTAAGATGTATAATAGCGATTTATATCGTGGCTTGCATCGTGGAAAAATTTGCAGGAGCTCGAGGATTTTTAACGGAGATTGGACACAATGCGCATAACGTTCGTAAATGCGCGTTATGTTACTATCGTTGGAATTAATGTGCCATTGCGACGTTGTAGTAACGTTTAGAAGTAAAGTATCGATACTTGTTCGGAAAAAATGGACGTTCGCTGCGAATTACTGAAGGCGAAATGCGGTTATGATTTGCATTCGCGCGTTATTTCTTATCCTGGCTCGATCGTATCGATTATCGAGGGCAAAACGTCCGGGTGTCTGTGAACCTATATACCGTGTGATACGAGTCACTTGAACAATTCAGTCTGTGGATTTTTATGCGCTCGCGCGATACTCAAAGATCACAGGAATGATCGCAAGATGCAAAAATAATATACAAATTATATTTCTTTAGATCTGTTTGGTAGTTGCATAAAAATCTGCGAAAACAACAGTACTGTCTACTGTTTCTGATAATGAATTTTTACTAATTCTAAATTTTTCTATAATCTAATATTTTTACTTCGAAAGTTCTAGAAATCCGATCCAACGAGACGATAAAATAAATATTCACAAGAGCGGCGAATAATTTTCTAACGCGTTGTTAAAATTATTACCCTGAGTTTATTGAGAAATTATTATCAAAAAGCTATGGATATCTAAATCTACATTATTCGCGAAAAACAGGGTTCGATAATATTTTTTCAATATTAATCAATGCCGAGAAAGAAGTTTGAACCTTATTTCATTCAAACCTTATTTTGATTTTAATTCTAATTTAATCTATGGATGATCATAATTAATATACGCGTTACAATGAAAGAGTCATTGCTCACACGTTGCTCAATGATAAAATAAGTGCAAAATTACTAAAATAGCTGAAATTGTAAAACAACTAAAACAGATATACTAATATATTTTAAGAGAAACGAGCAATTTTCAGGCGAAATCGAATGATCATGCAATAACAGTTCGAGTTGAATTTGAAAAGAAAAAATTGAAAATTTGTCGACTCTTATTTTACAGTATCACAATTTGATCATCTCTCGACTAATAACTTCTTATCTCTAAGATACAGCGCACGCTTCATTCAGCACAATGCCAGTTATGTTTTATGATTACGAGTCTTTTATATGGTTGTTCGATAAAGCCACATTGGCCAACCGCAAGATTGCTTTTGACTTGCTGCTCGTTTATAAAATAACTAATGGATATAGAATCTGCGAATTTTATGCTCAATCTGAAAGCATGTCGATTTATATAAAGGAATTAACAAAATTTATTTTTCAGTAATTCTTTAAATATTTCATACTAATTGATTCGACGATACTATTTTAGAGAGAGAGAGAGAGAGAGACAGATCGTTGTAAAGTATGGATTTTTTTAAATGTATTCAAAGTACATATGTTTTTTAATTAATAATTTTGAGAAAATCTATTTACGAGCGCGCAAAATATTCCAAATGTAGACGCTATTTTAATGTGACAAATTGCAGTATATTTCTTCGAAAATTATAGAAATAATAGTAGTACTATTATAGAATGAAAATTACATAATGGATAAAGAAGTACTATTTTATTGATTAAATCTATAATTTATAATTAAAAATAGGCACATCTATACTTTCCCTTCTTTATCATCTCGCATTATTATATTATATTATAATATAATATATTGATTTCATTTGCTTTGATTTAATTAACAGCCTTTGCATAAATATTTACGTACAGATATTATAAACAATCACAATCATAAATTTGTACAATATCGTATGCATGAAAATATGAAGTTAGTTTAATTTAACGAAAAGAGTTTCCTGAAACACTTCCATGCAATGTCTGTAATTTTTCGATTGATATAACAATCCTACTATGTCAATGAAATAGTGTCCACGCTTGTTCGTCCTACACACAGAAGAGCCGAACGCAAACATAACCACGTTCCATTCACAAATATCTATCCGACTTTATCACCATCTTAAAGCGATTCTCTAGTCCAAACCATATTTCATCGTTTTATTACATTCTTCTAACTCGTCACTCCCGACCAATATTCGAGACATTCACCAAAGGATCCACTCGTAAAAAACGAAAACCGCGCTAAAGGAAACGAGACCGCAACTCGATTCGATCGACCAACGCCGAACGCTTCCACATATCGAAGGAAAATAAATCTCAATTACACGCTGGCCGATACGAATCGATATCAGTAACGATTAACACGTTAATGGCGGCGTGTTGAAAACAACACAATCGAGAAACGATACCGGCGTATATATGTTGAATTTCGATCGCGCAATCGTTTCATTTATCACGGCGGGCTCGATAAAAATCGGCCGCGTTCACCGTGCGCCCGGGATCGAAGATCGATTTCGACGACGTTCGACGATCGATATCGAGAAATCGGGAGAATGCTCCGAGCATTTGGATGCATTTGTTCGTCGGTGAAATGAAAGAGAAAAACGAAAGGCGGGCATAATTGGAATGGACGAGCTGACGAACAGCATTGAGTTTAAAATCAGCCATTTTCCAAAAAAAAAAAAAAAAAAAAAATATAGGAATATTTCAAACAATCTACAAGCAAAAAATGAGCAAAGTGCAAAAGTGAGCAAAAAATTAAGTCAGGTTGATAGTTTGGTAAGGTTTGAAAAAAAAAAGACTATGAAAATTCTGTAAAATATAATGATAATTATAGAATTCGAAAAGGAAGATTAGTGTCAACAACGATGTATTAATTATACTCCACGCGTAGATATTGCAAAGTTAAAATATCTCTCCTAAATTAATAATTTTTCGACATACATGGGTTAATACTCTTTTTTTCTATACAGAATGTCGAGTTTTGTCGACTGAGGCCTAAAAAATATTTGATTTCATTAAAAAAAGAAAAAAAAATAGAGGTGAAATCTCGGAAATGCCTCTGCCTAGTATATCATCATAAAACATCTCCATCGAAACAGAACAAGTTTCATATCAAACATTTCCTCAAGTAACGAACGGTTATTAGAGATAATGGCTCGAGTAAGATGAGAGTCAAATGAAAATAATAGTGCTATGCACAGAAACCACAGCTTCTTTCGAATATCTTGAAACGTGAATCCTAAACGTGCGCGACTCTCAATTAAAAATGAGAGAAAGAGAGTAGGATAGTGTGTGTGAGAGAGAGAAGGATAGAAGAGAACGAGTAGCACAGCCATTAGGTTTATTTGCCGTAATTGGGGGAACTTTAACGCGCCAAACCAAACACCGGTTATGGCCGCCATAAACCTACCCACAATCACTTAGAGTCGGCGCGGCGGTACGCGCTTTTTTCCCTATTTATTCCGCGCGACCGGCTTCTCCTAGTGCCGTGCGATCACCGAGGACAACCGAGAACCAAGAACAAGACGAAAATAGTGAACGAGAGCTGCCAGTCGTGGAAAAAGATGAAAGTTCGAATTTGCCGCGACACGATGATGAAGATCGATTATCGAACGGCTGAGAATCACAGCGCGTGCAAGTAAGTCGAAATTTTTACAGCTCGTGTTAATAACTTTCTTCAAGTTCAATAATATATATATATATATATATATATATATATATATATATATATATTTAGTTTAGTCAGTGGACAGCTATTCGTAGATATTTGTTTTTTTACCTTCGTTTATTATCGCGGAATATTTAGCACTTAACTAAAAGGAGGCAAGACATAATTTTACGAATGATATCATAACTTACGTTACTATGAACCTCAGTCTTTCATATACAAAAGTATTCATGAAAGTGTTCTAGTCGTAGATGCGTTTATGAATATATCGCGTGTGTCGTGTGAAACATTTAGAAATTTCATTAATATTCTCAATATTATTTGATTATCGTGATTATCGTTGGAAAATAACGAATCTGAAAGTATGCATAGAAATATACAAGATGCTTGAAGTGTTTTATAATATGCTTGAGGTATTTAGAATACCGCAGAAGCATATTAGATATACCGAATATTTCTATACATTTATAGAAAGTTTCAGGAACACAAAGAATGCAGAAAATGCATACAACAATGTGTCAAAGGCGTAAAACAGAGAGCTTACTATAATACTGTTTAGCATTCGAATGAAGTTGAAAACAATTTCTCGTCAGGTTGCGTTTCATTGATCATATTCGTAAAAATGTAATAATGCATAAAGAGAGTCACACATGAGTCTTTACATAATAATGAACGATGGTAAGTTCATAAAGGAACAAGCATCGTCACGAGACACGCACGATCTCAATGGCTTACAATTAGTATCGTTGTTCAACGACAAGTTGAACAAGACGAATGCTAGCGAAACAACATCTCGCTAGTCGCTTGTACTTAAATTTGTCGGTCTAGCCAGCTAATTGGTCGGTATACCGTCATTTTACGATCACAACCAAGAAGCATGTTCTCGCCTGACATGAGATTCATGCTCGCAAAACACGGCGTTAACGAGTGGTCCCGGCAACTCAGCGACGCGTCGGATCTCTTCGCCCGGGAGACATCAATGCCTGGACGACACGGTTCGATCTCACGGCAATATCTATAGTTATACGCTGCTTACTTACGTGGTACCATAACAGATCAATCGACGCGGCCATCCAATGGAAAATGCAAATTGTACGATCGATTGTGAAAACGTGATTTTTGCTAGTGCAAATGCTTAATTTGTTGATTAAGTTTTTTTTTTCTGTTCAGTCGTGCATTAGTTAGAATTAACGATATACCTAGAACATCGCAAATTTTCAACGGTGTAAATTTTAAGGGCCAGCGAGGGAAATTTTACGTCAAAGTATTCACAGAAAATTTCAGAAAATTTAAAAGACTTTCTTTGAAATATATGTTTACTAGTCGTTGTATATTAAATTGACGATGTATGATATTTCATGTTTGATGATGATGCATTACTTTTGTACTATTAATTATTTATTTATCATTTTTATTATATTACAGATTTTTTTTTTTTCATGCTATGTAAAATTTTATAAATTCGAAACAAGTATCTAGAAACGAGATTTCAATAGAAGCTATAAATATTATATGATATGCATAAGTACTCGGGTTGTTTTACATATTTTCGTACATATAACATGTGCATGTGGTGCACAATTGATTAAAAGAAAGTTTTGCTGTCAGATAATCTGGATTCCTTTTTAATGTACCGAAGCATACCGTTCTAATAATCTGAACATACGTGTTTATGTATATAATCATCGTGCGTTCCAATCTATAAATGATGAATCAGGTATAGTAAAAAATATTCCAACAATGATATCAAACGAATCGACCTAACTAAAAAAAGAAAATACACTCAAAGGAAAATTCTCAGCAGTAAAGAAAAATCCCGCAAGGAATATTACTCTTTTACGGAGATTAACCAGAAAACTAATCAGCGAATATCCACGAGTAGTCATCGATTTATTTTCCAAGCTTGGCCCGTGGAACCAAGGCGGCGTTGAAACAATATTTGAATGAACGAAGTCGGGGAGTCGCGCGCCGAATACGATAGACCCGGCGCCGGTTCAACGTTCATCGCGTCGACAAAACCGGCGGCGGGCCGGGGAATTTTGCGAAGAAACGCGGGTAAACACGCGAAACACGCAGCCTGTCGACGACGTTCGAACGACGGGGATGCTTTACGAGCGGGAACCGGCGCCAAGGGCCGTCCTTTTGTTCGCCGCGCCACGGAACGTGGGACTTACAAATTGGAATACAACGGGCCCGGAGTTAGGAGAATCGTTTCACGCTTCGCGGGGGCGCCAAGTGGAGGGTAAACACCGATAAAAACCGCATGAATAAAGCACTAATGGAACCACACCACGGACGGAGAAATAAACATACGAACGATCGCGTAATATACGAACGTGTATGGTACAGGCGCGAGAAGATTACATCCGTAAGATTCTCCAATTCTTTATTCTTTCTTCTTTTTTTTTTTTTTCTTTTCCAAATTGATCTCGAAAGTATTGGTTGTTATTTTATGCCAGATGTTAGAGTTACCTTGGATTTGAGCTTGGTTCTAAATAACGTTGTGCTGAAAAGTGATTTTAGAAGTTCGAATATTGAAACAAGTGATAGAACATATCAAGAAGAATAGTAGGTCTTTTTCTGAAATTGTGGAATTTTGTTTTTTTTAAATAATTGAAAAACACTAGGAAGTTCATACCACGAAGTCTTAAAAGTGAAAAAAAAAAGTAGTTGATTTACTTGATAATTTGATCTACGAAAAATTTTGAAGATATTCTTTTTAGAGTTAAAGTAGAAATGTTAATTGAATTATTCAAAAAAACTATATTAGATTAACTTGACTTTAATCGAACATGAATATGAAAGTATAGATACCTAAGTGTGCTAGCTTCCAACCATAAGTGAATTTAAAACACTTGTTTCTCAAGAATTTTATATTAGTAACATATTTAGATGATGTGATCAAAATTTTAATTGCAAATTTCAGTTAGTTACACTAGTTATACTTAACGTAAAGCGATATACCTACTTCTTACTAAATTTTCAACTTCTACATTCACTATAGAATATAGTTAACAATCGGTGAAATATAAAATACAAAACTAAACAATTTGCAACCTAGATTTACTAAATATATAAAACAAAAAATAATTACCAAAAAAAAAAAATTACAAGAGTAAAATATGAAAAATAAAAAAGAAAAACAAATTATTTCAATCCAAAAATTAAACTTTTCTGAAGGTTGAATGATCTAAGCTGTCTAATATCTAAAATACGATAACCAATATATTTTTCATATGAGTATTCTTCATGTAAATATATTCATATATTTAACAAAACACTTGATACGAATAAACGTAATAATGTACAAATCTTTTAAGAGGAAAAATTCGGGAAACCGAATTTTACAAAGGTGAAGGTACAGTTTTAAAAATTGCTTCCACAAAAAAAAAAAAAAAACAATAGAGAAACAAAAGATGTAACTCATAAAGTTTTCACGTAGCAAATTTGCAGAAGAACCAGCAAAAAATTAATTAATCGAAACTTTATACAAGGAAACGCGTTTATGTGGACTGTGTTAGAGATACACGAGTACGTACAAGAGGTAGGTCGCGTGAAATTCTAAGACGTAATTCAAGTTTCAAATATCGATCCTGCGTGCACGTGAAACGTATTCAGGAGCGATCGTGGCACTCTTATCGGGTGGATATAGCGTTTCGCGTGAATCACCTGCCGACGTTTAACGACGTGCAGTAGCTAATTTGTCATACGGCCGCGAAGCACGGTGACACGCGTTGAAGTAATAACACGCGTTGCTGCAGTTAACGCGGCCGTCAGCCTGCACTTTAAACGAGAAACGCAATCAATCTCCTCGAGGGAGAATCAAGGAGAATCCTTGATATCCCGTGCACGTTCTAACATTCTAATTTCGGGCCGGATCCTCTCGTAAATGTGTCGTCGAAAATGAAACGAGAGGGAAGAGACTTACGAGAAGTATTTTCCGACGATGTATTTTCCTTATTATGCGACGGATATTTCGTTATTATTTGTTTCAGAATTTCAATCGTAGAACATTCATATTACATGATATGACATCGATAGGACATTCGATTATTTTCGTTGCATAGAATTTTTAGACTTTCGATTATGAAACAGAACCTTTCAATATTCGTATCTACCGTGAATTACAAAATCGTGTATTTCATTTATCATGTATCAAGCATTATTCCATTTTTCCAGTTTTGAAATACGATGGATAATAAAATTGATTGATATTGAATTAAAATTCTATAGAGATAATATTAAATGAATATTAAATTAAATCAATTTGTACAAATTCGTATTCATTGTGAATAAAAACATATATATATATATATATAAACATATATATATATATATATATTTATTTATTTATTTATTACGAATTTAAATCTTCTACAATTCTGAAACAAACATTTCCTAAAATTTCGACACTGTTTGATTATTAAATTTTATTTGCAAGGATCATTTAATGAGATGCGACAGTAATTCTGCAATTTCACTTTATAAATTTTGTAAAATTTATAATTCTGTAGTAAATTTATAATATGAGTAATTTAGACCTTCTCTGATCAAAAGTACATCGTTTCAATCAAGCAATCGTTGACAATCAATCATAAAAATAATTCCTATAAGTGTCTAAAATATTTATAAACTGCCACTAATCGTAGATCTAATCTACTCCAAATTAATGAGTAGCTTATTTTACTTTCTATCGATCGCGAAGAATTATGAAATATTTTCGGGAACAAATAACATATTACGTAATCAATAAGAAGATTGATCAGCTTTATCTTTCTATTTTCGTACGATGATCAGTTTCAAAGAAAAAAAAAAAAAAAAATTTGAAGCCCTCTTAATAATAGGATAAACGTCGATCCACTATCTACAATATTTCATCACAATACAGATACACTTTTTGTGAAATCCATTATTACGACATCATCGGAATATTATTAATAACTCCCTTAATAAAATTTTCAACAGATATTTTTTACCTGATATCTAATTTAATAAAAACGTGATTTAATTAAAAGTTTAATCACAAGAATTCATATTTTCATTAAAATAAATATCAAAGTTCTGTCATTTTCTATCATCGAACCAATAATAATATTATAATAACTAATATTTTTTAATATCATGAACGCGCGAATATATTTTATATTTTACATTATTCGAACAATATATTATACGAATAATAGAAGTTTCAATATCATTTTTTAATTTTATATTAAAAATCATTATGTCAATATATGATCTAGGAGCCTGGCAAACGGATCAAAATTTCGCGTGAAAGACCGCTAAAATTGCCTATAAATAAATAAAAATTTGACCGAGTGAGTGAATTATAATTTTACTAAAATACATGCTATAATACATTTCTCTCTCTCTCTCTCTCTCGAAATCCATTGTAACAAAGTCAGAAGCTACATACTCTGTAATGACAATTGGTGAACACACCCTATTTCCAAATCGTTAAATCATTAAACAAGTGAACCGCCGATTTCCAAATCATATTTCCCTTGAAATCTATTGTTACGTCTCCTTGTGCCGACGATACATAATCAAACCGGCTGTACATCATTCCGTTTGAATAACCAAATTTCTCGACGCGGAACACTCGTTTCTACTGGCGAATGAATCAGCCAACTATTATCGGAATCGAGACGTAAAGGTCACTGACTGCACTGACTTCTTTCTAGAATCATCCTAGGCAATCCTCTCTACTCCTACTCAACGCGAGAGCAATGGTGACAAGCGTATTCAAGTCTGGTTTTCAAGCCTGTCATTACTTTTCTTCGATTACACTTCAAACAGAATTTTTAGATATTATCTCGTAGAAAATCGTTTCTCGATCGTTTGCGCTCCGAACGATGTTTCATCCGCGAGTTTCTATTCCCGCTGAGAGAGACTTCTCTCGAAGGTTTGACTCGAACGTTGATCATAGAACGTTTCAATTTTGTTTTTACATTTTTTTTTTTTTTTTTTTTTTTTTTGAGAATGTGAAACAGCAAACAATTTGGACGTGGATTCAGATCTTCTACGGACAATATGTCTGCCTTGGGAGTATTAATAATATTGGAAAATCCTGAAAATTCCTCGAAGAATTTTAATTTAATTTGACGAGTCTTGAAGATATTTTCGATACATAAAATATTGGAGAAAGTCTGGAAAAAATGCGGTTGATCAACGATCCCAGATATCTAAGATTTTCAAGACCTCCAAAACCTTCGAAGGCTGTTAGCACTTTACCGGCAAGATATTTGCGTATCATTACAGAAATTTTATAAATAATTGTAAAATTTTATTATTTTAACACTCGAACCTATAAAATTTTATTATTTTAACACTCGATACGACAGATTTCAGACAT
The DNA here is from genome assembly GCA_032399595.1 of Tetragonula carbonaria. Classification (NCBI taxonomy): domain Eukaryota; kingdom Metazoa; phylum Arthropoda; class Insecta; order Hymenoptera; family Apidae; genus Tetragonula; species Tetragonula carbonaria. Next base: position 6,291,134 of record JAUCRC010000015.1, on the reverse strand, counting down.
TCAGACTCATTTTTTACAATTGCTTAATAGATGCTTCTTGTCAAAATCAATACAGAAACATGTTTAAATTATTGTGATTTATATCTCTTATATCTTGATGCGGTTATTCCAAGAGATATTTTCGTTTATTTATTTACACCAATTGTTATATGTGTGACGTCCGCCGTAAAAGTGTTAACACTTTCGATAGTTCCAGGACTTCTAAGTAAGACTCTGAAGAGTTTTAACGTTTTCGAAGCCTGTTCAAAGCGATTCAAAGTCCATAAAAAGAGAGCAGCGGTGCGAGAATCCCTGTGCATCGAAAATCGACGGCGAACGAAATCGACAGATCGATAGAGGCGATGATACCGACGCTGAAACTTTCCTGTCGGATGCGCGATGATTCATCGACGGGCTCCTTCAAGGACAATTTTTATCGTTGCCCTGACACACGACACATATCCCCGACCATCATCGCCGACAAAAGCATCCTAACAAACACCCTAAACGACGAATCTTCCGAAACGATTGTACAGTTACCATAACGTTCGCGATTCGTTTTCGCGGATGACTCTCAAAGCTTAAATCAAAGTTGCGTGAAAATAGTTTAATATATAATACTAATATTAATACTGTTATACAGTTTAATATATAATATTTATGTATTATATATATATGTATATTATAAAAAAGAAAATCTTGCATCCTCTGACACTATCCTCTTTCAAAAAAGGAATTAAAATCTACGTTATATACGACAAACATGCACGACAAACAATAAACCTTTGAATGACGGTAGCTGGGCCAATTTTCTGACTCGCGCAAACATTCGTCGCGTTTACGCGTTCAAATTATTACAGGTGAACTTCATTTGCCTATCCAAAGTAGAACTCTCATTCAGTAGAAGCTAAATTTAGCGCCCAATTGAATGAACTCTCGCTACGTTAATTTCACTCGTAAGAATGTGAAATTGACGCTCCATTTATAGGAATTAAATCTTAATTAATTTCATTAGTAGTCGTGCGGGCAACTCGGCTACATTAAATTTAATACGAATAAAATTCTGCTCTGATCTTACATTCCTGTAACTGTAAACTCTATTGTATTGCGAGTCAGAACGAGCAACTTTTTTCGTTTTTAATCCAACAAAATGAACTCTCGACTAGAGCGACCCAGCCCCGATCAAACGAAGGTTAGTCAACGTCTGAGTGTTCGTTCACCTGTGTCATCAGTCGGTCGGCTCCGGTGCCCTCCTCATCCTTGAAGATGATATCCGCGTTGTAGTTGGGCACGAGGTCCCGGAACCTGGAGTCGTGCCTGGACACGCGGCCCTCGCTGATCCCGCTGGCCGGCAGCGTGTTCTCGCTAACGTTCGGCACATGCTGCTTGAACACCAAAGGCGTGAGCTTCCTGAGACCAGGGCGTCGTCCGCCGCCCCTGCCGGGACCACAAGCCAACACTAAGCCAGCACCGTTGTCCAGCACCGGTAGCCAAAGGCACAGTATCAGCAGGAACACCTGGAGCAACGAGGGCGTCGTTGCTCGCCTCCTAAGCGCGCAGTGATGGCTCGCCTGAAGGCCGTGACGACGATGACGATGGTACACCATAATCACGTGGCTCTGCCTCGGGGACGACCCTGTTCGGTCACTGGCACCCGGTGCACCTCGCGGACCTTGCTGCGCTCGTGTTCGCCGAGCACCACGTCGACGGTACCACGGAGTCCTCGCCACCACCACCGTCGCCGGCTGTCCTCCTCCTCCACGGCTGACAGAAACACGACGACGACGACGACGACAACAACAACGGCAACGATAACGACAACGACGACCTAGACAACAACGACGACGACGCGTTTGACGACGAACGGCTGCCGGTCCTTCTTCTCCTCCACTTGCCACTGACCTCACTCACGCTTAACCATAACCAGGGCATCACACACCTCCCCTGCACGCACTCTTATCACCGTTGTGACCGTCGTAGCTGACCGTCTAATCACCACCCGCGAGAGCTAGAACAAACCACCAGCAACACGGAGGATCGTTACACAATATGTCGATGGTTAATCGATCGATAACGGACTGAACAAAAAAAGCCACACTGACACGACAGCCTCCGCAGGAAGATTCTCTCTCTCTCTCTCTTTCTTTCTCTCCTCGCTGTTCGACTTCCCTTTCTCTTTTTTTTTTCTTTATCCCTTCTATTGGCGGCCGTGGAGCATCGGTAGGCGTGTATAGTTATCGATAAAATTGCACGAAGTCCACCTGTCGGTGATGGGTCAACTGTCACGCGTCGACGATAACACGATATACTCGGAAGGTATATTCTTCTTCAGTGTCAAGTGTTTTCATCGTCGTACGTTCAACGATCAACAGAGAACCATCGAACCGTTCGAACGGTAACTGCCACCATTCTCGTCTCGTGAATTGAGAAAATTTTCGACTTCGACGATACCACTGGTTCGCCAAGCGAGTGAAAATCCGCGCGCGACCGAAAATGCGAAAACGACCTCAAAAACGTTTCGTTGCTCCGGTAACGATGTATATATATATATATATATATATATGTGTGTGTGTGTGTGTGTGTGTGTGTGTGTGTGTGTGTGTATATCGCTGTCGACTAGATGTCGACTACTTTTTTCGCAAGTACCGCCCGATCGAACCTGACTCACTTCACCGAACTCGATAACGCCGAACAGCAGTCCGGAAGCTCAGTGGCGCACGTTTTCCGGACGAGTCGGTGGTGGGAAATGCGGGATGGGTTTCGGTGGGTACCCTGCGCGTTGTTCCTTCTCGGCCTGTTCCTTCTTCGCCAGCAGGGTGCCCCTCTTCCTGCCCCCACCAAGGTGGCCAACGGCCGGCCGGACCGCTGGCGCTGGTTGCAGCTAGCTGCTGGCCCCCGGCAGGGCTCTCACGGCCTCCGATCTTCCAGGTGGTGGGGAAACGATCCTGGCCCCACTACGACAGGGCCTTGTGGTGCGCGTCGGTGACGTCTCTGGGCCCCGAGAGTCTGGATTGGTCGGGGCGGAGCGTGCGCGAGGTGAACGAAGACAGGTGCACCACGCTGGACAGAGATCAAATCGATGGAAGAAAGACGGAATTACAGGTAAGAAGAAGGGCAGGATGAGAAAGAAAAAAAGAGAGAGAGAGAGAGAAGAGAGAGAGAGAGAGAGAATCTTTTCAGTTTTCTCCCCGTTCGATTCGGTTTGATCGTCTGGCCTGTCTTTTCTCTTCTGTTGCTCGTTCGCCAACGCTGCTCGTTCCTCCTTCGAATCTTTCCGTTTCTTCGGCTTCTTTGCCACGCAGCCTATCCCTCTTCCTTTTACGTAGCGAGCCTTTCCTCTGCCCTCCCCCGCCCACCTCCCCATGTGCCTTTTCGCCCTCGTCTTCGTTCGATTGATCCTTCGTTTTCGTCCTTTTCGTTGTCGTCGTTGTCGTCGCAACAACGTTCTACCTTGTTACTCGCCTCTCCTTCTCTCCTCTCTCCCGATGGTTTCCACTCTCTCGCCTACGGAAGGGGAGCCTTACGCTCCAAGAAAGTACCCGCGCGCGTTCTGCGCCAAGATTCTCTCAATGACCGTGTCGTCTCTCTACCCCCGAGGCGGCAGCGTGTACATCTCGAAGCGTAGGATGGGACGTGACCTTCACTTCTTCGTCTCAAGTCTCGCTCTTCTTTACGATTTTCGACATTTTTACTCTCTCTCTCTCTCTCTCTCTCTTTCTCTCTTGAGCCTCGTTTCTTCTTGCCGGGTTGTCGTAACTTTGTCAGCCGCTCGATTACCGCTTTGTCGCATTCCTACGCCGTGTCGGCGGACTCCCGGGACTCTTATTAAACGCGACGCTCTCCCCGATTCCTCGAGTTCCTGGCGGCGAGCGACGCGTTCGACTCCTCGCTCATCTTCCGCGTGCAATTGGACCTTTTAGCTTGTGATGCCTCACGGTTACACAGATTGGATAGGTCTCTCTCTCTCTCTCTCTCTCTCTCTCTTTCTCACAGGTTTTGCCCAGCACGTCGATTACCACGCGGATTTAATATATTTCATTCGTAGACTGAAATACGCCGCAGCGTAATACTTTTAACATCCAACGAGCAGGATATATCGTACTCGTTCACGTGATTGAATAAACATTCACTACGACAACTGACGATTAATTAACTGATTAAGAAACTGTAATGAATGTAACAAAATATAGTTATAACAGTGAGCTAATAACGAGATTAAATTGTAATATTATAATAAACTGAGAACAATAATATTACAATAATGAACTCCTAGCAGCTTTTGCAAAATATTCCATCTTCTATCTGACAATGTTCGACGACGATTCTGTCCGACGATTATTGACAATGTCGTCGCGTTGTTGGATGATTTTTTGTAGTCGATGAATTTTATCGTATTTTAATTATTTGAAGAAGTAATATCAGTCGCCGATAACCGTGGCAATCAACGTGCAAACGAAGTTCGAAGGAATGTGTTATATAGTGTCGATGAAACAAATAAGAGGACGACGTACACGAAAGATTCAATCGAACTGTGGAGGGAAGTAATCGATCTTCGATTACAAGTGGCGCCTGTAGTTATCGACTCTTTAGCACAGATAATCTCGCACGTAGGATCGTGCGAGATTAGCCCGAGTGTTTTGCTCGGTTTTCTTTCTTCTTTTCACTTGGTTTGGTTTGGTTTGGTGTTTGAGAAGTGACTGGACGATACTTCGGCCCTCAGAATTGTACAAAACATCCGTCCGTGCGATCAAACTTTACTTTACCGAATGATTTTATCCGAGTGTTGCAAATATTCCGAGAACGTTCTTCATTTTTCTTTTTTTTTTTTTTTTTTTTTTGCTTCTGAATGTCTTGAAAATTCGGAGCTTCTTTCTGCATGTTCTTCGTATCGTTTCCTCCGGTATTTAGAAAGTGATTTTTGTCAATGAGATACATGCTCTTCTCGCGAAAATTAATTAAAAACATTTCGCGCACGTTCTCTGTTTTTAAACTATCTTAAGAAATTGTTGTTATCGATATGAATGATATAAAGCTTGTACATTTACGTGCGAAAAATATGCTGTTCATTGTTGAATTATATAGAAACAGAGTTAGTATTCATAACGTGTCGAAATTTGAAGAATCTGCTATTGATGACCACGATAGAAATAACCGAACGGTGAAATTGATTTTGATTGACTAGTGAGATTCGATCGAAGATTGTTCGACTTTTTGCAAGAGGAATGAAGTTCACAATGACGGAGATTTGTAAGCGATGCGAGTAACCGCACATCAATACGTCTGTCGTGCATTTGTGCCTTACACAATGTATACACTTTCTCAAGACCGACTTTTCTTTCAAGTATTTCTAAAATATGCACGCCTGTGGCGCACGAGATTCCAACAATAGCGGAAGGCATGATTCAACGGTGTCTTTCTAAAATTAATGTTCCTTTTAAACGAGTTGAAATCGCGTAACAATATTTCTTTACGAGTAAAAACAGTCCCCGTGTAAAATGTCGAAACTGCAGCTTCCAATTTTTGTCTTTAAAATGCTCGTTTTTTAAAAAGGGAGATTTCCTTGCAATTTGCATATTTAAATTATTTTAAAAGAATCAGAACGATTAAAAATAAATGAAACAAAATCGCACGAAATATTACACGACTCTGTATGCTCTACTTGTAATCTTTAAAATAATTTTCAATCTGCTATTTGTTTTAGTAGAATCCTATCAGTAAAATAATTTTTATACGAAGTTCACTTCTATGTTGCAAGTTAAATAAACAAATTAAACAAATTATATTTTTCCACGATGTAAATATACGTAGGTTTTATTATTCCGTTATTTTTTTTATATTAATACTTATTACTTCAATGTCGTATAAATTGTATTATTTGCTACAATTCGTGCAAATTATTATGAAACTCTTCGTAATTTCGTGACATTTAACTTCTGATCCGCAACCGTGTCGATTGCGTGCCGGATCTCCGATCCGAGACGTACACAGTGAACGTGTTAAATATCAAAAACAACGTCTCAAATATGCATTAACAATTTAGCTTCGAATATACATACGAGCTACTTCTATATATTGACAATAATTACAACTCTCGACATAGATATACACTCAGGCGTGGAAAAATTTTAGAATGATTACCGTGTGCTTCAAAATTAAATTACATTGGGTATCAAACATAATTAACAAGACTAATAATTACGTTACGTTCGTATCGTTAATACCTGTATTTTGATATCTAAATCATAAACCAAAATTCTATAATTATTGTTTAAACAAAGAGTTAAAGTTCTCAATATCACGTCATGTTGATATATTAATATTTGTATCACTTACTATTTTATATTACTGTTGTATCAATTGAAATAAATAGAAAAACGTGTCTTTTGACTCATTGATGATTAATCATCAATAAGAATCATTGATAATTAATAATGTAAGTAATAATATGTGTTACTTTGATTATATATATATATCAAGATTCTGTAATTAAGACGTAAACAAATATTTGAAGTTCGTTCTCGAATGTTATGTCTCGTATTATTATATTAACATTAATATCTTGTATCTACTTATTACTCGTATTACTATATTATTATAATATTTGTATCTGCTTATCAATCAAAATAAATACGAGAAAGTCGCTTTTCTTCAATATCTACATGCCTCTTACTACATCGTACTATTATTACACATACGTGTTTATATTTCCACTTTTACTCCTACTTTTTACCTCATTTTTTATAATATAACCACAAAACTAACGTCAGACCGTGAACTTTCACCCATTTATAAGAAATCTGAAAATTGCGCAAATAGTAGAAATATATACACAAAATACGGTATTTATGAATGAAAACTATGTACGTATTGCGAACGAAACAAACGAAACATTTAGCGAATGAAATGAATTTCTGCGTAATTTTCATCAAAATACGAATGTACCTGAAAACTCTAGCTGGCTATTCGTTAACCTGTTAACAATTCACTTCTTTCGAACGATCAACGAGAGACGAACGCTCGACGTACCAATCGAGAGAAAAGAAGAGAGAAGAAAACGCCGAAAATAAAAGAAAAGAAAAGAAAGAAACATCCACGTGCGAGTTATCGAATCTCGTGGAACGTGCACGTACGTACATACATACATACATACATACATACATACATGGAATAATACCTGATACGATCGCGACGATAACCGGCACTCCGAACAGTGAAGAATTTTCTGACGAGGAACGCGAACCACCAACGTGGAAACGTCACCAGCCAACAGCTATGAGCCAACTGATATGAAAGTAGAAGTCTAGCGAAGGACGAGAAAGAGAGGGACGGGCCACCAGGCTTACCAAAGTGTTCGGTTATACTGATAATAAACATTTTTCTTTTTTTTTTCGTGAACAACTAGCTGGCTGCTATTCCGTCCGCCGTTATTCCAATGTCAGTCTATCATTGGCACATCCAAATTTACACGGTGTAAGCAGAATCCTTGAAATCCACAATGATAACAATTCGGAATATTTTTATATACGTTCTATACATTGTAATATTTACGAGAGAATATTTCTTCTTTCTCTTTCTCTTTCTCTCTTGTAAATGAGACGAAGACAATTGAGATACGTTCTTGTGACAAAAGTTCGAGTTAAAATTTCTTTCTTTTTTTTTTCTTTTGTTAATTGTTATCCAGCAATCGTCAATTGACTCTTGATTGGTAATGTTCAACGATTGGAGACAATGACAATTTGGAATTTTTGATTTAATTCAATTTTTATCAACGACTTTGATTGCGAAAATTGTAAAGTAAGATTATACGTAAATTAATTATAGTCATCTGTAATTATAGTCAACGATATTGCTCGAGGGTTGATGTTTTTTGAAAATTTTTCATTCAATTCAATTTCATCATTAATCTCACTGAATGTATAAAAAGAAAAAGTATCAAATTAAATATCCTAAATTTTGTAATCGTAACATAAATTACTATATGGTCATTGAAAAATCAGACTATACTAAAATATTAATTTATCGAATTAGCAATGATACTAAATAAACTGATATTAAATTTGCCATTTTTTGCGACTGTTTTCAATAATTTTTACTTATTTACTTTCGTCTCAGTATCGATTCCTATTAATTATATATCACATTGAGATTTATATTAAGAATCAATAATTTTTAATGAGGCTCCTCTCATTTGATACGGGATCCAACAAAATTATAGGCTGGCACTGAGAAATTAAGTTGCTTTTCACCGTGTTCGAGCAACATGCAGAAAATCCGAGGAATTTGCACGATTCGATAGAAAGTCACGTAGAAATGTTAGAAATCTCGCTCGACATAACAACGAACTATAAAGTCGACTAATTGATTAAATCGTTCGTCGACATCTAAAAAGCAAACATTCCTCTCATTTGAAAATCGCCTTTTACATTTCTCTTCGCATGGTCAAAATTCCACTAAATGTCTATCTGTTCCGCATATACGTGGATAGTGCTCGTGTCACAAGAGAAACTGTTATGTTTAAATATTCATAGTTCTCAGTTCATAATTTAAATAGAAACGTGACGGGGAACCAACTTCTTCTTAATGCAGCAAGTCTTCCAAAAATTGGAAAAACCTGAAAGAATCGTCGGAGCAAGCAAAGATGAAGACAAGTCTGACCTGCGTAGATGAAGAAGGTGTTCGCCAAACAAACTCCCATCGAAGAACCATCGCATAACCCATCGAACTCACGACGACCGTTCGTGTCTGAAAGAACTGACAAAACACCCATTAAAGACTACTTTAATCTCTTAAAACCTTCAAATCCATAAAGTTACTTCAATTTCATAAAAATATAGAATCTAAATGATGAAGATTCTTTGGAATTCTTTTAAAATTTCATTCCAGTCGATATTGAAAATATTTTGAGAGTAGTTTGCAAGAGTATTTTGACGAGAAGAAATTATTATACTATAATAATCGCGTATGTAAGCTTTCGTGAAAAGTAATGTTTCAGTTCTTCGATCGATGTTCGATTTTTTAGCATTATGTCTGGCCAAAACGAGTCGGAGCTATTAACCAAATATTCGAAATAATATATATATATATGAAATACATAAAATGAAACGAAATGAAATATATAAAAATATATGAAATATTTGAAATGGTAGCAGTCTGCTATTCGGCGGATTCAGAACTCGTTATTCGCGATTCGAGATCCGCTATCCAGGATTCGGATTCGGAACAAGATAATACGATAATAGCCATGTAAACCACGAGGGCTATTCGATTACATAGAATATTCGACTGTATGGGATTAGCCTTGTGAACACACGGGACTAAACATGCGAATTATACGAGGTCATACGAGACCATATTTTGATAGTACTCCTATCACTATTGTCACTGTTATCGTACACTAACGTTGTTATTAGAAATCCAATGCAGCTTGAAATTGTATAAAGATCCTAAGTTGCATAAAGATCCAGTCTAATAATTGACATTATTAGAATAAATTATTATAAATTAGAAATTAAACACGTTATTAGAATAAATTGTTATAAACATTACCAGAATAAATAATGCTTATAATAATGTTATAAATTGTTAATAATGTTTATAATAATGTTACAAATTATTATAACATTACTAGAATAAATTATTAGGAATTAGAAATTTATAAATTAAACACGTAACGAAATTAAAAAATAAAATCGTACATCACTTCTCATAAAGATCTTAACGTATATCAACGCGATTATTGTGATACTAATTCTCTTTTTATACTAGACTATAAATTAATAACAACTAAATACCAGAATTAATAGAAATCTCTTAATTCTTCGTTATTCCGTCAATTAACTGATCGGGAGAAAAAAAAATTGCAAACAACGTGTTGCGTGGCTTGATAGTAACAGTAAATACGCGTCGCGAAAACGCGGGAATGAATCAATACATACGTACATGGCAAGCACCTATGAGAAAACAATAGTTATTGTGACGGCCGTGTATACTTATGTACGTAACGAATCGTAAGAAAAGACAGACACAAGAGGGTAGAATTATGACCGAATGAAAGCATAAACGTCGCTCGTTAACAAAGCCAATGCCAGAATTCGTTGAAACCGGCCGACACTAAAAGGTAACGAGTATTCGCGATAGCTGTAAACATCCGTGGAACGTTACTCCGGAACATTTCATAATAACTGTTACGAGGCACTTCGACTTTTGTGGCGGCTGCGGTGGCGGAAATAAAAAGTCGCGCGATCGAACAGGCGCGATATAACACCGCGCTGTGTTTGAATTTCGCGGGATTATCATCGAACGTCAAACGCAATGCTTTGAATTGCTATTCGAATCGATGTTTTCAGTTCACATAGCTTCGTTAGGTTGGTTTTAGGTAGGTCAATGCAAAAGTTAAGTTACAGAATGTTGCATACAATGGATTTGAAATTCGCGCCATAATTCGGATTCACGATTAGCATCAAAAGTCGAGCACGATGACACAAATTATTGTGTGAATTTTCCTTTTTTCCTTTTTTTCCCCCAATCAAAACCCTCGAAGTTAACTATCAGTCAACATCATTGAACTTTAAACAATCTACGGAAATTTAGATCAAATTACAGGCTGTTACTTCGGATTTGAAATTCGCGGGACTGAATTTCACGATTATTATCGAAGGTTACATTATTTCTTCAATTAAAATCTTCAGAGTTCATCTTCAGTTAACATCATCGAGTTGTAAGTAATCTACAAAAAATTGCAAATTGCTTCGGGTTTGAAATTCGCTCGGATAATTTCGAGCCACAGTTACTATTGCGAAAGTTCAAGTTCTTATAAAGATTATTTATTCACTTTAAAATCTCTTCTTGCACGTGGAATTAACTTGTTTTAGTTAGCTTCATTGGGTTAGTTTTAGATACAGGTAATTAATAAAAGTTAAACTGCATTAGAATGTTACGTTAGACTTGAAATTCGCGGTATAACTTGGATTTACGATTATCGCTAAAAGTCGAACACGATGGTCCAAATTATTCTGTAGATTATTTCTTCAATTAAAATCTTCAGAGTTCATCTTCAGTTAACATCATCGAGTTGTAAGTAATCTACAAAAAATTGCAAATTGCTTCGGGTTTGAAATTCGCTCGGATAATTTCGAGCCACAGTTACTATTGCGAAAGTTAATCGCAGTCGCTTGAATTCTTATAAACTATCATTTGCTCGTTTAAAATCTTCTCTCGCACACAGAGTTGACATTCAATCAGCTTCATCGAGAGTTACAAATAATCTATGAAAGCTCACTCGAAGTTAGGCCCACCCAATTATTTATCACCGATCAATATTATATATCAGTTAATATAACGTTATATATAATTATAATAATATTATCGTATCGATCGATACGCTATGTTGATATATTCAACGAAATTTGAAAATTCTCCCGGCATCAACAAAACGAAAAGCAAACGGCGTGAAATCAACAGCGTGAGAAACCTTAATCCTGCTTCGATCATCCGCGAAAAAGAAAGGAAAAAAGGAAAAAAGGAAAAGGAAAGGAATTCCACGTGACGACACCATCGCGGACTATCCGGGTTCCGGGTGTACCTTTTACGAAGTAACACGATCCACGGAGGAAGCTGCGCCAGGCTCGAACGAGGTAACACCGGTCCTCTCCGGACCTCTCTCTGTCCGTAGTGGCCCTTTCGCGTAATGGACGGCTCAAATATTTATCATCGGCTGCGTAATTTAAGGTGCGTTTAGCAAACGGAAGACGACACGAAGGGAAAACAAACAAGTCTCAGGGGCGGTATAAGGATCCGCAGCGAGGTGGAGAATGGGTACGCGAAAGGGCAGGGCGGGCGAGTTAAAGGGTGAGCCACAAGGAGGTGGAGGCAGAGATGGAGGAGGATGAAGAAGACGAGAAAGAGGAGAAGGAGGAGAAGGAGGAAGACAGAGAGAGAAAAAGGAGGCAGTGGTAGGATAACGTGTACAAGAGGAGAGGGAGGGAAGGCAGAGAGAAAGAAAGAGTAGGAACGAGCAGCGCGAGAGCAGGAAGGAGGGGGAAAACGACAAAGGTAGAAAGAGTAGCTCAAAGGGGCCGCCGCGGGCCCCAGAGGGCTCTGTGAGAAGGCACAAACCCCAATAATAGCACCAGAATTTATATACCTGCACGAACTCGGTGGAACGGTCCCGGGGCTGCGGGTCCACGGACCCAGGGACGGCTTGTTGCAATACAGCCCGAACACAGTGGAGCCATTCTTCCACGATTCATTTTCGTTCTCCGTGTGCGTGTTTAACCTCGATTTACTCCCTCTTTCTTGGTAAACTCGAGACCGTTTACCAACAGCCGTTCGATCGATTCGGCCGGTTCACGCGCGGTCACTCAACTACATTCGACACCTAGACGCGGCGCGTGAGGATTCTTGCTCTCTTGAGTATTGTTTCTCTAAGGTAAGGGTCGACGAACGTCGATCGAAGAGTATCGAACGAGCGAGCGGAGATTCGGCGTTTAATCTCTCGCCAGCCCGAAACCTCCGAGTCGAGATAGATCGACCGATCACGACAAGGAACTTCACGTGTATACCACCTTAGGACTGACCGGCCCTGGACCCCATCAGTGGCGGTCTAGCATCCACTATACAGAGGGAAGAAGAGCCTGGTAAGGGATTTAGCGGCGCGAGAAAGAGGAACGAACCTGGATGGACGAAGAAGGATGGTCGAAGCGAAAGAAGGATAAACGAGAGTAGAGAAGCAGCAATTCGTGGCGGGCTGGAGAGCGAACCATCCATCACCGAGGGCTCAAAGCCGTATCTTCTGGTGACCGGTGCCCGCCGCGGCCGATGCTGGATGCCAAAGCACGGCCAAATATTGTGAAAGGTCCAGAAAAGGCAGGAACGTGAAATAAATTTGCTCTGCCAGCGGGGTAAGGAACCGAGACGAGTCAAGCGTTGCGGGAGCAACGAGGAGAGACGACGAGAGACGTCGACGGTTGGAAAAAGACGAAAGGATGATACTCTTCTGGGTAGCTCAAAAGGTTGCGCCTTGTACTTGTGCGTGTCGAGATGGAGAGAGGAAGAAGGCTCTTTAACCACTGTGTCGGCTCTTTGAACCCTCTTCGTCCTTCTCTGTCCCTCGCAGCGAGTTCTCTCTCTCTCTCTCTCTCTCTCTCTCTCTCTCTCTGTTTCTCTTCCTTTCGCAAGCTCAGCGTACGAGTTTCTCTTCTTTCCCTCTTCGTCGCCTCTTCGTCCTCGCGTACGTTTCAGGCGGGAAACTGGCCGCGCGGATCCAGGAACAGAGAACAGCGCCATTTACATTTTACACGCGAAAATACGCTTTACGGGCCGGGGCCAATCATCGCGCCCCAGTCCTGACAGTTTATTCGCGTCACGCGCGCACGCGGTCCAGACGAAGAAGAACTGGTACCGTGCGAATCGCCACGGGGAACGCATCTGTTCGCGTGTTTCGACGATAGATTCGCGGCTCGATCCAACTGCGGTTCTTAATTCGTTCAGAAATTCGAGGGACGCCGCGGTGAGAAGGCATCGCCACTTTTATGTAATTTGAATAAATTAAAAAGGGCCAAGCTCGAAGCTCGAATCAGAATCAAATTACTTTTTCAAACGTGTCATAGCCAACTAATATATATATGTGTGTGTGTGTGTGTGTGTGTGTGTGTGTGTGTGTGTGTGTGTGTGTGTAATAATTAGACTGTCGATGTTCGTGCAATTTTACATTTTAAAATTATGAGTTTGCACACTTTCTACAGCGTTGCATCTCTCACAGGTGGAATAAACCTAGTAGCAATAAACTTCGGCACCTGAGTACAATTTGAATATTGGAGCTGACTGAACTGTTCTTTTGAAACAGGTTTCCTTCGAATTTACAAGTTCCTATGGATATAGTGGTGGTGAGAAGACGATTGTCTGGAATGCGAAGAGCGAACGAAAAAGGGAATGAGTATGGATGGAATCGTGTTAATGACAGGGAAATCCGAGAAGATGTACGCTGATAGAATCAGGTGGAAAATTGGAGACTGACTGTGAAAAATTATCTAGTATTATAACCAGAGCGTCGAGTAATACTTAATAGTAGGTTAAAATGATGAATGACAACATTAAATTAGTTTTTTGTCTACTCTTGGCTCGTATTAGACGGACACGATAATTGGAGTATGATTATAGAACATAAATTTGGCGCACACTGCATCTCTATCACGAGAATTTATAAATTAAGTTTCAAGTTGTAGATGAGCTAAGTTTTGAAACTTCGTATCATAAGAATTTAGAAATCGTATCCCGAACTCTTACGTACCAACTTCTCTGAGAATATTTAAGTTACTGTGAAAAATTTAATCAACTTTGACTTTCGCACAGAAATACCTACCAGCGAGTAATGAACAAAGAATTTGAAAGCCGGAAATAATTCGAATATTAAGAAAGTAACTAGATATTCCTTTATCTAGATCAATAGAAATAGATCCTACTTTCCATTTTCAAATTTCACTATTTAATTTTGAAGAGAACTAAATCTTTGTTCGATGTCTAACAAGAATTAAGTTAATATATAAAAACTTTTTCATTTCTCTTTCCACAATAATTTTATTCTTTCCCTATACACTTCGTGCGATAATATATTGTCCTGTAAAAAAGTTATTTCCAATAATTATAAAAAATATTTATGTTTTATTAACCAATAATTTATACTTTTATAAACTACATATTCCCAATAATCTACAAGTACCTAGATTACGTTTAAAGTCGGAGTAAAATTAAAAAACGATACATGACGTAGAATCTAGAATTTAGAAACAATCTGGGACAATCTAGAAAGAATCTAAAGACTATCTACAAGTAGACTACTTTGGTTTAAAAATTGGAGTAAAATTAAAAAAAAGGCCTAAAATCTAGAAATAATCTAGAACAATCTAATTAATAAATTCTACACAAAATAAATTATACCTATTTGCAATGATTTAGTAGCAGATAACTTCCATTCGGTATTCCAAGTAAAACACAATGAAACACAATCCAGACACAACAGAAGTCAGTTTCGAAGTCGTATCGTATCGAATCCAAGTGAATTTCCACAGCTGCGAAATCTTTCGCAGATGTATAAGTACACCCGTTTTTCGCTAGTTTATCTCGGGGGATATCGCGATAGATAAAGGGACAGAGCGAGGCGCGATCCTTCATCCACGGGATCACGTTTTACGATCCCTGTGTCCCTCTTTCGGTCTATTGATGCTTGTTAACGTAGCAGCACCTTGGCCATGCTCTCGGGCCCGTAATCTCCGCGAACGCCACGGATCCTCTCTCGTCGCCGGATTAATAATCCGAGGAGAAGCGTCGAGGGGAGCGAAAAAGCGAGAGACGGCGCAGAGCTCCGCTCGAAACTGTAAGGAGAGACAGAGGAGAGGCAAAAAGACAAACAGAGATAAAAAGAAAAAGAAAAAGAGAAAAGAAGCCGAGAGGAAGAGAAAGAGGGAACCGTGCTCCCTCACGGGAAGGTAAAAAGACAGAGAGAGAGATCAGGTTAGAGAAAAAGAAACGGGACGGCTAGCGAGAAAGATAAAAGAGGAAAGAAAGGTGGAAGGGTACAGAGATCGTAGCTCGTAAGTTAGCACGTGGTCGAGCCGAGCCGTGCGAAGGAAACCGAGAAGCAGGAAAGGAGAGGTGGAACGAGTCGAGTGGGCTTACCACCTCATCTCCTTTCTTTGCTCACTGACGTAGATAAAATTCTACATGGCCCTTGTGAACGTGACACGGGGAACCGTTTCTCGCGACGAATAGCAATAATGGAGACGCATGGTCCCTTTCCAAACTCGTCGCTCCTTTACATCGTTCACCGCCGCCTGGTTTTCGGGCTTGAAAAATATTCCACGGAAGAAGCGAAGCGTGAAGCAACCACAAAAGGCGCTACCGAATAGGGGGGGGGGGGCGGGCCCTTTTTTCTTTTCCTCCTATTAAATAGAAAACAGATTCGACGAATCCCTTTCAAAAAGTCATCTTCTATTGACAACGATACAATGGAAAAGCGTACAATAACTCGACGATCGTGTACAAATTAGCCGGCTCGTTTGGATTCCCGTGGGCTGACCGTCCCGTTTCGTGGGCTGGTAACGAGCAGGCCCCCACCTAATTAGAATTCCATTTCGCGGTCCTGTTGGCGGCAATATCGCGCGATCTACACGATCCTTCGTTACTTACGCCACTGTCAGCACCTCCACCCTCCCGTTCGGTGTTCGTCTTCGGGGCCACCTCATCTTCGCGGCCCGGACCCGAGCCAAGAGACAGCGTGGATCGTGTGTAGCAGCGTCGCAGTTCGAGACGGAGAGGGGTAGGGGGACGAAGCCGCGATCCGCCGGGAGAGGAAGAACGACGACGACAACGACAACGACGACGGCGACGACGACGACGAGCACGTAGCTCGTGTGTCGAAGCAGCAGCGAGAAATAGCGGCAGCGGCAGAAGTCGGCATGAGAAGGAGAGCGAAGTTGAGCAAGAAGTTCTCGCAGTGGAACAAGCAGGAATTCCACGGTTGGAAAGAGAGGAGAGAGACGCGAGCAGCGAGAAAACGAGAAAAACGCGGTGAATCCGCAGAAAAGGAGAAAAAAGAGTGCGCGGGAGAAACAAAAGAAAAAAAGAAAAGTGGGTGGGGAGGGACGACCCGAGGAGTAAGAAAAAAAAAACGGAATGCGAGAGAAAGGGAGAAGAAGGAGAGTGAAACGGGGAAAGAGAGAGAGAGAGAGAGAGAGAGAGAGAGAGAAGCGAGAAAAAGGACGCGGCGAGAGCGTGACAAAGAGGGGAAAGTCAGTAAGGAAGAATAGGAAGAGCGAAGAGGCAAGCGTAAGACCACACAGGACGCGGCACGCGCGCGCTCTACCGGGTGGGCCAGCACACGTCGGCTTCGGGTGTCCTCGTGCTAAATCGGTCGAGCTCGTGCATCCTCGGCTGGGCCCGGTGGTCGAGTCCAGCCGAGGCCACACAGATCGCGCACGCGCGAACGCTTCCTGGGTGGCATTCGCCTGCCGGCCGGCAGGCCGAGCGTAAGGTACTTCTTTTCTCCGTTCCACCGTGGGCCGTACAACCTGTTAGTGTCGTGCCATCCACGCATTATGCCCCTCGTTCTCTCCCCGTCTTTCACGGCTACTCCGTCGCTACCTGTCTCGCTTTCTCTATCTCCTTTACGCTGCTCGGTCTTTCTCTTGCCAGCCAACGAGGAAGCCTCCAGGCTCCTCCTGCCTCGGGTACCTCCGGCATCACGAGCTTCTAATAAGATTCCAATTTGTCAATTAGGGGGAGGACGGGATCCGGGCGCATCTTCTCTTCTTCTCCTTCACCGTCTCTGTCGTCTCTTTCTCTCCGCGTTAGCACCTGCCTCGCATTAACGACGTGCAACTGCGACACTTGAGCGGCTGCCGTACGCGACGTAATCTCTGCTCGATCTTCTTGTGCGATTTAAACCAGCACCGTTCCGCGATTCAAGACACATACATATTCTCCAGACACGCTGACATTTCTCTTTTTTCTCTCTCTTCTTTCTTTTTCCTCCTCTTCAGCCTCTGAGGATGTTTCAGATTGTACAAGGTTATTTGTAAGAAGTTTCGTTTCTTTCTTTTTGTTTTTTCTCTTCTTTTTTTTTTTTTTTTTTGTTCTTTTTCGTTAACAGTAAAGAGACAAACGTTCCTCACCAATTTGACGAGCCGTGTAGCACATCACTCGGCGCGTCAGTTTCATCAGCGCGATTACATCGCGTGTACGAAGTTCTTACGCACACGCCAACGTAATGAGCTTCGCCGCTACGAGCTGCATTCTCGTGACGCGAGCCACCCGCTGGGCCTTCTCGCTCGAGACCGTGCTGGAAACCGAGAACGATTTCGGAGAAAATAATCGTCAGATTTCTCAGTAACATTCCCCTCGTAATTCGACGATCTTCGTGCCTCGGTACCTCTTCACGCTGTTGAAATTTAGTATCGTGCTCTAGACTACAGCTTCAAAATTGCACTTTTGGATAATTGAAACTTGTCCACAAGTTACAATACCGTTGGTATTTTCTGCATAACGATCACAAGTTTCGTGTCATCCTTAATGCCATTAATTGAGAAATCC
The DNA here is from genome assembly GCA_032399595.1 of Tetragonula carbonaria. Classification (NCBI taxonomy): domain Eukaryota; kingdom Metazoa; phylum Arthropoda; class Insecta; order Hymenoptera; family Apidae; genus Tetragonula; species Tetragonula carbonaria. The sequence goes on along the minus strand of JAUCRC010000015.1, from coordinate 6,273,071 downwards.
TTCAATATCTGAAACTCTTCAACCATTGATCTGGCTGCTGAGAGTCACATTACTTCTATAAAATATTAAATCATAAGTTAAATGATTGAAACGAAGAATCTAAAATTATCAATGTCTCTATCTTCGCTGTTAAATACCAGTCTGCTTCACAATTGTCGATCTTTTCTCTCTCGCTTGCCCGACAATTTCGAACGTCTGAAACGTCGACGGCAGGTTACACGCACGTAGGTAACGATGACGGGTCCTATTTCGAGATTTGAAGGGACTCGCGTCCGAGAGTGATCCACGTAGCAGAGGCATTTGTCCTGGCAGGAGCGTAACCAAGGGGGCAAGGCACCCCGATGTATACCAGCTCCCACGTATGTTCGGTGACGCTTGGCTGCCCCTTCCCGACTCGCACAAGGCGGACTATAAAATTTCATTTCTGCCGGGCGAATGTCTTCGAATTAGCAATAAAGCAGTGATTCTCTTCCCCTCGCGACGGACAACGAGGCCGTGCCGCGGCGTTGGCTTCTTCTCGTTTTTTGTTTACTCACCAGCGAACTGGTTTTGCGGTATACACGCTCGCTTCCCACCCCCTCGCCTCGGCCTCGCTGCTTGGTCCACCTCTTCAGCGTCCTCATCCTCGTCCCCTGGGCCGTCTGAAAACAGGGAGGAGGGTACGGCTATTTCGGGGTACGTAAATACGCGAGAGAGTACGTGTGCGAGAGGTGCTCTCATCGATGAGACAATCCAACAGCACTTCGTCATCGGCGAATATCATTCGCAAATGTCCACGCGTAAGGACGCCGCGGGTGGATTTTTGCCGATAGAGGAGCTCGTGTCCAATCCTATGCGGGGAACGTCTAACGATCTTCAAGAACGTGGAGAAACATATGGTCGAAAGTCCAATTGGCGGCCAAGCTCGTCGCAATCTGGATTCTTCTTCCCAGAGGGAACACAAGCGGCACAAATTGTTTTAAAAGCACGCGTACACGTGTGCATGCAACCGTGAGGTATTGTGTCGCGGGATCTTCTAGCTCGCCGACAGTCTCGGCCGTTGGAACACACTTTTCTCGTAGTAGAATCGGCAGAGAACTCCCGGCAGATAGAAATCGGAAGGAAAATTAGTTTAAAATATATTCTAAAGATATTCTAAATGGGATAGATAAGAATTTGATGCACGTGACTCACATCCTACTTGCTGGAATACGCTTTTCTCGCAGAATCGAGAGAACTTTCTAGTAACTGGAAATAGGACGGAAAATTAGTTCAGGATATACAGGACGTGTCAAAAATTATAAACTGCTGAAGAAGGAAGAAATTAAATAATATTAGAGGTATCCACGAGCAATGTCGTTTTTTTAATGCTGTACAAAATTTTATTTTATCCCGAGTTAATACATACGTCTTAATCTATAATGTACGTTTAACAATAAACACGCTAAATGTCAATATGTTTTATGTATATAGGTTACGTCGCAGTAAGTTAAATTATTGTCACTAGATGGCAATGTTTAATCAAATTTGAAGAAAACGACATTACATTATGGGCATCCCTGATATATCTATGAAATTGAAAAAGTCACGTCCTTCTTTCATCCTTCGTATTAACCTCAGTTTAATCCCAAGCTTAAAATTCCTCCTCGACTTGACAAATCGTGCGATACCAGTATTAGTTGCGAGTACTTTGGTGCAATGCATGCAGCCAAGTTGCGACTTTACGATAGTTTCACATATTCTTATGCACATTATATACATTATATACTATATGATCTAGGTCCGTGCGCGCAGAGACAAAGGAATGCTTCCTCCCTCCGTCCTCTGGCGTCCTTCCACCTACCGATCCACCTCGGTACCCCGTCCGAAGGGGGTACAAGGAGCTACGAAGGACGGCGCGAGGCAAGGCAAGGGAGACACGGTAGAAGAAGAAGAAGGAGGATACAGGGAGGAGAAGAGGCACGCGGGAAGAAAGAAGAATAAGAGGAGCGAACCGGAGGAGGAATAGGCCATTCCACTTATACGCTGCTCGGATTCAATTAACTCTCCACCTTCTTCCCTCCTTCTTCTTCTCATCGCGCGGCCCGGCGTTCCTACGCGCCCTGCCTTATACAGGGTGTTCATCTGCACGCGCACGTATCACCGTGACCCTTGTCAAAAATGTTCATTGCACAACACTGGACGACACGCACCTTTTGTCTCGTCGCCAAGTGTGTCCGGTGACATTCTTGACGAAACTCCGGTGTCTTCGGCTCGACGAGATGGACGACGCGAATGTTCGAGGAACGGACGCGGGAATTTTCTGGAAATTGGCTTACGCGGAATGTTAGTATTTCAGATGTCTCTCGGGGAGGGCATTTACGGGATTTCTTTGGAGATCGCCGGTAGCTACTGATTACTGTCACATCGTCTGTGACATTTTCGAAATAAATCTAGCTTCATCAATTAAAGCACGACGTGTTTTACTTTCTTTCGTCCGATATTGGACATTTGTTCTTAGAAGCACAAATTTAGTTCCAACATATGTAGACGTCTAGTAAATTAATTCGTGTTTTTAATAATAATAATAATAATAATAATAATAATAATAATAATAATAATAATAATAATAATAATACTAATAATAATAATATTAACAATAACCAATAACGTCTCCTTACGAAGATTTAACGGAGCACTCGACGAGAGCAGGGATCAAGACTCGGGACACGGTAATGCGACGTCAGCGGTCAGAGAAATGGATATTCCTGTCAGTGAATTGGTGTTGAATTTCTGAGCGCCATTTAACTGGACGTTATCCTTTGGCGTAATCAAACGCATGCATGTCGTTGCCGATACCGATTATCGTGCTGTTAAGCAGGCCGTTCAGACGCCTAGTTTGACTTACGATCGCAATAATAATAATGAGCTGCTTTATTGCTACTATATAACATCCAACCGTCATGACGACAAGCTGTTGTCAATGCTGCTGTCACTGCACGGGCGAGCAGCCATGCATGAGATAAGGAGACTGTTATACGAAATGTCTTGACTACCCATTACGATGCAGGTAACACATTAAGCGTAGTAATTAAACCGTTAACAACCAAACATCCTCCTTGCCAGCTTCTTGCTGCATGATCGAGTTTTATGGATATGTTGCATGAATTTTATTTTAATCGTTTCAACGTTGTGTGTTTAAATATAGCTCGTCCCTTGTAGTGTGAGGAAACTCATGACGCAAACAGATCGTAATACCTACGCGTTTAATGTGTTCATAAGTGAAGTTAGCTTAAATGATATGAAATTATTTTTCTGGGGTTTTTTTTCCATGATTTTTCGATCACGTTCTTCCTTTTCTTGTAGAAATGGTGTCAGATGGTACGGTAGAGAAGATATCAACTGAAAATTAAGGAATTAATGGATTATAAAAGTACGTATGAAATACGAAAAAGGGTTTATAAATAAAAATTAAATTTATCATCGATTCATTTTGGTGAACGAGATTCTGGGAAAGTTACATCGGAGGACAGTCGAGCTTCGATCATTCTCGCGATGATCCAAAACCTCGTGGGCTTAACATCATCTTCTCGTGTGTTCGTTTGGCTTGAAATCACTTGTCCCGCGCTTCGTGAAGATTCACCCTAAGGGCCGATTCACAGAGCTCCTGTAACATCTTATTAAAGCTTCCTCGCTCGAAAACTTATACGACGTATGGAATTGAAACGATCTTCTGAATCGAACTCATTTAAATAACACCTCGTCTTAGGAAGGGAAACCGTTTGTACAAAAGAAATTCACAACTTGTTTCAAATAAATTATTCTATGAAGCACGTCTACACGTGTTTTAACACGTTTGACATAATCTCGGTCCATCGATCGTGTTCGTTCGTGCATGTAACGCGATCGAGATCCAGGCGTTCTTTATCGTAATCACCTTTTCTTGATTCTGCAGCGGAATCACGTTACGCCGACCAATCCGGTGCATCGACGCCGTTTTACGTAGAGGAATAACGCAGTAGCCGATCCTGGCTTAATAAACAGAAGAAATGGACGCACGCGAGGGCACACACACGCACAGTTATCGCTCGTTGCCGCCAGTATATCAAATGCACCCATAGATGTTCGCGCGGCTCGAAACACTGAATAATGCTGTATCCAATTTCCTTTACAGAGCGTTTCAGTTAATGGAACGATAAATCCCCCGGAGCGGATGCTTGAAATTCTATTGCCATCGACTTCCTTGTCAGTCTTCGACCAGACACCCCTTTCGAAACCCGTACACACACACACGCGCGCGCACACACACACACGCTCATATACAAGAGTACATAGATTTGTATTTGTACACAGATTTCAGTTCTCAATTTCAGTGCATTTACGTTCGTCGTTAAGCGGATGAGAAGATTTCGCATGTACGTTACCAGGACGAACCAGGTGTCTCTATGAAATCATAAATTCGACGATTGTCGGCGGCAAGGAGTCTCAGTGTGTCGGTCTTGTCGCGCTTGTCGGGAGATGAGAACGGTGCCTTAAGGCTCGCAACCTCTCCTCGAGACGAGATCTCTCTCCTCTCTCTCTCTTTGGTTTCCCACGAGAACCACCGCCGCCGCCGCCTTCTGGAATGTCGCTCTCCCCTTCTCCTTCTGTTCTGCTCCTCCACCGTCTCCTCCTCCTCCTCCTCCTCCTCCGCCGCCGCCACCTCCACCGATACGACCGCCACCACCACCTCCTCGAGCCACCATGCCCTCTCTCTCCTTCTATCCTGTCGCTTGCAACCCCGGCCTCTTACCATTCTATCTCATTTCCTTCTCTCTTCTTCCTTCTCCTTCTCCTTCTCCTCCGCCTCGTTTTTCCATCCTTTCTCCCTTTTCAGACGCTCTCCCTCGCACTCTCCCTTGATCTCCTCTCGAGATTTAACGGGGTGCATCGTGGTACACGCTATATCTGCCGATGCGACTCGTGATTAGGAGTGCATATGGGAAAAGAAGAACCTGCGAAGTTAAGGGGGCCGTGTTTAAAATATTGGCGCGTTGATCGTGGTCTAAACATTGTAGTCCTGCCTCTCCCGCTGTTCCTTTTTCTTCACCGACGATCCCTCCGCAGCAAGATCCCTGGGAATTGCTAAAACAAACTGTCGTTGCGATTCTCAGGTTTTAGATCGTTAGTCGATTTCCTTTGCACGTCGTCTATTAGCACGAGGGAATTGTTTTTCACGTAAAGTTCAAATTCTTCCTGGGGTTAGGGGGATAATCTGCCTATATTCTATTTTATTTGACAAAAGATACTTCGACAATGTTGAGATATTTCGAATCAGTGACAATTTGTTTGGAAATGTTCACCATTTTGTCTCCATTTTTTTTTTTTTTTTTTATAACATTGCTGGGCGAAGATCGCGAGAAATTTATTCATAAAAACGACGAGATTCGTCAAATTGTCAATCTTAGACTTGAAATAATAATGATGATCGGTAAAAGGAAAAGAAAAACGTTGTAATTAAACGGATAGTACGGAATATACGATTCTATTCAATGCCATGGTCGGATGTCAGATTTCATTTATCCCTCCGTTCCTCTCCGCCTCGCCGCAAATTTATTGATCCATAAACAAGAAAATGCGCGCGAATCGCGAGAGAGTTAAACGTTGAGTGAGAGATATGCACAATGGTTTACGGCCGTGAATTCTTTATAGCTAGCCCGATTATATAACTTTACGCGATAAAGACCTTCTGGTCCATTGTGACATTATTTTGTTATTATCACTACGTCTATGCGTCTATGCGTTTGTTGCACTCTGCAATATTAGTATTCACTGCAGCAGATTCTAGTCACGTGGATCTACTGATTGAGAATTTCCATTGTTAAAACCATTCTCTTTCATCTCGGTATACAATATCATTTTGTACCGTAAACTGAATATAGATGGTAAATACCTACAATTGATTACATCAATTAATTAGTTGTTATGATCTAATGATGATGACAGGCTAAATGATCAAGACAGGTTAGGTTGAAAGTGTTAGAAGTGCTGTGTTAAATTCGTATTTAATTAGTTCCCTGCAAATTAACACTGTGTATAACAATATAGTATATTGTATACTTTCGGTATATTTTACGCTCTGTTGGCTTACCATCGCGGCTCGATGTGATAGTAACCTCCTCGTTTTGCCTCGTGATTTCGCCGTTTAGCCCCATTGAAATCGAATCGACGTCGACGAGAACAATCGACCATCCACGGTGGATCATTCTTGAAAAGCAGCAACAACCGGATCTAATTGCTGTTTACGCCTAACTCCTCGAAAAATGTGATCCCAGCCGGCGTCTGCAATATCTCCATTGTGTTTTAGTATTCTTTCTCGGGCTGACGCGGAATGTCTCTTATTACACGTTTCGTTAATAATAATGGTGGTTTACACTTTGCTACCCATGTTCGTACCGCGCACCCGTAATAAGATGGTCGTCCGTTGGTGATTGCACGAAGGTGTGAGTCGATTACACGCACAACGGGTGACACGTTCGAAACGAGTGCCGTTTCAAAATTCCCGCGGTTTTTTTTTTGCTGACTATGAAGAACAAAATACTCCGTGAAAGTATCTCTGGAAATTATAATCTGGAATCAGATATATAATGTTAAATACGTACAATTTATTTTCTCCGGTTCGTTTAAGATTTTCTTTTCTCATGATTTTCAATGTTAGGAGTTTAGGTTACTTTGAACCGTGAATTTCGAAACTTTGAAAATCGAAGATATTTTTACGAAAATTGTTCGTTGAATAATTTTAATTTACTTATCTAATCGAAATATCTATTTTTTTTCTTTTCTTTAGAATTTTTATTTCTATCTTTTTTTTTTAATAATTGCGTATATTATGTAGTGAGTAAACGCCATTATTTAACAGGTTAGTAAAATGATAATTTATAATTCCATAACTGACAAGTTTGTACATTTTACGAAGAGTACAAAGAAACATTTTAAATGATACCGATGGAAAAGACGATGTACCGTTTACCTTAAAGTGTGTCACCCAATGTGTGGTGTATTGTTCGAGTTTGTCCAGACGTAACACGAGATTGACCATATGAGAAGGCCATTTATGATGCCCGTTATACACCATGTCCACTAACACCGATCAGAAAGTACTAACACGGCTTATCAAATTTAAGACTAACTAGAGCGAGAAAATAGGTAGACCAACGCTTAGTTTTTCTTTCGTTTCTCATCTTTAACTCCGTAGTGAACGCGGAATTTCAGTTCAGTTGATAACCAATGAACGTCATGTCATATGACAGATCAATTACTTCAGTGATAAAAACGTTTCTATTATTATTTTTAAATGAATGACATTAATTATTGATACGTTTTACATATCAATGATGATTTCCAATTTTTGTCAGTATTTTTAAATATATTACTTTGCCTTTCCATTTTGATACATTTATTCTATATATGTGGTCATTTAAAATCAATTATATCAACAGTAAAAAGCACATTGATAAGTAAAAATAAATGAGAATCACTGAAACTGTTTTACCATATAGGAGTGGTATTGAAGGCATTTGCAAATGATAGTTGATAACGTAGAACACGTATTACCACCATGTGGTAAGAAATATCTTTTAAATATTGATGGTTGAAATAGAAACGCCTATTACAAACTAAATTTGATAAGTCACAATTAACGTGCGCACACTTCCTTAATCTTATTTTCCATAATAAATCCGAAAATGCGTGTATATATTTCAATTTTATATTTGAACATGATATACCTACATATAATTACAAAGGATTCACTTTGTTATCGACTTCGTTATTGACTTCATCGAATCCTAATTCAATGGCTTAGAAAGACGGTATGCACGATGTTTCGAATTTACAAAACTTAAATACGATCGTCCCTTTTTTATAAAGATGTACAGCAAAATGGTACGCTTTTATTATTATTATTATTATTATTGTTATTATTAACAGTTAAGTTATAAAAATCGCGCGAATATTCTAACGTGGAGGGAAAGATCCGTGCGGAGAATTCTATCGTTCTACGTCTTCTTGTTTGTTTTCTTCGTATTTTTCGTGGTTTTCGCGGCCTTCACAGGCGAGCTCTTCTTTTTCGATTTTCCAGCCATGTTCGTGTATTTGTCGATCAGAGAATCGAAGAACTTGGCAGACTGACTCGCTCTGGCCTCGTTGCGGCGCTGAATTGCCAACGCCAAATTGTTTGCAGCTGCGTTTTCTTCGTTTTCGATTTTCTGCATTTTTTCTAGACGTTCAGCTTCCTCTGCTTCTTTCGCCCACTGAAAATTAAAATGAGCGTCATTCGTTACTTCTAACTACTTACAATGTTTTTTTTCTAATTAATTTACATAATTTCGTTAAAATGTATATTAACAGATTTGATACTCGTTAATTACACGTATATGATTTATGTTTCTTCTTTCTAAGTGTGTTTATAATTACCGATAAAGGAAAACTTAAACTGACGCGCCAAATTCAGAGAAATAAAAAAATGTTACTTACAAAAAGTGATTAATCCGTGAGTCACGCTGTTACGTAGATATTTCGTTAATTTTGCAGGTACTTTCTCACATTTATTCTAATTTCTACTTTACGAAATTGAAAGTAAAATATCAAAACTTTCTTCTTTTTGAAATTTCACTATAGTATTGTATTAAGATTAGATGTATGCATCATAATGTGTATCATGATTATGCAGGCAAAACTTGAATGTATAAATATTTAAGAAAAAAACTAATAACAAATACACCTAGTTTATAATTAATTAATGTATAAATATTTGAGAAAAAAAACTAATAACAAGTACATCTAGTTTATAACTAATTAATATTAAGTATGCATTTCTTTTTTTTTTCTTTTTTTTGACAGGTTCAATTGATACAATAGATTAAATAATACGGATATAAATAATTTTTAATTAATCTTAATCTATTTTTAATAAATTTACATACTTGCAAATGATTGTATTGCCAAATAAACGACTAACAATTCCAAAAGTTAACTCATCAATCGATTAAACCAATCAAACGGCTCTCTATCACGCATAATAGCTGAACTGCGAATTTTTATGCAAAATCATATTTTTGACAATACAGTAAAAAAAGAATAAGAATAAGAAATTATCTTACTTGCTTTACAAAGAGTATCGCAGTTCGTATATTTTATATATTTTCACGTAATAAATAATTCTATCAGAAATCCACAGTTTATCAGTGACCATCTGAAATTTTCAATTCTAATTCCTGACTTTGATAGAATGATAAATAATTCCATGAAAAATCCGCAGTTTAATAATAACCGTCTCAATTTTCAATTCTAATTCCTGACTCTGGCTACCTCGACTATTCGCCAATCTAATTCTTGACTCTGACTACTCAAGCCATCATTCCGAGTGATTCCGTCAAAATATCGCGAGATTTTTTTTATGTCGAGCGGCATCGAAATGCACGCAAAAGATGTCGGTCGCGCCCCGTTGGAAAGTTTTTCGCGTAGAAAATAGAAACGAACGGTGTTTCGTCAGTGGCCGAATTAAGGTACCGGGGTCTTTATTATCTTCCACTTTTGATGACGGCCCTCGTTAAAATTAAACTAAACGCTAGCTGACGTGCGGAAACCAAGTCGGAAGGCAACCGATTCTGATAATCTCGAGGATAGGCGTATGGCTAGGCAACGAAAATAGGGTTACGCGTGTCGTCAAGTGCTCTTAATTAACTTACTTAATAAGCACCGTGGACCTGCACAATCTCCAATTTATCGATCAGCTTGGCCTGATCTGTTACTGCTCGTCAATCGTGCCTTTTCAATTGGCCTATTAAATCTTATCATTTTGAAATTAATCGCCAAAGCAGGGGAAATTGCAGAAAATGAACACGATATGTGAAAAAAATATATGAACATCCAAAGTACAGTGCTTTCTATAACATTTAGTACGTGAAATAATTTTCTGACAAGATTCAATTGTCTGTTTGAAAGTATGAATTTGCAGAAACATCCACAGTCTGCTCATGACGTTATTATAACATTAATGTAATGCTGTAATAATACGAGTGATATATGACACACTTAACTTTTAGAAGAACGAAGTACAATCTTTTAAATGAAACAAGTGTACAATTTCATCAAAGAGGTTTCATCAGCTCAATGATATGGAAAGAGGAACCGATTTATTAAAAAGATCTACGATGAAATAGTCTCCTTGATGTTCAATAGTACAGCATACTCTCTACATTTATTACGTAGAACGATCTACGAGTATTTTAAAGTCCGAAGCCTCTACTTTCGCTACCTTCAGCTAAATTTTTTTCAAATATTCTTTCGTATCATAAGACGAAATCTTCTTTTTCATCTTCGAAATTTTACAAATTAAAACGACTCTACGGAAGTTTAAAGAAGTCTCCTTTTTTATGTTGATATGCGACTTTATTGAATTTTCAATGAATTGTACAATTAATTATTCTAATTGGAATTACCTAAAACACATCACGTGGAATATACACGGAGTATTGATAGAAATTTCGAAACGTAGAAGACGCAATTATGTATTCCATTTGACCACCACACAATTTCGAGTAAACCATAAACTTGTCCAAGCTTTCACAATCTAGGCTGGTTAGGTATGACTGATTAATCTGTGCTCGTCGGTTCTATGTTCGTACTAAAAACTAACCTAACGTAACGTGTGATTCGTTGTTTACCTAGAAAAGACAGAACCTTATAAATAGAGAAGTTCTTAGAACTTTTGAACACCGCGTGCATCTTTCATCAGGAGCTGACGCGACTGTTCCATGGTTCACGCTCGTCGATGATGTTCCATATTCCCAGTGACCTACTCCATAATCCGGCGCTGAGGAAATTCCGTTATTTATAATTTCTGGCAAGTACATTTGAGGGGCGGCCTAATGTTAGGCGATTACACAATCGAGTTTCGCGAAATTCTGAACCTGCCATCCGGGTTATCGTAATGACATTCGACTTGAAACCTGACCAGGCAAAGCTAATAATCCATTGTTTGACAAGTGGCCTGTCCAACTGCGCAAGGGCAGTGACAATTGGCAAATTGATTTATTAACCCTCCTGTTCGTCGCAAATACAGAACATTGCCACAACGGAATAAAATGAGCATGCGCTGATATATATAAAATTATCTGATTTGTAGAAAATGTTGGTGTTGCTCGACTTTAAAAATTATTGGTTGCAAGAAGGCAACATTTGTTGGTACCTGATCTGTCAATTAACCAGAGAGAATGTTTAAGAGGGATTTGATATGATTAAAAATTTAATATGACTCTATATTTAATGGAATTTAATGGAAAGTAAAGTAAAGTAAAAAAAATTCAAGCATTAGGAATGTGTAAAAAGTATTTTTCGTAGTTCTCAATTTCTTTTTTTTTTTTCTTTTATGAGAAACGATAACGAATGTTCATTTTACTGTGACATGACACCGTCTTTTCTTTTTTTTTTTTTTTTGAATTATCTTTTATTCTAATTGTAACACATTTTACTCGTGAAAAATATGGAATGTAGTATAATTTAAATGTATTGAATAACGCTCAATCCCCTTATTGTTATGTCGTCTAGAATTACAAAGCATTGGCCATAGAAAGAGAAATGTGTAAGAATCTCGGTAAAAAGGACATACTACTTTTCAGTAGAAACATTTTGTAAAAATAAGGCATCAGTAAGAAAAAAATCGAAATATTCAAATTGTGTAAAAAATGTTCAAAGTATTGAAATAAGAATTAAATTAAAATCGCTGATGTATCGGCTCTGGGGTGTTAAAACGTATTTACAGCCAGTCATAAAAGCCCACATCTGCCAAATATCAAATATTTAATGGTGGTTTTTAAACTAGAATTTTAAACATTTCATGTCGCCGACCTATTATACAGATTCTGAATAAACGATAATGCTTGTTATATTTGGCGAAATAGATCGAAATAAAAAAATCACGTATAGAATTTACTTGTAACATTAAATTTATATTTAGATATTTTGCATGTCACAGTATTTTGTTTGTCTACAAGCTAGTTAATAAATTCATCTGTGAAATTTGGATCACACTTTTCATCGTGCGTTTTACGAAGACAGCCACAAATCAAAAATAAAATAACTAATCTCATGCAATCGGCTTTGAATTCAGAGCGAAAGTGAATACTAAACCCAACTTACAGATTTAACTTCAGAAGTTAATTTTAGATTTAGATCGAAGAATTATAAGTGAGATGCATATCCATTTTTAGCACTTGTTTCAACAGAAATATTGTAGCAATTCCTACAAATACAATAAAATACAATAAAAACATTTACTCCTTCAGTCTGAGAAATATTCTATCTACAGGCAACATAATTCAATGTAAAACCTTCTATAAACAATTTAAGGAATCAAATACAAGAGCCACTGAATTGCCTAAAGTCCTCTAAATTATATAGTAATATTAATAAAATAGTATAGCATATATAACATAAAAGCCGCCATAAATATTCTAAAATATTATAAATCGATAGAGGAATCACTAAATTATTTAAAATCGTCTAAAGTATATATCAGTAACCTCAATCGCAACGTTTGCTATGATACCCATAGTTGACCAGTGATCTAACCCTGACTTTCGTTTGGCAGAATCTTGTTTCTTTTACCCAGATTCGTCCCTCCTTGTCTGATCTAAGTACGATTCAAATACTTCGGAGGATTTATTTCGGTCACGTTGACTTCATTGTTATTTTCATGCAAAGATTCGTACAAATAAACAAACACGCAACCATTATGTAACAATGATAATGAACACGATAATAATATATAAGATATCCGAATTTATTTATTTTTATAGAAGCTTTCATTTCTCAAAAATATAAGCTTGCATGAAAATTCAGTCACGTTTTCCATGCTTTTTCTATATTTGTCAAATTGTCCATTTTTATTGGATATATATACATATATGCTCTCAAATGAAATCTCATGTATTGCACATCTCAAATGAAAATGTCAGAGAAATGAGATAATCCTTTGTGATAAGCTTTTGCGTTCTTCTATTGCAACTCTCGAGATATTGTATTTGTGACGTGTGCGTTTAAGTATTCAAACGAACTGCACGATTCGAACGTCAAGCGGCAAAGAAACTATTATTATTACTGACGGGAATCAAAGTGTAGCTCATCATGTGCCAATGCTACCACCAGATGTGAAGTTCATCATAATGCCCCGCTTGTTCTAGCTCTTTTATGAAATGCACTTGCACTCGAATTGCACGAGTAGAAATAAAAAGATTCAAGTATTAATTTATAACATATTCTACGCGTTACAACTTAACATTAGTTTACAATGTATAATATACAATATTAGAACACCTAACTAAAATATAGTGTATATCATAGTATAACATCAGACAACCTGAAAGATCAAGCATATCAGTATGTAATATATAACGTCAAAGATCTTTAAATTAAAATTAAACAAATTTAAAAAAAAAATCAGAATAACAAAAATTGAAATATACGACATATGATATCAAATAAAATAATTGAACAAATTAAAAGAACAGAAATGATATAATGTCTAAAAGATTAGAGATGCCATTATGGCGTATCACTGATAATTATTTCTCTGCTTTTCCTCAAAAAATAAAGACAATGTTATTATCACTGAACTAATATCATTAGTTATGATATCATTAAAATTTAGGGCTAAATATTTTAATTTTCGTAAATTAATTTGACCTCAATACAGATCCTATAAATGTTAATAACATAAAGAGAGACACTTATAACGTAACATTTAAGAGTTGAAGCAACAATTATCATCTTATTCTTTTCGAGAAATATTAGAAAACCAACAATTAACACCACCGAAGTCTTCTAAGAACAGAAATCAGAAGTGCGAGAAATGGGAAAAATCATATCGTTCAGGACAAAATTATATTCAAATCTCCGAGAATCTCGAATCTCGTTTAACGTGAAAAGAATGAGAAAAATAATGAACTGCTCGTTTCGATTACTTCAGCTAGTTCTGGCATTATTCGTGCCAAATATAGGCCAAAGACGTGTCAAGCCGTGTCAGGGAAAATTAAAACGAAGACCCATATCCAGGCTGGATAACGCGTTGGCTAAACAAGATGTTCGTGCCATCGATGACCCTGAGGTCATCGAATGTTTGCAGGATTAATTCCCACGAAATTCCAGAACGATGACGCGGGAATTCGTAGGGAACTCGTTATGCAACCGAGCGCGTTGCCTCGAACCCGACTGACTATTTTCAATTATTATCCGTGATTCGAGCGATTTCCGGAGCGGCGAGGCTCGCGGCCAGATGTGTCGTTCGCTCTAGACGCTCCGAGACGAGGTGATTCAAGGTTGCGGAAGAGCGCGACCCTCTCCCGACGATGCACGCGCGTATTTTGGCACGGCTTTCGTTCGCAAATAACCCGCTAAAACACGTTATCGATCGATCAGTGCTTCCTTGTCCCGCGATTTATTTTAAAGCGAGCGTGCCCTGTGTTCAGATTATTTAATCCGTTAGTAGCGTGTAGTCCTATTTTAGGAGTGTATGGCGTCTAAGTAAGTATATCGCGCGGCTAAAATTAAGAGACGGCGAGTATATTTGTCAAGTGTGGAATGTACACGGTCCGAAGTAATATGTAAAAAAATCACGGGCACGACGTGATCCTTGCTTGGTAACAATAAGGAAAAAATGATATTTTTTTTTTTTTTATTTGAGGCCTCGTTCCTGTAAATATTTTGAAATAATTAAAATCGGGTGAATATCACTTCAACGAAGAATTTCAAATAACTAGGGACGAGAAATACGCTTTCGTTGTTTGTTGCACACACTCTAATATAATATCTTATATCTAAGACCAGACAGTTAAAAGTATAATTCATTTTACGAAACTTTATATCAGTAAATATGACACCGAAACGATTCTAAATATAATCTATAGTATAGATTATGAAATTAGAAAAACGAAATTTCACAAGGAGAAATCGTAAATTAAAAAAGAAATTTTGATTGTAACTCACGAATTTTGAAATAAAAAATACAAGTATAAAGTTAGAAAAGAGGAAAGTTTACAAAGTCACAAGAAGGAAGATCAAAAAGATTTTACTAATTATAATCTCCGAAATTTTGAAACAGAAGAGCATACGAAAATAGACCAAAGAGAAACGATGATCTTTGACACAATTGCGAAAAAAACAAATATGAGAATTAAATTGTCTTCCCTATTGTGGAACAATGTTATTAATTTTCCCGTGTTTCACGATGTTATCACTATTGCGCTCATTAGGAATGCACATGTTCAGATCGAGCTCACGATGGATCATCCAACCAATGCTCTTCAATTTGAATGGCACAGTCGAGACTGCCGGCAAAGAGCTCTCAATGCTTGTTTACTATTTAAAGCTGTCAAAAGTGTACTGATCAATTAACACGCGTGAAATACAACTGTTGCAATGAACAGAACGTGGAATGCAAATAATTTTTTCGTTCATCTATCTCTGCAGTATTAACCCTCATTTCTGTCAATTTTGTACAAAATGTATATGATCACGATGTAAAGTTCTATATCTAGATTCATATGTACCTGAGACTAGACACAATTGAATAAAAATTTAGTCTATTTACTGTTAACAAAAGAGTTAACAAAATTTAACTATTTATCTTTTCGTTGAAGGTATCTATTACAATTTTCTAATCTGATATCAAAGAATAAATTAACTTGAGAAAAAAAAAGGGACGGACGAGGGTTGAAAGAGCACCTCCTGTAAATTAATCAGAAGAAACCAAAATTCTAACCCTAAGATTAGAAACCCTGATCGTTAGATCGTCTTATTAAAAACATAAAAATTTAATTAATTTCGGAATTTTCAATTTTATTTAATTCTATTGCTAGTCTCTATTTGCACGATTACGATCATTTATAACTATCTACGGATCTCCCCAGATTTGTTTTGATTTTTAACCCTTTGAGCACTACGGGCGGATATATGTACTCAGAAAAATAAATTCATCATGGCCTATTGTCACCGTTAACCTAAATAGTTAAAACAGACGTTCAGGAGGATTTTCTGATGTTTGCTTGCTTGTGTGTTCTCCCATGCTATGTATGTATTGCGTTCGATGATATGGCGTATGTCAGACTCATCTATACCGATATAATGAACAGCAATGTATTCCTTTTTCCAGCAGCGATTTTTCAACAGCAATCCAGATGCGAACACATTGCAATTCAACTGAGACATCGCGCGCTCGTGGTAATATTGAAATGCAATATTGAAATTCTAACATCTAAAGCACAAAAAAGATGCTTGAAAGTGTCCGAGTTTCGGATGGAAAGTGCTCCTTGCCGGAATTTTGTAATTTTGTAACCCGACGATATATACCACTTGAAGATTAAACTTCTCACAAGCGGACTTCTCTCGCGTTACTTCATCGTTAATAAGTCGGTGAGAAAAACACGCGTGGTATCGCGCGAACAACATCAGCTCGTATCGCCGAGATATCGCGTCGAAGATACGGAAGGGTTGAGAGCTCTCTGACAAAACGCGAAACGCAGTTACAACTCGGCGAAGTGCACCGGTCAAGGTCGTTACATAACGCTCGCCATTAGATTGAACGACATTAGTAATTATTTCATTAGCACACCGGATACATTGCATTGGCCCTCGTCGCTTGTTACTGTTTCAATTGATATTCAGCATCGAGCCGCCGCGGAAATCGTATTTGGCGTTCCTCCTTGGCAAACAAACGATGCACGTCTCCGCTATGCGTTTTAGAGCGTGCAGAACTAGCAAACAAACAGCCGAAGAAGCCACGATATGTCATCGTTGCAATTTCATATTAAAGATACTGTATAATTTGATAAATTCATATTTTTAATAATATAACGTAATGAAATTATCATTTTGATGATAATGTAAATGTAAGTAATGGGTAGATTGCGAATATTTATACTAATACGTGTTTTATAATTTAATTCTCTGTGATATAATCATAATTATAATATTATTATTATTATTCGTATATTATTATATATAATTATTATAGAGAAACATTTGAATAATTTTTCTTTTAAATAACAACAGATTCTGCATACAAATTGTTTGCAATTGTTGATTCACTTTGTTTCTGTAAAAAATGTACTGTTGTAATATTATAAATGTAGACTTGATTATTATACTGTTTCACCGATCTCAGAACTGTACGTGTATATAATAAATTCCTTGATACATTGATAATATACAGATATAAAATAAAATAAAATATAAAATAAAACTTTTCAAATATACATTACAGACTCATCAAAATGAAACCAATTAAGTTACGTTCTAATAAGCCTTTTTTCTAATAACAAATCGAAAAAATTAATTTACTTACACGAAATTATAATATCACGCACATCGTTCATATCAGATGAAGATTAAATCAACGAAACTATATAAACTATAGGATTGCGATATACATACGCCTTGGGTTCTGCAGGCTCCGCGGTGCTTCTGAAGAATCAATCAACTCAGTTGGTTCCTCTGACAGCGAATCACGGAAAGCAAAGTTTTCTCTCAGACAGCTCCGAAACCGAAAACGAACGAAACTAACAGCACCTTTAATGTCACTCGATCCAAAGTCTGCGATCTGACAAACGTCCTTCCATTCAGTTCTACCAGCTTTATTTTGCTCGCGGGAGCAAACGTAACCGCGTATGTTCGCGCGAACACATGTGTCGTCAACGAAAACATGATCCATTGTCGGGGATTCGATCAGAATATACGGACGAATGTTAAGTAGTTTGGCGAGACGTTTAGCTAAAATCCCTCCACAAGGACGCGAACAGCAAGAACAACGATGGAAACGATGATCATCGCGACAGAGCCGTGGTTTGACGACGATGAATTTCTAGTTGGGCAATTGGGCAATGGTTTATCGGTGGTCGTCTCAATTTGCCCGATTCCCGGTGTTGCGTTCTCCTGCTGTGGCTGATTGCTTATCAATGGCGGTGAATGAACAGTGACCGTGGGATCGTAATACGGTGGCTGATAAACGTTATCGGGGTGAGCAGGTTGAATCATCGCGGTCGGCACACGAGAAATAGATTGAATCGAATGGGTCGTGTCTGACGAGTCCACCGATGGGACTAAGTATTCTGGCGCTCTATTTTCGACACTAGGTATAGATGGATACTCCACGTTCGATGGTACGGTGTTCCTTTCTGACCAATCGGTCCTGTAATAGGGATCCATGCCCTCTGTGTCAAAATCCACGTACGGTGACATCGTCTGGTGACGATCGTCTTGGCCTGGTGCCAGCAAGTTTGGCAGCCTTGAATAATCCGGCTGTTCTGTGTAATGTTTATCCTCGTTTCTATGGGGTGGATAGACCGGGTATTCGTTACTGGCACTGGTAGATTCCGAGGTTCTTGGCCAAGAACTCAAGGTCGTTGTGTCTTGGCTACCGTACTGTGTCGTCTCACGCTGCGGGTGCTCTTCGAGTTCGATTGGTGCGATGGTTCTCGGAGGAACATACGGTGCTCTTGTATTCTCATTTTCGTCGTATGATAGAGTTGCGGTTTCTGGCCTGTTATCATAAGGGGCGGTGATTGTTTCTGGAGTTGTCCTCCAATCTGGAGTGTCATAAGGACGATAAACTACTTCTTCAGTTGTGTGGAACTTCGGCTGAACGTACGATACTGTCGACGTCACGGTTGGAGATGGTGTCGTGGTTAGGTGTAATCTCTCGCGAAAGACAGGCAACCGTGTGGACGGTTCTTCCGTATTGCTTTCTTCGTAGTAGATATCGTCGTAGTTGTCGTCGTACAGTACTTCCGGTGAAATTAAATCAGTTGGGAATCTGTTCCAGTCTGGGTCCTTTTCGAAGCTTACACCGTGACTCTCGAGGAACGCGCTGACAGCGTTTGGACACTTGAACTCAGGATTTTCAGTCAGAAATATTCTTTTTAATTGCTTTAGGCTCGACATGGATGCAAGATTTAAGCACTCTAAACGATTACCAGATAGCCTTAACTCAACGAGGCTGGGTAAGTTTTCGAACACGCCAGCCTCGATAGACTCTATGTTATTGTAATTTATATCCAAGTACGTCAAGTAATCCAAACCTTTGAACCAAGATTTCTTTATGGTAGTCAAACGATTGTTGTCGAAACTTAATTGTTGAAGGTTATTCAGATGTTGGAAAGCGTCGGGATCAATGTCCGTTATATCGCAATGGGAACATCCCAGGACCCAGAGATCCGAGCCAAATCTCGAGAAGGTGTCCGCAGTTATCCGTCCAATTGACATGTTAGAGATTCGAATTTTGCCAGTTTCTGCGGGAAGATCGTTCAAATCGGACAACTGGCCACCCGCGCAGAGATATTCTATCATGTCGTCGTTCTCCAACCGTCTGCATGCCCCTTGTACACCACCGACGCTTGCACACAATACAATGCACAGTAACAGCCCGACGATGCCACCCATTCTTATTAATTTTAAATAATCGTACAATCGGTATTGTTTCAATTATCTCACGTTAATTATTGTTCTATACGCGATACAAAGTATGTATCATTATTCAATTTTGGTACATTTGAACGGCTCAAAGGATCGCAGTCATCGTGGTAGGGATTTTAGCCGAAAACTCTGCAACGTCTAGCGATCAGCTAGAAGCCAATCTAATTGTTCTGTAGACTGAATCCTCTCCTGCGTTCCCTCTTTACTTATTTACTAGTATTCTCCCCTCCCTATCGTCGTACTAGTAGTCCACCTCCTACTACTGCTTCCAAGCAGTACTATGTATTGATAAAAATAGAAAGCTTGAAAATAGCATGCTGCTCACTTGTTCATTAGATCATTGAGGTGATGTATAGCGTAATTGAAGGGGTGGGACGTCGTGCTTAAATTTACGAGCGCATTGCCACTCAAACGCATGCCGTTTCCTATCGATAAATTTGATACCGGTAAGACTGCATAATGTATAATGTGTGTTATATCAAACACGAGATATTCATAATAACGAATAAATTTTCTGCCTACGATGAATGATCATTTCCATTGCTTTTTAGACAGTAGCCATGAATAGCAGCAGTTTGAATTTCATTTATTAACGTGTTAATAACATTCCGTTCGTAATTGAACAGAAATATATTATTAAGTATTATAATTATAATAAATAATTATAAGTATTGGGAATTTTTGTTATATAAATGTATGAACTATAAATTTTTGAAAGTGTAAAAATATTTAGAATATGCTTAATATGTTAAACGTTTAAATAAAAAATATCTCTGTGAAGATACTATTTCCATACTTTGTTTTACATAACAATATAAGTTCAAATAAAAATGGAAATATAAATCTGCATAGATACAATAGTTTTATTATAAGAATGAAATTCACTGATAATACTCTTAGTAATTCTGTGTTTGACACTTACCTTACGTTTCCTGCGTTGCTTTTTTCTGTCATTTTCTTCGGTAAAAGCTTTGTACTCTGGAACTTCACCTTTTTCAATAAGTCCCTGGATAATACTATGAATTCTTGGTTCATCATCACAATTAGTAAATGGAACGGTTTCTAGGATGTAATCCATGTTTCCTTTGCCTACACAAAAGGATGATCGAATCGATAAACTAAATTCATTAATTTAGTTATCTTAGAATGATAAACACAACTATGGTAAATTCACTTACTGTCCATGTATGCCCGCTTCAAGTCTTTGATTTCTATTTCAGAGCCTTTGTAGTTTTTCTCATAATTATTGATGTCCTCTACTGAAATTTTTTTGAAAAGAGACTTCCAATAATCAGCCCAGTTCCTCATCATAACTTCTTCGCTTTCTTCATCATATTGACCAGACTGGTCATAAATCTTACGCTTTTCATTGTCACTGAGAATAGAATAAATCCGTCCAAGGACTTTGAATTTTTCTGTTGCTTCTGCCTTAATATTCTCCTCAACACGATCAGGATGTACAAGCAGAGATAATTGATGATATGCTTTCTTTACTAAAAAAAATATCAAAAATAATTGTTGTCCTATATCTAAATGTAATGATTTTCATGTCTAAGAAGTGAATATATACTTGAAAACGTAAGAAATCATAGTTTGAATAGAAAGGTTATGTTTACGTACTTTGTTTATCATTGGCTTTTCTTGATATTTTTAAAACTTCGTAAAAATCACGCGCTCCGAAATATTGTTCACAGAGGTCTAATAAACTTGTCATGATTTTGGTTAAATTCTTACTAAACACTAACAAGTATTGTTACAGACTACCCCGAATAATAGACCAACATTATACGTTTTCGCGCTTGTTTTTAGCTAGATAGATTCAAATAACATCCTGAAGAGCACGACATCTACAGTCATTGGTGCACGGACGAAGTACATGTATAGACCAAGCACCTTGTGAAATTTCGTGTCTCATGCTCTGAAATACCGACGTAGTAAAAAATCACTAGTTTTTTAGCGCACTCTACGTTTAAACCAACCTCGTCTATGGATGCGCTAAAAATCAGTGATTTTTACTTTTCAGGTCGCGGGCTATGAAATCCCGTAAGATATTTCATCTGTTCCTATATCTCGACTTGTGGTAAAGATATGTTTCCAATGTCATGTTGGTAGCATTCGCGCATTGTTGGCACCATTCAGATACAAAGCGCCAGTGGTAGTATCATGTATTATTTTTTTTTTTACGTGTGATTATGACACGATAGCCGGGTAGTGTTTAGAATCAGTAACAGCTATAAGATGCCAGATACGTTAGATAATTGGCGGAATTTCGCGCTAGCGAAAGATTAAATGAATTGTTAATGTGTACTCTACAATTTGATAGGTAATTACATTAGTTAACAATTGTTATTTCTCGTGGTCCAGTGACGAGTAAAATCTGAAAAAGATAGTCAGCATCATGTGAAACATTATGACATTATCGAAAGTACAATGGTATAATGCGGTATGCGGTTACCGGCTTGTTATACGATTCGGTTTTGATCTAACCTAACTTTTTACAATAGAACTTTTTAACGGGGTTATTCAGTCCTGCTGGGATGCTTTGCCTTTTTTTAGCTACGAACAATATCGTAAGTTCGTTGAAAATGTTAGTGTGCGTGTACGTGTGTGCAACGTTGCGTGAATTACAGCTTCGATTTGACATTGTAAACATAACGACTTGACCTTACAATGGCAAGTTGGACGACCTTGACTTTGGCAAGTATACAATAACCGAGTAATTACTCTTATCGACTTGAATCAAACGTTTGATAATTTAATTGATGAAATGTCGTGTTGTCAATCAATTCTTTTTATGTCATATAACCTTTAATTTGTAGCAAGCAGTAGCTACAAACAATGTTTGGTCTTTTGTTTTGTTACAAGAATGCATCAAATCGTTTTGTTTTTATTATATGTGCCAAACATTTTATAATATGTCTTTAGTAGGGAAAGAAGTTTATTGCTTCGTATAATTGTGGATCTTTTATAATGTACATTTATTAGTGTTGCTTGCTTTGAAGTCCAAAATTAATTTTTAAATTATAAAACAATGTTTTTTTCTTTCTTACACTTTAGGGTATTTTTTAAAATTCCGTATCTTATTATTTGATAAATAAGAATACCATTTTAAATAAAATGTATAAAATAAGAATTGTAATTTTTTAACTCTTACACGAAGTATTTTTCAATGTTATAGGTAATTTGCAAACACATTTACTGTGGTACTGAAATAGTTACACTGGCATATATGTTTCGGTGAGTCATTTAATCTTTTTATCTTAATATTGGCATTGATATACCATATGATATTGTTATTATATTATATTATGTATTTTATTTAATACTGACTTTATTAAGTTAAAACATTGTCATTGTCAATTGTTTGTCAATGTAAATTATAATTGCATTCAGATTTTTTCATATTTTTAAAATTCCATTGTTAATTACATTAGCGATTGTTACATTATCGAAATGCAAAGAAGTATATTAACTATTAGTATATTAACATTCAAATGTATATTCATGTACAAATTTAAATAAATCATGATAAAAATGATTTATAGTTTTGTCTAATACGTTGTCTTATCTGTTTTGTGTAGATATGTAAAAATTCTTTTTCAAATGATACGTATGATTATCAATGTCATAAACAACATAGAATGTTAAATCAGCATAAATCAACAAAACTGATTCATTTATTATATAATAGACAATAAATTGAATGTTATGTGAAAAAAAGAACACGAAAGTTTGAAATATGGTCGTGTTCTTAACTTTTACTGTTTTTAATATTTTTGTTAATATACATTGAACATTATATATGTGCTCAATTATTATATGTAATATTTAACAACTTTTGTTTATTTAACAACACCAGGTTTCATTTCATTTCACTTAAAAAATATTATGTAAAATATAATAGTTTTATATATATAATATATAAATTATTATACATTATATATAATAATCACTTTAAAAAATGATATAATTTTATTATGTAAATAAAAATTTAGAATAAATTTCTTCAGCCTATGTAAAATATAGTAACCATCTTTATCGACGGAATTATTAGTCCAATTTTGATTTCCACCACTAGGTGTCAGTTTCCAGTCTTTTCAAACAGTATTTTGCAATTGTGCGTCTGTACCGTTTCTAAAATTATTTTAAATTAGTTGGTTATTTGTAAAAATGTTGTTCACTTTTGTTCATTGAGTAATAGTGTTGTAAATACTTTGTTAATATTGTTCATTTCAATATTGTTCATTTCAAGTAGAAGTATAGGAGAACTGGAATTTGATTTTTTAGGATTTTCACGTGTCGGAAAGCTGTAACGTAAGTAATCAAAACGTTTGTTAATTTGTTAATTTGAATCAAAATAGCTATATTTGCACTATATTTATTTGCAAATGATTTCTGTATCAGGGAATCATACGATTTTTCATTTTTCCGTTATTATTGCTATTGAAAATCAATTTAAAACGATTAATAAGCAATATAGGTTATTAATCATTATATATATATATATATATATATATATATATATATATATCAGAATAATGTTGGAATTTCAATTACTGGACTATTATGTAAATAGAGATGAGATTTTATTGTTATAAAATCTCATCATGTGAATCTTTCATTATTTATGGAATATTTGCAACTTGTATTATTTTTGGAAAGTGCAAATTCGAACAACTGTCGTGGTGGTTACTACGTGATTCAGTGCAATTGTAGTTACCTTGTATTTTGTTTAACATTTCACCTCGTTACGTTTCATTAAGTAAGATTTATATTTGTAATAATAAATGCTAAATATTAAAATTTAGTAAATGTAGTCTTAACCTATTTTTTTTCGAGCTTTGTCCGTCTTTTGTCATTAATATCACATGACGGCCATGCGAACCGTCTTTCACTTTTCTCAAGACGAACCGATTTCTCTGAGTAGTTTGTCCATCTCTTCGGCGGCCATTACCTTTTACTTTCGTATTAATTTATATCGCGTAGAATAAACGAACGATATTTATCAGAATTAATTAATAATCTCATTATATATAAACGCAACTTAGTATCTCATTTTTATTTTTTATATTTCTCGTTGCGATTCCATCATTTGCAATTCCTTCGCAAGATTCAAAATCCCCATTCTTTTCTAATCGAAGCGCTTTCTGTTCGACCGGTAATGCAGTTTTCTTCTTTCCCCCGCGATATTATCATACGAGATTTCGCACGAACGCGTATTAGCCCAAAAGATTGCACTGGTGAAAATGGTAATTTCGAATTACGAGCACTGATGATGTCGATGATTCGCTGACGCAGAAAATGACACAAAAGCGGTGCACGCGGACGCTTAACCAATTTCCGCTTGTTTTAACCAAAATCGAGGTCGTGGAGCCGTTAAGCGTCAAGGATCACTTACGATCATCAAGTCAAGATTCTACGTGTATGACTCATGAAACTCTTTTATCTCGACTATGATTCCATATGCGTCCTCGTCATTATGTTTGCTTGTGAGCACATGACCACATTTAAATAATATTCCATTGTTACAATATCGCCTTCTTCTCTCTCGTTTTCATAATTTTTCTCTTCTCTCGACTTTTATGCTGGTAATTTTTATGCTTGCTGAAGACTGTATGAAATTTTTGCAATCATTTAGGAATGATGGTAAATGACAAGAATGGGTCTGCTTAATGAGAGGCTATGTGTAGCTAAACTTTTCTTCTCTACGAAAGGCAATTATTATCCTTACTTACCTGATATTATAGTAGCTCCCTTATAGATTGGAATACTTCGGTTTTCGAATGTTCTACTGTCCAAACAGAATATTCATTAGTAATATTCTAATAAATGTATTTTCATCTATCAATTTGCTTTATATCTACTTAAGCAAGAAAAATGGATCTCGTGTTATCGTAAAAGTTGCTCGATACAAAGAAGGCTAAATGTTTATTTGGCATAAATACCTTTTATTGATAGAACAACAGCAGAGATTTCAGAAGGTCGAAATAATTCTCTTAAACGGGACCTTATATATTTTTTTTTCATTCACACAATACGATGAGTTTTGTATTATGTGCTGTGTTGTTCTATCAATCCGAGAATTCTGTTAACTAAGCACTTTTGTTTGCCTAGTCAGTTCGAACATGGCTCTGCCGTGTGTCTTCACTTTGACAAACCGAATTGAATTTGAGGAAATTACGACGCGTTTCAATTGCTCGTTAGGGGATTATTTCATAACGGTTAAGAACAATGATTAAGCGTTCCACTTTTGACGAAGTATGAAGTATAATGCGCAGCGTTAAAAACAATTACCAGCGGTTGCTGAAAGCTCGCGCGTTTTCCATGTAAAAGCAGCGTTCAACGAGACAGAAAATAACCGCGAACAACTTGCCTCTTTTTATTTTAACAACAACAGTTGCTTACCTACCCGTGTTGTTTAATTACTTGTGTTACGAGTTGCGAGTTGAAAAGAGTTTTTACGGTGCATAATGCTGCGCAGTCGTAATGAAATCGCAAAACAAATGCGATAACGAAAACGATAGTAGAAAGCAGGAAAAAAAAAAGAGGGAAACAGATGGAAATAGTCAGAGAAATAAGTTTTCCCGTTAATCATAATTATTCGCTACGTTTTATTTAAATTATTTATTCACATTGCGGTTTGTACCGCGGTTGATTTACGATAATCTCGCACGCGGGACGTAATTGTAATTTCGAGCGAATAATGAGAAATATGTCTCTGTCGACTTTTTTTTTATTTTCACGTCGTTTGATAAATAAAAGTGAAAATATTTGTAGTAGCTGAGCGGATAGTCTATTATCCAGAAGAAGTGATCGAAATGCTAAAATAGAACTAAGTACGTCGTAGAACTTCAACTCCGATAATTGCTCGATATCGATCCATCGAGTCTTGGATTTCGAACTTCAATTAATAATGCAGAGTCTGAGCGATCTAAAAATCTTCCACAGTTCTTCAAGCCCTCATTTAGCATCGGCAGACAGTTTCGTTAGTTAGTCATTTGGCTTCTTTCGAATTTGTCTGTTCGAAATCTCTCGCTTGGCTCTCCAATTATGGATCCGACTTTCTCGAAAATCAGCCTCTCTCAGTCGGTGTTTCTTCGACTTTTCTTCGGATTTTCTCGTGTCGGGCTGTCACATCCCACGGTTGCCTGTTCAATAAGATGATCAAGTGTCGACCCTGTATTTTCAGCTGGCTGATAAAAACCGGTTGAATCGATAGAGCCCGACGCTCTGCTGCCGTAGAAAAGTTTGCCGGCGTTGGCCTCGCGCATCTGTCCGGTTCTCGGTCGTTTGATGGAAACTCTAACCCCGCCACGGCATATTAAATATCCCCGAGACGGGAGATGACTTGGTGCTCGAGGGTGAAACGCCGCAACTTTCGCCAGACGTCGTCTTTACCCGGCAATTCCTGCGGATTTCTCCCTTCGTGCGTGCTTCGCGTACCATACACGGTGTCTCGTTAGTATCTTTTCGCGTGATTATTCGCGCGAAATATTTCGCTGGTGAGGTACAAGTCTCCGATATAAACGTCGTTGCGTGTACTAAGTTTCACAACGTATTACAGAAATTCCATTGAAAAGAGAATGAATTCTTTGTTTAGGTTTAACAAGCGCTTCTCTCGTCGCGATTAGGACGCGACGCAGCTGTCGCTGTTTCTTTCTTACGTGGCAACGTTGTCGACTTTCGTCGGTCCAAGATTTAGGGCTTGGGCCAGAGAAAGAGAGATAACAATTGGTTATCAGTAATTTGGAATTTGGAATTTTTAGATGTTGGACTAAAAGTGTTTAGCGTGTCAGAACGTGATAGAACACGCGCGACAAGTTCCGCTCTCGGCCAAGTTTCGTCTCTCGACTTCCTTCTTCTCTCGTAACGCGGGTTTCTAAAGAGGTGAATTCGAAAAGAGGAACGATAATTCGGGAACACCGAGTGTGCACGCTACTTTCAGGGAGTCACCCTCGAAAAAGCATGCGTACTCGTGTTCGGTGATTCTGTTTTCACCCTGATCCCCGGTCCCCCCTCTCTCTCTTTCTTTCTGTTGTACGCGCTCTCCTCTCTTCATGGCCTTTCCGTGTCCTCCTCTTTGTACAACCCGTTCCCTTTCATCGTTTCACGAAGTTGTCGTTTTGTACGCGGCGCGCACATTGCCTCTCGCTTGTCCGCGCTCCTTTCCGTTCGCTGCGTTCAGTTTGCGTTTCGTGAAACGAGAACGACTTCTCTTCCACGGGCGAGGAACGTTAATTCGAAACGGGGTCCCTCCGGGAGGGGGTTTCCTCTCTTGGCTTTTCGAACACGAGAATATTGTCCCGACGATGCTCGTCGGTCCTTTTCCGACGTCGTGGCCGTCAAATTAAATGGTATTCGCGCGATTAATTTCCCCCCCAGCGATTCATCGTCGCGGCTAAAGAGCACGAAATACGTCTCGTTTCCGCATGGTACGCAGGTTTACAGGTTTTCAGAAGCGAAGGGAAGATCTCGTCATACAGTGTGTTTGACGAGACACCATTTCTCTGAAGAAAACGTATTCTTTCTGCAAAGAAGTTTCGCACAGATCGAAATACCATTGCACTGTGGAACGATCGACGATTAAAACACCTAAAATTTTTATTAGATTATACATTAAAGTAAGAGCAATAGAACAGCTTTATAATACAGTGGAGTACACAAGCTTTTATTTACACATTTTACGGAAAATTATTTAAATCGCTAAAGATACGCTGTTTCACGTCTGTGAAATTTCTAACAAAACGTCATAATCACTCTGTACTACTGTAATTGGTCAGATCTTTTCACGAAAGAAATTTGACTGGTAATTGCCAATTTAGTACAGGAAACAATAACTTTCGGATAATTCGGAAGGAAAGAAATTTGTAATTTTGTAAATCTTGACGATTTCGAATAATTTTTGCGGAAGAAATTAGATCTTTTCATTTTCCTTTTCCTTGTTAACAAGATAAGGAAGGAAGGAATGGAAAATTTTAAATGAAGTTTTTAAAACCGGTCATTTGACCGGTACGTTTAACGTTGATCGAGTGCTTAATGATATTTCAGATCTTACTTTCGATTTGTGCAGAATTTTTCGCAAAACGAGTATTTTTTTTATTCATAGAAACAGCGTCCACGTTCTTATTAAACGAGAGCCGAACGAGTATTCCCGAGGAAGTCGATCGGCTCGCAGAAATCGGCGGCTACGGATGTTTCGATAACGATAGTAACGCCGCGAGACCCTTTTTTTTTTTCTTCGCCTCTGTGCCGGCTTCTCCCCAACCTACGTATGACCTCGATAATAACCAAGTTATGAAACTTGGCCGCGATAGTGAAAGTGGCGTGTACAGGACGTTTCATAATCTGACGATGTCGCCGAAGCGGTGGCCAAGCAACGAGAAAGAGGGCCAAGAACGAGAGAGGATGTTTGATCGTCAAACAGTTTCACCGGATGTTCATCGGTTCGAGAAACGTGAACTTGAATGACAGAACAGGGACTGTGACAGAAAGAAGAAAGGGAAGACACAAAAATGGACTAACATTATGAAATATTAACGTGTAAATGGTGGAAAGTTTTTTTTTTTCTTTTTTTCAATGAACACAACCGACATCTTTGAATTTTTAGTCTTAATGTTGGGAATCGATTGCGTTAGAGGATACGAAAGTAGCAGAGTTTCGCATATATATCTCGCAAAAGTGGTTTTTCCACTCTGCCGTTAGGAAAGGAAAATATGTTGATTTTGTTTTGCAATCGTTTCGTCCATGTGAAATGTCATATTATCATTGTCCCGTTATCGCATATGATGCTATTAACGTTTCAATCTGTATTCATCTTCGCGTGATTCCCCGGGCTTCGCTCGATACATGGATTGATTGCAAATTGAATTTCAGTACGAACGACGTACAAAGGAGAAGAAACTTTGTAGACTTCGCTTAGTTTCCAATTCAGACAAATATTGGGAAAATCTTTCTCATTGTGAGATGTGTCTTGAACAATTTAAAAAAAATATTCTTCCCAATAGAACTAAAGAGTAATAATAGGGATTGTTGTGGAAGAAAAATTTCTTCGTCGTTTAAGCCGACGATATCAACCTCGAAATGCAAAGAGAACTTTTCAAAAGACTGTTAAAAAAATTGAAAAAAATTCAACGTTTTGGTTACAAGCAACGATTACAGGTGACTTTAGAAATTTTTTTTCTCGTTACTGATGACCGTCATTGATGACGAGAATTCTATTTCAGTCGGTTATAATAGTTGAGCATTTTAAAAGCCGTAGAGTTACTTTCTGATGAAACTTCTCGCTGATATTAACGAAGAAAGAGAACCGAAATTTCCTTTCAACGGCTATGAACAATCAAAGGAGTTTCCCTCGTCGATAACTGCTATAAATTTTTCTCTCATCAAGTAGTCGTCACTTCTAATCGACAACATTTTAGTCCTGTAACTCTTATTCTTCGTTCTGATTATAATAATTATGATCCCTACAAAAAAAGAAAAAATACACACACATATATTTCTTTTTTCATTCGAAAGAAACAAAGATTGAAATACAGATTAAGGGTTAAAGACAAGGATTGAACAGATAATAATTTGAACGTACGATATATCGTTTCTTCCGATTCCGTAATTAGTTTGTTCGATCAACTGGTAGGTACGTTTCAGGCAACGTTCGTGCGTTATTGCGAAATCAACCAGTGGTCCGGGTACTTATAAGCAATAATGTAAGATAATTATCTGTTGTTTGTACGTGTCAGGGCTGCTCGTGGCGTGTATACACACACACACACACACACACACACACATGCACGACGAGTGCTACTTCGCTTCCACCGCGTTCATATCGTGTAGCTTGGCAGAATGTTACAACTTTCTTGGGAATTCGTCGTCGTTGTGCGTGTACGCGCCGCGATAAAAATGTGCCGCGACCGTACAAGACTTTCCCATTTGCGGCACGCGTGCAACCACGCTCCTGCCCGGTCGATTCAGCTGTCGTTCGTTTCGTGAAATCCAAAGAGCGTTCGCCAAGGTTCACTCGTCGTGCTGGATCATTCTACCAGTTTCAAAAAAACTGAAGGGATCCAGCTTTGGGATTGAAGTCAGGATTGATAAGTCAGAGTCAAGCAGTTCAGATGTTGCGACGAAGATGAACGCAACTCGAAGAACGTTGCTTTTCGTTCATTGATCTTCATAATTTGAAGCGGCAGTGAGCAATTATGGTATTGTTCCCCCGATTCGTGTGAAACTGAAACTTCCCTACTTTTTTTTTTTTTTTTTTTTAAAGAATTATGTATGTTAAATATAATCAATATCTGAAAGATATATATACCTGTGAAAGTATATATATACTTTTGTAATGTTACGAACTGAAAATTAAAAAATAATCACGGATCTTACGTGATCCATAGTGCGATGGCTCAGATAAAAAGAAATTTTTTTCAGAACGTTGTTTCTTCTTTTGAAATTCACGTTGATTATACAGGCTTACAAATTTTGAACATTCTTTATGAAACTATTTCTTACACATCGAACACATCGAACTTAATCATCTTTCTTTGACGATACAATTGTATTTGCTCTCTATATCTTACATGTTTTATTATTTTATCTTAACTATTATTACGAAGAAAATTGTAGAGATAAAAAATATTATTTGAATTGCGTTGTTTCTCTGATTAACGAAGCAATATCCGCTCAGAAACTCTTCTTCACTTCTTCTGAAAAATATATTTCCTCGAGTTGCGTCACTTTCGACGCGGATACGCGTAAAAATGAAAAATATATAAAGATGCGATTTATTTAGCGCAGCTTTAACTGGTTAGTTTCGCTATTTTATGAAAGATAATCAGATGATATTGGAATGATGTGTCATGGATCGTGTTTTTAGAACTAATATTATTACTTTTATGAGTCACGAGTCATCTAATCATTTACTAATCATTATCATAGAACAGTTATGAATTTCACATGACTGATGTTGAGTGAAGTAAGTTTTGGAAATTTCAGTCGATTACTCCATTTGGAACAAAATTGTAAAATCTTCGATCTACAAATATCATTAGTCGATAAATTGTGCTATAAGAGGATTTTAATATCAATTGAAGTATAAGTCGATAGAATTTCCCCAATGATTGAAAATCCTCTCACAATAAGAACTGACGAAGAATCATCGAAATATACTTTTGTTCTACGACTTTGAAATTTTCGTCATATTTTCATTTCAATGTACGTTTCGTTATTAGGTTCACTAAGCGAGCAATTCTGTCGCTTGACGTGGCGAATTATCGCAAAATATCGTAATTGGAATAGGATCGGTAAACAAAGAAGACTCGGGCAAAACTATCGGCGCTGAATGCTCCCTGAATGCGAATCTGAAATAGCAATCATTCACGGTTCAAATCGGTCCGACGAGCGCCACCCTCTTTGATTACAAATGAAATGAAATCGCTAGGAGGTCGAAACGAATCCCACTTCCGGCGAGCGAGTACCAACGAGAAAGAATATGGGCGCTGACTGTATCGATCGCGAGTGCAAGGATTTAAATCCAGATCTTTCGTTTCCCAGACGACTGTCCCCTAGCAATCGAGTTACTCGCTCGTTCTTAGATCCGCTCTTTCTTTAAATCGAATTCGAAAATGGGGCTCGCCTACCAGTTTACCCGGCTTGACAAATGCTCGCATCGTACTTACAAAATTCATTGTTACTTCACTCGTTGTTCTCGCGTAGAGAACGAAGAATCGGATAGGATTTTTATATACACGATGAAAGCATTCGAGTGTGTACGAAAATTTTAAACAAATAGTTTACAGAGTGTTATCGATAAACTACATGTTGCATAAAAAAATAATTCAAACAGGAAGTGAATGGTTTTAAGAGAGTCGCAACCTGGTGTAATTGTGAGGACAATATCGTGTAACGTTTTATACGTTTTTTTTAAAAAACTCTCGAATCGTGTAATTATTTAATTTTCGTTTATTCGTCGCTTTATAAAGAGAAGTATTTAAATTATGCACAAGTGAATGATAGTTTAACCCGTACTAATTTCCTTAAAATCGATCGTATGAATGACGAGAAAAACAATATCCTTTCTCAGGATATATACAAAATTAAAATTAAAACCTGTATGAAACAAATAATTTTTCGAGATAGATTAATAGGTTATAGATTAATGCAATTTCCTATAAAAGGAAATAATAAGTTATATATCGTTCAGTATATTAAAAGTTGCTTGATTAGATTCATCAGTTTCACACGATCTTCGTGTTATCATTTCTAGAAAAATTAATTACACAAGACTGTGATTCTTTTGAAATCTTTTATATATAATCGATAGTTCACCAGCAATTCGCATTTGTAGATTAAAATGCCTTAGATAGAAGACAATGTGATTATCTGCAGTTATTGTAATTATTTATACACTTTTGAAGCATCGTACATATGTGACAGCTATATTTTGAATTCTCACTGTAAAGACGCGCTGAAATGAAAATTTCAAGGTTGTGATATAATTACCGCGTAATAAGTGACAAGCAGAAATCGTAGTTTTGACTTTTGAACAATGGATTCATCTAATAGATGCCTGGAAAAGAAATAAAATTCTTAGGACTTCGAAGAACCTCTCATATCATAGATCAAAGAATTACAATTTTCGAGAATGAGGTGGAGTTCAATTATAAATTGATGATACTGTGCTATCGCTATATGCTATCTGTGACAAAGTTTCAATATATAGCTACAGTCGAGTATATTCGCATTTCCGTTTTTAATCTTCATGAATGCCAGATTTTATTTTCACGATTCTATTCGAAGTAGTTCCGATTTTAACCGGAGCTGCAACTTAAATGCCAGACACGAGCCACAGATCGTCACGTCATTAATAGTTTGCGGGATTCTCTCCCTTTATGTCGGTGATTGCAACTATAGCACGTACTTCTGTTATCGATAATCGTATCAGCATTAGAAAGGAAACACTGATAGACCGTTCGTATCGAAATATCGATCGTTGATAGCCATGAATCACGCTTCTTCGCAAACATACCTCGGCTTTTTATTCGATATGCAATAACCGGTCGTTTCTGATTACTGTCGCGTTTTCTACATTTCCGTTGCGATCCGGTATTTTTTTTTTTTTAGAATACGTCGAAAAATTAGTCAAAGAAAAAATATATATACTCTTGCATTTTTACTCAGAAGCGTTTGGAGTATTCTTTATATTTCAAATGAAATATAATATATTCTTTTGATATTTATTTACATTTACATTTATTTACATCAATAGTACTTTACGAACAGGAAGAAAGTTTAAAATGCACGCGGCATGAGACGATTCATGATTTTGTAAAATGAGATTATATTTAATGAGAGCTATAAATAAATGTAACATACGCGTACAACATATGCAATATACAATATGTAAGTATATAAAAAATTTGTCGATATTTTAAAGCAACAATATCATAAATAAGATATTTATTATATTTTGAAATTCTCATATGCTCCAAACGAAAGGGGAGCGTGAAAACCGTGCCTGTAACATTTTTCGTTAAACAAAATTCAGGGGATCAACTGTACTCGTTTTAAATATCGTTTTCTTCTGAACTAACACGTACACGATGATGTCAACTATCGGCAATTCTGCAAATTAGGTTCTACAACATTGTTGAGAATCTCTCTCCGTATTTGTTTCCATACTTTTTTACGATGAAAAGTGAATTCTTTCGAATTCTGATTGTCGAGCCATAAGGAGAATCTTGGTTCTTTTTTGTGTCAGACCTGGCACGTCTGTGGAAGAAGTCCCTTAATTCTTTGGAGTTAGGTGAATTGAAAAATGTCTCATCTTTTGCTTAGCTTTTTATGCATGGTGGGATATATATCTTAACCCACCTCGAAATGTTGAAGTTACTCATAGTCATACAGTTCGTATTCTAATTCATTTTTTTATATTAAAAAAAAAAGAAAGGTGTGCGCAACTTGGGTTTTCTTATTTTCTTTAAAATCGTGTGCCTCAAAGTAGAAGGCGTTAAGATTTAGGCCTTTAGAATCCTCTGTAATTACACGCGTGTATGTTCGTATATTTAAATTACGCGTGTATTTGCATTCTATTTGACCTCGTTTATAATTCGTACATATTAAAGATCGAATTAGAATCGTGTCTTGCATTTCTTCATTTTCGCGAGCTGCGTTCACTTATAGTATGATATAAATCGACGTGTAACGTTATTGTAACTACTGCGCGAAATAACGATTTTCACGTAATTCGTATAACCGTCGAGTGTCAGTTTCTTTTTTTTTTTCATTGATTTCTAAAACTGCTTCGGGAATATACTCGAGACGATATGAATGGATAACGTTACGTTCTTGCTTTTATTATTTATGACGAGCAAATGCTACATTTACACGACCTGGTATGAATCAATTTTCCCTCGATTCTGCAACAGTAGTAAGTAACTCTTCCCTCGCCTTCTCCCCTTTTTGAAAATACTTCACTCACGCGAAGTATCATCAAGTAAAAAAAATAGTCGACGATCGAGATAATAGTTCCAGCACGGTAATACCAACGGTAATGTCAAACGGTCCTTTACCCGAGAAACTACTCTCTATTTTATATTCTAACCGGTAAGAATTCCCATTCGATTGCAACGAAATATTAAACTTCTTTCCTCCCCTTCTGTGTTCGATAAAAAGGTGGAGCGAGAACGGAGGAAGGAAAAAGGGGAGAATGGCCACGCCATGAAAACTTGTGCAATTTTCCAAGGGAAAAATCGCCGGGGATTTGTCTTGACGGTGGCTCGAGATAGGAGGATTCGAAGAGAGGTGCCCACCCCTTCGGGAGCGAGGGAGCTCGACGGCTTATCGTGCTTTGCTTTTCAAATGGCTTGTCGTTCGTCGCCTTTTCCCTCATTTCCCTTTTCCTCCCTTTCTCTCCTTGTTATTTCTCTACAATCGATCCGAGGAACGAGAGAGCAAACGAGAGACAGAGAGAGAGAGATGCTCGTTCTTTCCACCCTGCCACCAACCTTTCAACTTTAATTACGAGAAGCCCGAACGGTTCTTTCATCTGGCAAAGTGGCGAAGCGGTTTAGCTACTGACATTCAGTTCGCGCGGATCGAGCACGTGGTGATCTTTGCAACGCACGATCCCGGCCGCTTGTGCAAGAATATGATTGCTGCCCGGTAATCACTTGAAATGGTTGCGCGTGTACCGGGGATCCTTGGAATTCCGCGAACTTTATTATTCCTCGTCGCGATGCGGCTCTCTGCTCGATCCAGACCTGGGACGTTTTGAATAACGATCTTCAAATAACTTTTTAAAGTTTTCTGAGATGATATAACCGATCTGTGGAATAACGAAATTATATACGCTATTTGGTGTTTCATATGGAAATTGAATTAATTTGCTTTTCCGGTTAAATGAAGATACTATTATATCTTCCAGGATCTTTATTTGTTATTTTCATTTTAATTTTCATTGGTTACTCTTTTTCGTTTTCGATCGATATTTTTCTCGAAGGCAAATTTTCAGTTGTCGAGTAAACGTTATCGCCTCGAATAATCAGTTATTCAATTCATTATTTCCCCAATCGTTCTCGCTTAGCTTCAGAGTCCTTTGATTGACCAAAATGAGCCACGTATCGTTGATTGAAATTCATTATTCGCCAAAGGAACATCATTTCGCGCAAAAGTTGTATTGTTGTTCTAGTTTAAATTCCATTCAGCTTGTGAATTTAAAGATATAGTTTATAAATTATGCAACTACCAGAAGATATGACGAAATATAACAGAAACGTGGAAACTTTTGTTTTAATACGGCTGTTTCAAGTAATCGACTGGCAATGCTTAATTCTTCATGTAGAGAAATATGCGTGAAGATCACCTTTTATTTTGGTAGATTTTATTGAGAACCATCACAACTGTACTAGGCGACTTTGCTCTGTTATCGACTGATTGGCAACGAAAAAAAAAAAAAGAAAGTAGAAAGAAAGAAAAATACAATTTCGCGCGAAATCATATTTTCACGGACTGTTCCATTTTTTTTTCTCCTCGTAACCAGCCATTAAATGGCTCGACGAGCGTCAGCTGCGAGAGAGAATCGGTCACACGGATGGTAAATGAGACCATCCGAAACCATTCGTATCGACACATGTCGTGTATATAGTCTTGCAACAATAAATTAACGACGAATTGACAATTGCGAATGTAGATTGGGCAATCAAAAAAATCGTTGAGCCTGTAGATAAAATCGTTGTTATTTTCTAGAATAAAAATTTTCGAATAAAACGTCGTGCACGTGATGGAAATCGATATTATTCCTTTACCTCGATTCCGTTGAATGTTTTCGAAATTTCATACATTGCCTGCACGCTGTGCAGGCACGCGACAACTTGTACGCTTGAATTGGCGCTCGATCGCCAATATTTATCGATGATGTTTGTATGTTTTAATTAATCGGACACTATGGAGCTCCTTCTTCGATTTACAACATCAGAACCAGTGGTCAAAAATGACGAGTTTATGATCTTCCAATGGATAATTTCATATATTTGCGACAGTGTATTTTTAGATACTCGAATTATTTTTAATAAAATTTATTAATAGAAGCTTGTGCTCTTTATTGTGTTGTGTAACTTTCTCTTGTATCTTGCACTTTTAATTTCTTTACAAATATTATACGATACTTTAGTCGTCGGTAGTTCTGGTGATAATGTGTTCTGTCGGGAAATGCTGTGCACGATAACTCTGAAGGATTTCTACAAGGAAAGACGACTCCCGTTTATCAGCTCCCTTCTGTATAGAGGCCCGTTAAAGCAGCCGTAAAACTTCATCACAGACTAATTTTTCTTACACCATGGTCTTTCTTCCTTCGAGAAGAGACGGAGTAAAAAAGGGGATGGAAAAAACGAAATTCTTCTCGTATTTTGCTCGATATTTCACCCAGAAAGCTGCGATATTTCCCAGTTAGGCTCGAGGGACCCAGCAAGTTCCTTATTATTCGAAGCGAATGCTGGTTGCGTTGGATCGATGCTCTCGCGGATATCTCGATCTCTTGATTATGCCTCAGAAATTGTATTCCACCCTTCGCAGCTCCGGAACGATCGTGCGAGCTAAATTGCGCCGTTTGTCTTTAATCCATTAATTGCCTGTTTTTTCTTTTCTTTTCTTATTTCTGACGCCATATTGGAAACAATTTATACATTGGAAAATTACTGGCAAGTTATCACGCTCAGTGAAAGTATGTAAAAACGCGCGGAACGTTGCATTAGATAAGGCAAAAATACACATAGATATTGAAATCGTAATGTTACGACATTTCGGAGGTTTCCGTCTTATCTGAGAATTTGAAGAGAAACTTTCAAAAATACCTCTACTATCCTATATTCCTTTTAGCTTGAACTCTTTCGAGATTCCGTTCAGAGGCTCATTTTTACCCCATCAACGTCTGTTTAGCACGTCATGTACTAGATCTGGTGTGCTAAATCTCTCTCCCTCGAAGGAACAAAAAAATCCACTTATCCTCCCCTTCGAGTCTTTTCGAGCTCGTCTCTCAAACTCTCCCTCCCCCACCCCCATCCCCGACACAACCGAATTTCCTCGAATCAATCGTCACGGTGCCGCGTAGGCCGCGAATAATAATCCAAACCGGATGAAACATCATCGGTATTCGGTTAATCAATCGCGACCAGGGCCAGGCTAGACCCGGACGAGAAGGAGCTTCTCGAGGTCGACGAGGTTGGGGTTGCTGTACGTGCATTGCGCAAGAGCATTCACCCCGCTCAATACTCAACGACACGGCACGAGCTACCAGTTGGCTGATGGTGTTGGTGGCCGTACGGGTCAGTGCAGCGAGGGACAGAGACAGAGAGAGGGAACACGGGAAGAAAGAGAGAGAGAGAGAGAGACGGAGAAAGGGCTGGACGACCAACTATCCCTCTCACCCCAAAATGGGTTACCTTTACTCACTTTGTGTACGATGAACCCTGGCTTTGACAGCGGCTGCTGTGGATCTTTTTGTGACCGGTAGGAAGCCTCGTAGCACTCTCTCTCTCTCTCTCTCTCTCTCTCTCTTGCTCTCGCTCTCGCTCTCGCCGCTTTTCTAGAATTTCGCCACGGGCCACGGCTTCGAATTATAAGCGGCTCGATCGGCGCTCGGGCCGGCTTCCGCGCTCGGACGCGTCGTAAAATGCTACGCGCAGCTTCCTGCAACAGCGGATATTATCGTTGTTGCGGATATAATCACGGCTGGGAATCTTTCTTCTTCTTTTCTCTTTTTAACCCTTTAACTGCGTACGCGACGAATTAACTTCGCGACATGGAACGTCAGAAAAATGTTGCGTCCAGCAGCACGCAAGACGAGATAGTTCGCGATGGAATATTAAAAGTGACGCACGTACTCTTGTTTGAGTACGCTTTTGGTAAGCTAGCCTCGACATTAGCGACCTAGGTACTTGTGTGATACATTTTGCAGTATAGATCTATGTCTAATGCTGGAGTGTTCTCTTCAAATGATTTTTGGAAGTCAGAGCAACGGTAGAAATCCTGTGGAATGGTTCTCTGCCATTCAAAGTTTGTGCATTCGTATAGAGGCTATGACAGATTCTTGACAGATTCTATCGCAAAAGGGTCAGTCTCCTTGATTAGGTGTATCCTGTCCTTTAATTAAGTCAGTATCATTCTGTTTCTTCCGGTTAATCCGCTAAAAGGAATTTCTTGGTAGAAATTCACTTATCACCAAGTTCTGGATCTTCGTTCGACTTGACGTTGTCCATAGTCGATTCCATTCGTCCTTAGACGTTAATTTTTACATAATGTATAAATCCTTTATAGGGGTCTGTGGGAATCTTGTTTAACACTCAGAGTTACCAAAATGAGTCAACGTTTATAATCTTCCACAGAAATTTTTATATATATATATAAAAGTGTGTTTTTGCATGACTCTTAGTAAAGTATATAATATGGTAGAAGCTTGTGTGCTTCACTTTATTTAACTTTCTCCCGTTTAATTCGTTTGCAAACAAATTTTATACCTTAATACCTCGATAGTTCTAGTGTTACGAGCAACAGATGGCTTTAACACGCAGTCGAAGTCTAGATAACGAATGAAAGTATTGGAGAAAAGGTAATCGTGTGCGTGTGAAATATAACGAGACGATCATGATTTCTACGTAATGTTTGAGGCGATTACCGTGAGATAGAGATTCTACGACAAATAAAAATAGCCTAAAACGTGTATCGTCAAAGGCGCAAGTGTGTTCGTTATTATGGAAATATTCGTAGTTAAAAGTAAAAAGTAATTCGTGAATTATATATATATATATATATATATATATATATATATTGGTCATTTTCATATAAAGTCAATACATTCTTCAACTCAAAATTTGGAAAATGGACATAAAAGGACATAAATGGACATTACAGTATTGTAGGATCAAACTTAAGGTTAGTTTGAGAACGATATTATTGGAAATTTGAATTATATCTAACTAAAATAGACAAAAACAGTAAAAAGAGGATTACTAATTACATTTCATAATGAGTATAATTCCTTTTGTTTCTTCTGTGATAGTATACTTTACGTACACATACAAGTGATCAAGAAAGTTCTTTTAAAATAATTTTTTGATTTCCAAGGTTGAGTTTCATATTCAATCGAAAGAAACAAGGTGAAGTTTCGTGTATAGATCGAATGCCTTTTCGTGTAGTCTGAAATTATGCCTCTGATAGTCTCGCGATTCTTTGTCCTCGGAATAGACCGACGACAAAGCTTTTTTCACAAATGTTCTCGACAGCGTTGTTCCCCCATTTTTTAAATTCACGCGGCACGCCGCGGCCGTCTAAACGAGGCTCGTCAGCCCGCTCATTTTAATAAATCCTCCGCGGAACGAACGAAGCGTCGAAAAAGTCGAGCTAAGACGCTTCAGACAGGCAGAGATACGGAATTTATAAATAATCACGATGTTGAAATCTCTGACACGTTTTTTGTTTAGAGGAGTAAAACGAAAAGAACGAACGTCAATGTGAATTCCCTTCTTATTATCATCGGATGTGAATAGCGTGTATCCATGATGAGAAAAGAATCGTAACGGCAACAGATTTTGGCAGATTTTGCCGTTTAAATTTATATGTTGCGCGCGGTCTCGTCGATCTCGACTTACAGCAATAAGTGGAACAATAAGTCCAATGTCACGAGCGTTATTTCTGCAGCCGTTGTGCTTTTACTTTTCACGATGACAGGCCG
The DNA here is from genome assembly GCA_032399595.1 of Tetragonula carbonaria. Classification (NCBI taxonomy): domain Eukaryota; kingdom Metazoa; phylum Arthropoda; class Insecta; order Hymenoptera; family Apidae; genus Tetragonula; species Tetragonula carbonaria. The sequence goes on along the minus strand of JAUCRC010000015.1, from coordinate 6,232,393 downwards.
TTGCATTTCGTCGTCGGTAAAAATTGCGCTTGGCTGGCGCTTTCCGCGACAGAAAGAAGGGGTCGGGGATGATTAATGGGAACGATCGTTGTTGGTCCAATTATGCGGTCGTCGATAATTTGCAGTGAATTCGGAGTTCATGTAATCGATTGTGCACACTGGTTTAGGGAAATTGGACTGGGGGTTTAGTGTTTAGGTATTGTGTCTGCTGGCTTTCACGTTGAACAGGGTGGAAACCATAGTTGAGTAACAGTGTATTAAAATGTTTTCTTGTTTCTTGAAAGAGCTGGAACAACGAACGTTTCTAATGATTGTTTCTTAGGTGAATGTATTTTGAAGTTGAACTTCACGTTCGATGTTTTCTTTGGTAAAAAGTTTAGACAACGATATGATATATTCAATTAGAATTGAAATATTATTAATTAATGACAAAGGCTATGTATTAATAAAAATAAAAAATACGTATTACACTATTGTGCGTAAATCAACTCCAAAAAATCTGATAGTTACGATTAACGAATGTTTTTTTTTTTTTATCTTTAATTACCTATATTGTCATTTTTAATAGCCAATGTTTCATAAAATCTGAATAAATCTTTTCAATCTTTCAATCGTTCTGAAACCTCAACAATAAACCGACGTACTTCAAAATCGCTCTGTAGAATCTTCAGTTATCTGATCATTCTTTTTAACAATGATCTATTAATATCTATTAATTGTACATGTCGAGATTAGACTAAAGAGATGCATTTCAACTGTATTTTTTATTGCAATAATTTAGATAGGTTTGGACACTTATTTTCCAATAAAACATTTACCAACATTTATCAACGTTTCATTTTTGTAATGTGAAATTTTCATGGCCGTATGAAAGTACATGTTATTAAGAACATATCGTCGCATGAAAGAATACGTTAAACATCGTACACATCGCCAAATGGTAAAAACGAAGTTTAATATATTTGAATCTAGTTAATTAACACGCACGACAAATACAATGACGTGCTAAGTAATATACTTAGGCAATGAATTCGAAAAGTTTCGCTGTAACCATTACGAAAGAGGAATTAATTTTCATCGAAGAGGAGAAGTTCGTCCGAAATTCCCCAACTCTCCCCAAAAAGTTTTTCTATCCGATCACCGAGAAATTCAGAGCGATTACGACCGGGAGGAAGGGAGGGAGGGAGGGGGGATAGCCTGTCGATAAATTTCAGGAAGGGAAAACAAGGTCGAGATTTGATTTATCTCCCTTTCTCTCTCACTCTCGTCCTTCTTTTTCTCTACTTTTCTGTTACATTCCGACGAAGACTAAGAGAAATGTTTCGCGTTTCTTTCTTTCTTTTCTTTTTTTTTTCCTTTTTGTTTTGTCCATTAAGCCACACGGGTGTTTGTGCACGCGCGAAAACGGAAATGCATGCACTTTCACCGAAAACGGAGCGAATCGAAACGGTCGATGGATTTGTCGTTGAATTTGGCGATTTCTCTGGAAACGAAACTCCGATCATCGAGCTCCGAGTAATTTCGACTGGCATTTCTCGATCGTTGTACGACGTAAGTAATTGAGAGACCGTTGGTTGAAGTGTTTCCTTGCAAAAGTATTATACTTGTAATTAACACGTTGCCAATTTTGAGTGAACTGTCGCAAAATGGCGCACCCAGTGGCGTAAAATCTTGGGAGATTTGGGAAATTATAGGTATTGTTCAGCTTCTCGAGAGCCTGAGACTTATTTCTTATTTATCACAATAAATATTGAAACCAGAAAACGCACTGTATAATAATAACGTAACTTCGTGTTATTCGTATTAAAGATGTACGAAATATAAATTCACTCGATATGAAAAATACACAGGAATGACGAAGAAATGAAAGATTTCTTAAGCCAGAGTGAAAGCTTCTTAGCTTTTGGCTTCTTAGTTTCTTCTTGAAGAAGCGAAGTTTCTTGAAGCAAGAAGTTTCGTTCAGCGTGCAAATTTGCTACTCAATCAACGTGTTAGTATTTGATACTAGAGCTACCGGCGTCGAATGTACAGGGTGTCCCGTACAAACGAGTCGAAAAGAAAGAATAAAATTTGTTCGTTAAGCCCTGCGTTCGACGAGAAAGTTGGAAAATCGAATTTGAAAAATTTACACTTGAATCTAGTTAGTTTCGTACTGGTGGACAGGTGCGAATGGTCGACACAGGGGGTAAAAATTCTACTCGTAAAAATATTAAAAGTGTAGAATAAAATCCTTTCGTTTAATTAAAGCAAGACGCTTTTTTCAAACGTTTTTTCAATAAAATTTTTCTTGTTTACTTCTTCAAGAAAATAGGCCTCGAATATGTTACGTTAAAAGTTCCGCGTGTACTTGCTTAATAAATTTTCTAAACTCGGTCCGAAAATGGAAAGTTTCGCGCTTTAAAATGGGACCAAATAAATTGTTACATGATTTGTTTCTTTTTTTTTTTTTTACTCAAGTTATTAACGCAGCGTGTTCTCGTTCGATTATCGTGTGTTAAACACTTTACACCTCGTTTATTTATTAAACGTTGGAACTTCAATTTTGGTAATGTCTAACATCCAAACTCGCTGGAGCGAACGCGCGATACCAAAGATAACGTTTGCTCTTAATTAGCTGGCGACACAGATTGCTACCTTCTCTCTCTCTCTCTCTCTCTCTCGTTCGTCTCGCTTAAATCGCGCTCTGCTCAGTTGTATTAAGTTATCTTTATGCACAACTATCTGCTATCGCTGGTGTTTTACGAGCGTTGCCGCAGATAACCTTAATTAAATCCTCTGCAATGGTTGAAAAACGCGGCGAATTCGCCGCGCCGCTGAATCGTGCCAATGCGATAACAACCGTATCGAACGCTCTTATTATTTAGCCACTTGAGTGTTTATATCGAGTGTACTCGTCATGAAAAGATGGAATTTTTTTGTTCAACGTCGAGATATATTCGTCATGTAGAAAAAGAAAATTCGTTTTCGCTATTTATTGTAAAATTTTAGGTAGAAAAATTATATATATATATATATATATATATATATTTGTAATTTTAGCACATTTCGGAATATTTCAAGGCAACAAAGCAGAAAGCAGAACGATAAAATTAGAAAAAAATTTTCATCTTCCAGTCGTTAGTCCACGAATCGCGAGACTCGTAATTTTCAAGAGGAAAAAAATTTGCCGCGATTTTTCCCGGGGAAACAGGCCAGAATGTTTTTATGAAAAACGTCTGCCTCTAAAATTTATCCGAATTTATCTAAATCTGTTGATACCCGAAAGAATATTCTACTCGAAATCATTTCGTATAAAAGCTTCGAACGATCGCGCGTTGCAAGCGTTCTGCCGATTTGGCAAATAAATCATCCCGGTGAGGGACTGTTGTTTGAAATCTGCAGTCGGATCGCCTGGCGAAACGAGACCAGGCCGTTTTAAAAATACACGTGCAAGTAGAATAAGTGGAATGTACGAAGGTGAACCTTAAAGGCGCTTCCACGGTGTTTGTTGTTCGGCGAAGAAAGTTCGAAAGCACAGCCCAGTCCGCTGGCCATGGAAGAAAGCGGAAAGGAAAGTTTCCTTTGCGACATGAAAGAATCGAAGGATCGATAGTAACGAAGGACACGCTCTAAAGGACACGTTGCTTGACTCGTGCTCCTCCTGATAACTAAAATAAAATAACTGATAACTAAAATCTCTATGGAGGACTGAAGGATAGATTCCCCGGTGGAAACCTACTTTTTTTCCGGGTGCTCTATCGACCGTGTTCGTCGTCCAATTTATCTGACCAGTTTCGACAAATTTTTCGAATTACTTTACTCGAGATAGATTGTGATTCGTTATATTTATCGACGATTTTCGGAAATTTCTCGATGTATTATCTTTCGTAGACAAAACTATCTAGTTTGTTGATGACTCGAACGAAATTTAATCCTCGAGAAAGATTTCACGTATATTTGATCCAACAAACGATTGAACATACAGATTTCTTTTTTCTTCTTTTTTTTTTTTTTTTTTTTCAAGCGTAGAGATCAAAACGACAGAAATCTCTCAAGTCGTTTAATTAGAAAAAAGGGCACAAACGTCTAAATATTATTTAACTGCAAATAATCCTCAAGAATGGTGAATTTCGAGACTGCTGTTTACGATTTTTGTTAGAAATTTTACAGATGTGAAAAAAAAAAATATATTCTTAGAGATTTGAATAATTATCGTGTCGGTGGTGGATCGTGCACTCCATTTCACAAAGTTTTCCCATTCTTTTCGCTTTAACGTCTAATCGTAAGATGAAAGTTCTGTGCTTTAATCTCTCTCGTCGATAGTTCTGGTGTTAATCACAAGAATTTGAAGGATTGCTCGGCGGCTCGCTTTGCGAACCAACGTTGAACTGGCTTTAGGTGTATCTGTTAATCTATTCGAGGTAATTGTTGCTATTCCATTTATCCTCGCCGGTTTCTTCACGATTGTGGCTTTCCTTCTGTTCCACATTAGCCGCCTCTGAATACTTCATTGTACGAGAGACGTTTTTTCTAGCAGCGTTCATCTACCGAGAGATAACGTGCTACGAAATCGCTGTGTAATCGCACGGATTCGTACGCTCTCATAACCATCTCGTAACATTTCGTTAGCCAATTTTTCTTCCGTTCTCATCGGGATCGCGTCGCCGCGTGTTAGAAATTAAATTGGCGTGCGTTTTCCTTCAGTTCATTTGCCTCGTATACATGTACATATTTAGTTAGTTTTCACGATGTGAAAACCGCGAAAAAGATCAGAGAACATCGGCGGACATCGAAATTCAAAATGAAGCTCGGGAATTATAATTCGACGCGACTCACGACGAGTCGAATGCGCGCGATCTTTCATTGGATTCTCGTCACGTATTTTCTCGATTTAGTTTCCAATAAATTCCTAAATAACGAGCGAATCTCGGCAACAATAGCCTCGCCAATATTCTCTGCCAGCCGATGTGACTGCAGCGTGTGTAACACATCGAACACGAGTCTCGTCCAACAAAAAGCTATCGTTCATCTCCCGTGAAATGCCTCTGCGATCGCGTAGACCTCGTTTTCTCGAATTTCACTCCTTCCTTTTTCGTCTTCGACGAAGGTACGAAGCTCCCTTGACGTTTTTTTCCTCGTCGAAATTTCGACGACTGAATTACAAATAATGTCGCGAGAGTCGACATGAAAATCTCAGTCGTTGATTCTTTTACAAATATATAGAAATTTTTTTAAGAAGTACCCGTGCTATTTAATATAAAAAAAAATATATATATAATATAATAACAGATACTGAGGAAAAACATTTATTTTGTTCTCGAATAGTGTCAAAATGTGATCGAAAAAAGATGGCCAACTTGAAACTGAATCTGGTGCCAAATGATAGTTTATAAAATCGGTCACAGTCCAAATTTTCAAATTGGAAATAATTTCTTAAATTATTTGACCAACGTAAAAGAAGACTGCATCATCACGTTAATAGATAGAGGGTTTCTATTGATTCCTTTGTATCTCGACAAGCAATTGTCAGTTCAATTTAAAAATTTCTTGTGATCTACGTCTTGTAGTGTCGAAAAAACTCTTCGTTGTTCCAAATTTGGTGCACGGTGGACCTCAGTTGCCGAAGCGCCGAACGAAGTTTCTTTACGTTTCCTATTTCTTCATTAATTTCGTATATTTTTAACGCGAACACTGAATGAATTAAATTTTGTATATATTTTTAATACGAATAATACAAAGTGATTTTTTTTTTTTACACAGTGTGTTTTCTGGTTTCAACATTTTTATCGCTTACTGATAAATAAATTTCAAGCTCTCGATCAAAGTATATAATTTTATATATTTTCCAAACTCTGACACCGCGTACCATTTTCTCGTACACGGCGGTATTTTCCTTGTGACAGCCTTCCACTCAAAATACACGTTAAAGAGCATATCGAAAAACAAAAAAAAAAAAAAAACTGGTAGAGACATTTTTGGAAAGGCATGAAAAGATATCGAACGTACGGCAGGATCGAGCATCATCGGCAGAGAAAGAGAGAGAGAGAGAGAGAGAGTGGTGCGTTATCACTGCGATGAGTGACCGACAGAATTTGATGGAACCTCGATATCAGAGCCCGCGTAACCTCGAAAAACGGAGGCGTGCCTGTACAGCCGAGCCTGCCACGAGTAGAGGGGAAGGCGCACGTTACACATACACATATTTGAGGTCAAGAGATATAAATAAATGCTAATATCAACAGGCGCTGGCCAGTTTGATATCCAAAGCCTGGTTTCGTTCGAGCGGTTGCGCGTTGGCCTTTCTGCACACACCTCTATTGAGCACAGGTCACCGTCCAATTCAGATAACGCCGATAGGAAACGTTTCATCTAGGATTTATCAAACGCGGGGCTTGCGACCTCTCCCCCGTATCCTCCACCCGATGATCAAAACGATGCTAACAGCCGATACGTTTCGATGAAACGCGAGAGTGCAGGCACAAGGCTGGCCTGGCCTGGCCAAAGGCTCTCTCGCCTTTCGAAGACACTTTATTTTTTTTTTTTTTTTTGGTTTGCACGAGAGATCTTTCTTTTTGATGCAGTTTCTCTCATTTTGAATTCCCAAAATTTCCATTCGTTTGTTTCAACTTTGAATCAACTCTCGAGTTCCGAAATGTTGCGATTCTTCAAAGTCTTCGTATTTGCAAATCTCCGAATTATTGGAGACTCACTTTCGGCGAAGTCTTCGGATTTTGAATTTGTATCTTTGAATTCGGGACCTCGAGTCGAATACTCGAGTGTTCGTTATCCTTCGACATTCGAGTACTGGCGTCTTTCAAATTCCTCGGTCGTCGCTACGTTCTTTTTATTTTCCGAACCTTTCGGAATCTCGAAGATCACGAAATCCTCCGGCCTTTCTCAAAATTCCCGGTCGTCGAAATTTTTCATTAAACTCCCCGTTCAATTTCCGAGCTCTAAACGGAGCGGAATTTCTCTCCACAGTTGCGAGAACTTCTACGTTCCCGACAATTTCCTGATCGTTATACCTCGCGATTCTGGAACTGAAACTTCGCTGTTGTTCAATTGCCTCGCCTCGCGAACACGAGATCCACCTCGTGCTAGTTAGAATTTTTATTCGGTTAGCGTTTTATGCTTCTTCCTGCTGCTCTGAAATTTATCGTCTCTTGCCATTAAAATTCCAACTTTCCTCGACGATGATCACTTCATTAGGAAATATCTTTTACTCTCCTGTATATGTTAGCTTTCAATTCGTTCATATTGAAACTGTCGCGTTTTTTCGGTCATTTCCGAGTTGTATTTTTTCTTTTTTTTTTTTTCTTTTTAGATATCTCAAGTATGAATAAACTATGAAAAAAAATCTTATTGGTATGCATAATTTCTCGATTAAAATTTTATATTAAACATCTTCTTGAAACGATTTTTTCCTTACGTGTTTTTGAGTTGTAATATTCTTAATATGCATTAATATGCATGACATTTTCCATGCGAAAAATTAAAGAAATGTGTTCTTGTTTTAGAATGAATTTATTCAACGAAATATAGAACTGCACAAAATGTGACAGTTGATTAATATCTCAGATGTGGTACTTTATTGTTGTTTGAGTTACGTATCGTGTTATGTTAATTGTTAATGTTAATCAGAAAAATCCGTAAAATAATTATTATGAACAATAAACAAAGTCGGCAACAATTTTTCTAGCTAGCCTGATAGTAAAATAATTAATTATTTTTCCATGAATAACAAAATCACGAGAGCGCAACTGACTTTGTTAGACCATTATCAAAATGAACTTTTGTTTACGCGACAGCGAATTCAATATAATCGAGCGGTCCAATTTTCACGGTTTCTTGGTAATTACATCACATTATGTTAGTTTGAAAGATAAACGCATTTCTTTCTTTTTTAAATTCTCCACTTTCACAATTACCGGCATATACGAGGCCCACAGAATCGTGATAAAAAATTTAGGTGTCCATCCGCACGATTCAAAGCGGAATTTTGAATAAATTCTTCTGTTCACGTGAATCGAGCATAATAATTATAATACAGATATAAAACATCGAACGTGTCACAGCTTCTTACAAAATCCTGTGGACGAAACAGTTGTCTACTTCTATTTTTCCTTTCTTTTCTTTTAACTGTATTCTTAAAAATTGATTCGAGCAAATGTATCAATCACCGAAAAGAATATCGAGTTGTTGTATCCCCACCTACCGCGAGGCTCGGTTTTCGCACGATCGATTCTCCGGGTCGAAGCGGAATTTCGCCCGGCCCCGGGCCGAATCGACCGATCCATTTTCCATCGGCGTTACACGGCAGCTTCTCTCGCGTATAGCCCCCCCTACCCTCGGGGGAGGCTGTCTCTCTTTCCGGTGTAAACGTAACTGGCTACGTTGCATATTACACACCTGCAATGTCGGTCGCTGCGGCTCGGCATCGAGAGAGCCCACATGCCCACTCGCCGGGAGAGAATTACACACGGGGCCGTATATGTGTGACGACTTATCTACGTAACCTACTCCACTTGTAACTGTTTGCGAGAGAACACTTCCTCATTACACGCGAACGCGCCCAGCGCGTGTTTTCTATCGATCGGTCCGTGCCACGGCTCGGCTAGCTCCGCTTCCTCTTCGTATTTCATCTTTGCCCCGATGCCTTCCTCTCTCTTTTTCTCTCTTTCTGGCTTCTTATCCTCTTTCTTCTTTGTTACACATCGCGATGAGAAAGAGAGAGAGAGAGAGACAGAGTCGGTAGAAAAATGATCTGACGTGATAAGAATCTACTTGATCGAAAAATTTGTGTGGAGTACGATTGTGAGATTGGTGAAGACAACGCGTGTAAATGCATCACTGATGCAAGCATCACTGAGAAGCAAGGAATCACTGATGCAGGAATAGACTTCTAGCATTAGTTGGACAAAGAAAGTCCGTGATGATAAACCTAACATTACTATCACTAATATTGGAGCTGGAAGACGATCCGACATTTTAAAACACTTGTTTCAACTTTGGCGTTCACACGAAGAACTGAAGGATCGGTAGAGTGGAGGCAAGCTGATTCTGCAAACATCTATTGATGTTTCATGAAACCTAGGAGTTGATGCATGCATCGTAGCATGTTTCAACGTCTATGGGGGCCTTAAGGATCGAGAATGAACAAACTGTGTGAAAGAAACGATTTTACATGAAAAAGAAAAGAAAGAAAGTGAATTGAACTCCAAAATGTGCGAGAATTCGAGCGAATTGATACCAACCTCTTATTTGACGAAGGACGACTAAATTGTATTTAAAAAGAAAAAAAAAAAGCGATTTCGCGCGACAAAGTAGATTGTACTACGAGTACTTACGCGAATATAGAGTTCGAGTGACTGGATTTCATGAAGGGAGTAAAATTTCACACGAAATGATAGATTGAAATTCCGAAATTCATGCGAATACAAAGGTCAAGCGAAAATCATGCGAAACTCGTCGAGGTGATTAAATTTTCACAGAAGAAGCAACTCCATGCGAAAAAGTACATACGTCGATACTCCAAAAATCTGTGAAAATACAAACTTCCAGCGACTTCGATAGAACTGCACGCAAAACACGATAAATCGTCGGACTATTTTTGTGAGAAAAAGGAGTTTGAAAGTAAGAATAAATAAGATAGAGAAAGAACTGAAAAACAAGGATGAAGGAAGAAAATAATAACAATAATAATAATAATAATAATAATAATAATAATAATAATAATAATAATAATAATAATAATAATAATAATAATAATAATAATAATAATAATAATGATAAAGAATAAAGGAGAAAGTGAAAAAGAAGAAGCGTTAAGTGCACGCCATTAACAAGAAGTTGCGCTTTGATCGCGCAGTCTCCTAGTGAAAAATCTGTTTTAACCCCCCCCCCCTCCCGTTTCCTTTCTCATCGCCGAAGCGTGTTACGTTCGTGGGATCGTCGATGAATTTTAATCGCGTCGAAACGTTGCAGAGAATTGCGAACTTGATTCATACAACGTGCAGACACACACACACACACACACACACACACGGATTACGTGTAACGCTCCTCCTTGAACGTGCATGTGTTGCCTTACACATTGTTGATAAAGCGTTCGATCTGATCGATTTGTTGTTCTGTCCGTGACCTAAGTCTAGTTTTCCGCGAATCGAAGTTCCAATTTTTAGCTATCTATTTGTACGGTATAATTTTCGAGTTAGCCCCGATGCACTCTAGTATATTCTTTTGCGAAGAAGCTTTTCGAAAAATCGGAGGGCAACAAAGACGACGATTATCGAAGCTTCCTGTGTGCATATCCAAGGAAGACATATTTAAGAAATTGTGATAGAAATGTACGTTGTCAGGATTTAAATCGTGTTTTTTCTTTTTTTTTTTTTTTTCTTTTTTTTTTTTCATCATCTTGCCACTTGAATGCTACGAACTTTCAGTTTTCGCAGAGATTTAGAAAGGGAAGCGTAAAACGAGAAAGAAAAAATATATTCAATTGAATTTTACTTTTTCACACTGCATCTACTTTCATCTTTTCCATCTACGACTTAATTACCACTTGCAGATATCTCTAGTCTGTTCGGACTCGCTCGAAATTTGAGATAACATATCCTGGCGTTTCTCGTTATCTCAGCGTAAATGCTACGAACTTTTTCATCGCGGGTTTAAAAAAAAAAAAGATGAAAATTAAATCAACTGTTTCTCACGCTACTCTTGCATTCTTTCCAGCTACAGTTTAATCATTACCTACGGTTGGCGATCTCCGGTTCTATTAACCTTTACGACCTGAAATTTGAAATAACATATCCTGGTGCTTTCAGTGCTTTTCTCAGCGTTTTCTCGTCAACGTGAGTGCTGAACTGAATTTTCAGTTGTCGCGTAAGGGTAGAGAAATATATTAGAGAAGATAAAAAGGTATATTCAATTGAATTCGACTTAAAGAGGAAAATTTAAATTTAGACAGGTTCAGAAAGGATAAGAAATATAGTCAATTAGATTCAACTTTTTCACACTGCACTTTCATCTTTTCTAAGACTACGACTTGATTATCACTCGCAAGTTGCAATCCCTGCCCTGTTGACTTCAGAGCTTATCTAAAATTCGAAACAACATACCCAGACGTTTATCTCGTCACGTTTAGTATGAAGTTTCCAGAAAGAATTTACTTTATCTTTTCGCACAAAAAGAACAAACGCTTCGCCCGCTACGGCGTTTAAATCTCCAGTCGGGTACAATGTTTCCTCGCGGCGATGTGCCCGCTCGAAAATTCGGAAAGTAGGCTCCGCTTCTGTTTAATTAAGCCAGGCGTACGTTCTAAAACGATAATTCACTGTGTCGCGAGCCACGAGCTATCAGGCGAAAGAGTTTCTCTTGCGAACGGGGTTACTGTTCGCTGGTGCGCATACGCGAGCACAGCGACACAACCGCGAAATGTAGTTCATTTAATTACGAGCGAGACTCTGTAGTACTCGCAACGATTTTAAATCGTTGCTCGAGCTGGACGTTTTTTTTTCTTTTTTTCTTTTTTTTTTTTTTTGTTTTTTCTCAAACGGAAGCGTCTCGGAGATGCTTTCTCAACTCTTTGGACACCTTTTCGAGACTAGATTGTTCTCTCGTCTATCCCACGCGAGATCGTGAAAGTCCCGAAAGTTTAGAATGCCGTTTCACTATTCTGATTACCTAAAATTTTCAACAACAGGGCGATCACTCTGACGGTATGAATTGAAATTTGAACAGTGCGCGTTGGCGCTTGACGCGAACAGGTCACTCGACGGTGTTATGTTTTTATGTGAAAAGTGACCTTGTTAAATTCCGTCGTAGGCGTACGTTGTTTGATACAAAGTTAATATAATATTTACAGTATCTGTTTTTTTTTTTTTGTCCCTTGCGCAACTTCTTCTTTATACAAATTGATTCTTTGACTCGACTGCCGACTGTTTCTCGCTCCAATGTTTTTTATGAAAACGATACCTCAAACCACAGGGTTCAGGGTTCAGAATGCGAAAACGGTCAAGATCTTGATAATCAGACGGACTGAAAGGAACTTTTCAGAAGAGATTCTTCAGCCAAAAAAATTTTGCTACAAACTCGGGCGAAGGAAACGTCTTGGCGTCGAATCGCGACGACGGAACGATCGAACCATTAGCTCTGGGATCGTCGTGTTCTCTCTCGTCTAGGTCGGTCGATACGAGCGTACGGCGATCGTAAGCGGTCGCTGGCTGGCAGGTAGGTTAACAGATTAATAGTTTGTGTATCTAGGAGGCAGCTTAACAACGAAACCAGGCCAGCATCGCTGGCATAAAGTTCGTCGATATCGCTATGCTGATTGGAAAAAAGAAAAAAAGAAACAAAAAAAGAAAAACCGGAGATCACGCTCACGCGGACGTATCGCCTGTCCGGGTGACTTAATATACAGGGTGAATGGAGAAAAGGGTTCATAACTTCTAAAATAAATAGTGCACGTCGAAACGTGGGGAAAAAAGTCCTAACAAACGCGGCTCGAAAAATTAATAGCTTCAAAGTTATGAACGATTTTTTTTTTTTCGTGTCAAACAGAAATCACTAGGCGATATAGAGAAAAAGGAAATCTTAGAATAGAAAAGAGGATTCATAACTTCAGGAATTTTTAAGACAGACAGTTCTCCCCAAAACACGAAGAAAAATTCCTAAGGTCGAAGAATTAATAGTTTCAAAGTTATGAACGATTTTTTTTTCTTTTTTTTTTTGTATAGAGAAAAAGAAAATTTTACCTGTGAATAGAAAAGAGGATTCGTAACTTCGGGAATTTTTAAGGCAGACAGTACTCGCCGAAACACGAAGGAAAAGTCCTAAGGTCGAAGAATTAATAGTTTCGAAGTTTTATAAACGACTTTTTGTTTCGTGAAAAAGTTGGCACACATTCTGGGGATCTTTGAAAGAGTGCGTAATTTTTTAACAGGAAGGTGTCGAGGATGCATAGAAACGAAAGGACACTTCCTGTAATCAGAAGAAAAAAAGAAATTACAAGGTGAACCACTACTTACATTACAGTATGATAGCTCTCGAAGCGAAGAAATTCGTTTCTTCGACCGAAACAAAAAAAATCATTTATAACTTTGAAACTATTAATTTTTTCCGTCTATGGTGCAATAGAGAGACAACTCTTGGCATCTTGCGAGATAAATCATTCGGTAGCCTGATGTATTTCTCAGTTGAGCCTCTTTTGAGGAGGATCAGTGTCTTACGAATCGAACGTCTGATTACCTGTTTCGATATGAATGATTACGGAAAAGTGACTCGTCGCGAGGGGATTGATGATGTGATAGGACTGATTAACTGTTATTACAGACCTTCAGCCATGAGGTAACATCGCGAGACATGTTCTCGATGTGACGTTACCAAGTTACCTTTTCATGGAATCTGTCGAACGTCCAAATGGGTTTTGAGTATGCAACGTTTCGAGCATGCTGTTTCGCTAATACGTTTTCACCGTTTGCAATTACGATTCTTCTTTCGCGGCAGGATTCTTCTTTCCTTCAAACTTATTTATTTTACGAGCATTTATTACGATCATTTGAAATTTCGAACATAAAACGTGCATAAAGCGAGCATGAAATGTTCGAAAGAGAACATCGTTTAGGCTTGGAGAGTACCGAACAGAGTATTTAAAAAGTACCTAAAAATGCATCGAGAGAGAAACAGAGACGTTGTCGACCTTCAGTCGCTATTTGCAAAATTCGCTCGATCGAAAGAAATCCTACACGCGTTGATTGTCCGCGAGAGACAATAGAAGTTTATCCATCCGGATAAGAAGATCCCACGAAAGTTCCACCGAATGAAACAGCATCTTCTTTCAGACTTCAAAACCGAAGCATAGACATAGACAGATATTTGCATGTTGCAATTGTGTTTCGCGTCAACAGGCGAAAAGTTGAGGTCAGAGCTATCTCGATCTCTGTGGTGATTGTTCCTCGATTGATCGGAACAAGAACAACCGGCTCACTGTACGATCAAACGTACAGTACACACGTGCGCGCGTCTCCGTGTACGAACGTGATTCACAGAGAGAGTAGGGAAGACTATCTTCATTCTGTCGGGTCCCTCCCACTGAGAGACGTTGCTCTCGATAGAACGAGAACGCAGGTGACGGGTCACCGGCAGGCTATTTACCTACTTCAACCTACCTCGCACCTACTTCACCCGCTGACCTAAAGTGTCGTTCTCTGCCGCCTCCTCCTCCTCCTCCTCCTCTTCGTTCTTCCGTCGTTTTGGCCACGTGGGCGGACGGAATCACCGAAACTGTCTTTCGCCGTCTTTCGGTGTCCCGAATGACCCGGGACCCATGCATCGCGTTCGTAGCGTTGAACAACTTTCCCGATACGATGCCGATTGGTCGGAATTATTGGAGGAGAGCGTCTCTCAAGGTGGGGGATCTTTTCCACGGGCGAGCGGGCCGGTGATCTGGAAACCGCGTTTTTCTGGCCAAATGTCGATACTTTCGAGCTTAACGCCGAGAAGAACTACCAAGGAGAAATAATGATTCTGATTGTAATATTTATATGCAGTTTGCAATTTTGGATGTTCTGCAGACGTGGAACACAGTGTATTTCGGTTTTGTCGTGTAGTTTGCATATTTTTAACGTCTCTGATGGAAATTGTTCCCTTCAAAAGACTCTACGAAGGAATCTGAAAACAAAATATCGTTCGTTTCGAAATCGAAATTCTGATAGTCAAAGTGAGGCCAATTCTTTCAATCGTTGACGAGTTGAAATTATCGTTTTTTTTTTATCGCGTATCAACGATATTTCTACTATTCAATTGTGATATTTTAACCCCGCCTATGCAAACAGAACACTGTGTTTCGAACTTTGAGAATGGTTATTAAGATTTCTGTTGCAAACACGGTTTGTGTTACATGAAAGTTCAAATTGTTGAGAAGAGAATTTCAAGTTGCAGCATTTAAAAAAAAAAAAATAGAAGCCCGTGATATTTGAACGCCTGGATACACGTAGTTAATTTGAACCTTGAACCCGCAGTTTTTCAGTTATTTCCAACGGTCTGACAAAAAGAAAAAAAATATGAAAATCAATCGGCACTCGGTCTTTCATGAATTTCAAAATGAGGAACTTTTCAAGAGAACATTTTGTCATCAGTGAAACTCAAGGTTACCCACCACTTTTCTCCAAACGTCGTACATTTTCGACTTGACAACGTTCTGATCTGACGTCAAGACGAATTTTCAAATTTTAAAGAAAACGCTGAAATAATGTTACGGCCATGAAACCACTGTGAAGCGACTCGTCGGATCTCGAGTGAGATTTTGAAGAAACGTGAAAATCGATCGACGGAGATTTACTCGTCGGAAGTTTTATTTCGATGACATAAAAGTTGGACAAGAGGGTTTTGGTGATGTAATTACAGATATGTGGCGATCGAAAGTTGCCTCCGGGGAGGTAAAGATCGATTTGGGAATCTATACGTTACTCTTCAAATAATGATTTAACTCTCAAAAGAATTTCTCACGTTACGAAAGGCCGATTGATTCAGGACAAAATAATTCGATTGATTCGCGTCATTTAATTTTTTTTTACTAATTTACCTTCATATTGGAAATTTATTTATTTATTCATTCGGCACGCGTTAACGATTAATTGGAAGTTCAATTTTTATCATAGCTGCTGGAGTGGATTTAACGGGAAGTTTGTCATTCATAATTGACATATCAACGTACTAAAACTTTTCTCAAATTTTCATCAACAGTCAGATATCATTGTTAATACAATACGCGTGTAACAATTAGAGCTAATTAGAGCTCGGTAATCGCGTGAAACGCACCGTTATCCACAGGTGTCGCCGCGTTGCATCACGGGAGGACAATCGTGCGCGATTGGTTGCTCGTCCCGGTAAATCATATCGAAAAACTCGTCCTCCTCTCTTTGAACGAGCACCTCGACCTGGCGCAATAATCAGCTTTAACCGGCTTCGGCGTGAAACGGATGAAATATCGACTAAATATAACCGGGGCCAGGAACCGGTGGTAAAAGAGGGGCAACCAGACACGGTGGGAGCCTCGTGCCACGAATGTAGGACATCGCCTCGTCTTCGAAAAAGATATATATATATATATACGAACGAGGAGAAGAACCGATTACGTCGCTGTTAACGCCGTTCATTCTCTATGGGCCGCGATCTGAAATACCACCGTAACTGTTTTATTCTCTCTCTCTCTTCGCGCTCGGTCGCCGTGTCGACACCCATACTCGCCACGCGAAGCGATTTCAGTCGATCGAGAAAGTTTCCCTGGGTCTCATTCTTCTCTTTCTCTTTTCTTTTCTCTCCCTCTCCCTCTCTCTCTCTCTCTCTCTCTCTCTCTCTCTTTCCTCGACAACCAGAGGTTACGTCTCGGTGACGAAGATGTGTCGTTATTGACAGCAACGCGTAAGAGAAGAGCATGTGTAAGAGCTGCATCAAAGAAGTCGAGACGAAAAGCACGTGAAAATGATGAACGAGCGAGTGGAAGGTAAAGCATTCATAAACTTCCAGGGTAGATAGCGCTCACCGAAACATGAAAGAAAAAGTTCTGATCAACGTGGATCGAAAAAGTTACAAACGATTTTTTGTTTCGGTTGAGATGCTTGTGAAGAAGTTAAGTGCATAAAAATGACAATTAATTCAAATTGAAAAAAAGGAACGTATTGAGAAATGAAGAGGGACTTTATAATTTTGTTCGATACCGTGAGAGTTTTGGAACGATGTGAAACTATGTCGGAATTTTACTGGTAAAAAGAATTTCTTTTTGAACGTGAAGTCACGTTTACCCGAAAGATGGGTAAATAAAAGAAATTCGCCTTTCATTTGACCAACCTAATAGATATCAAAGGATTTTCACGAGTAAATCAAATATTTCTGCAATGTCTCCCATTTTTTTTTTTTTTTTTTTTTTTTTTCGTACGGTTGTTTCGAGTTGGAAGGCACTTTCGCGTTGAATATACGACGAATATCGACACGTTCGGCCTGAAAATGCGAGCGTCACGCTGAAAAGCTCGGAGAGGAGCTGAGGCGAGCCGAGGCTTGGCTTCCTCCTAGGCGAAAGTGTTTTCCGGAGGTGAAAGCACAACTGGGGTCGAAACTTCGGGGCCTTCGTGAGTGCTAGCCGAGGCGCAAAGGTGAAATCGGAATAATTGGACGCTGAAAAATCGGCACGCTCGAGTCACGAATTTTATTGGCTCCGCAAACGGGCTGACATTCTTCCTCAGCGAGATCGTATTTCTAACGGCGCGTTTCCGATGCATTTTCTCGCAATATCGATTGTAAGTGACGATTGAATCGTGCAACGTCGTTTTCAATTTATTTTCAACGAGAGACCATCGGCGAGTCGCGCGTTTTTATTCATTTTTATGGAAAACAAACGAAAATTTGAAGAAACGAAGACAATATTCGTTGGAATTTTACACGCGGACCGTGTGTTCCTTGTAATCAAGCGTGATAGATATAGAAGATCAATATCCGATTCATTCTGTTTGTTAAAAATTATTGCTATACGTATTGGATATTTCAGAATCTCCGAATTTCACGCAACATGCAGACAAATCTCCAACGGTTACAATAATTAGTAGTGTCTCTCAGCTCCAAGAAAGATCAGTTCAAATTTCGAGCAGGCTCGTGCTGACGAAACGCTTTTCACTCTTCTTTCTTTCTCTCCGTGTTGTAACAAAAAAAAAAAAAAAAAAAAAAAGAATGTCGGCAACGACAATTCGAGTAAGTGGCCGGCGCGTTACGACACGAAGGAGCAAGGTCCTCGAAACGTCGACGACGGTCCGGAGAACTAGTTCAATTAGAGAAAACCGCGGAAAAGGAGATATCTCTCTACCTCGGCGCATCGAGGTATGAGGGTTTCGGGGGCAACCGTCGTCGTCGTCGTCGTCGGCCCGTAAAAGAGCGGGAGCTCGTGAAATCGGCGACCTTCTCTCGTCCAGTCGAACCTTCTCTCCACGCGATAGGAATCATCTTTCTCTCTTGGCCACGACCCACCAACGGTTACGCCCCTGGGCCACTTCGCTGATATTCGCGCCAGCTGCCGCGTTTTTTTCTTTTTTTTTTTTTCTTTTCGTCCATTTTTCAACAATCTTTGAATTTACAAGTTTACGCGCCAGAAGCTGACGTTCTCTTTTCTTCTCCATTTTTTTTTTTCGGGTTCTGTTGATATCTCGGGAATGTTAGGCCATGATTAGATGCATTTGTATCTTTGTCGTCGGTATGCATTCTTCTTGTACAAGTTAAGTGATTTTTACCAATTTAATAAGTTTTAGTAAGCCTTTCATCTATCGAGAACTCTGCAACAGATTTCTTGGTTTTTTTTTTTTTTTCTTGCCTTTACGTTTTTCCATTCAATCGTCATTCAATTCGCGTTCCTTTGGTTTCTCGTTCTTCAACTTTTTTCTCTATCCCGTGTTATTATATATTACCCAATGCTGTGTATTATTTTCTTTTCTACTTGCATTGTTTATGTCCACATATACATTATTAAAATAATTTGTCACGCTATAAATACTTTGGTATCTCGAAATTTTACATGAAAATCGCAGGATCTACGTGAAAGACGTAACGACGAGGAAATATTAAGCGAAATTTCTTCTTCGTAACTCTTTCTTCTCAATACTAAAAGATACAATTTGATATAATATAAATCGTGATGATAAAGGATCACAAATGAAATTAATCTTTGATGGTATTGATCATTGTGGAGAAACGTGTAATATAACACACGCGTATGTATAGAATGGTCATTTTTTTTTTCACACTCTTTTAGCGTATCGAAGGAAAAGTTCAAACGACCTTGAAAAAGGATTACCTTCCGCAGTTCGATTGAATCTTCGAAGTACTTTGAAGTTTTTTGAGAAATTTTTTCACACGACGAAAGATGAGGCAGATATTTGAGTGATCCCCTTAATTATAGCACCCTGCATACAATAGTTTAAGATTTAAAATCACGAGCACAGTCGGCGAATTCGTTCTTGCCTTCGATCTTTTTTTTTTTTCTCCTTTTTCCTTTTTCGAAGCTCGTACGTTTTCGTCCCTCGCGACGAACGCGAAGCAATTTCACGCGGATTGAAAGAAGAAGAGGTGGTTCGAGTCGAATCTGTTCGACGACGTTAACACACCAGCTGCCAAGTGTTTTACAAGATGCACTCGGACTAAATCCTCCAGCGAACTAAGAGATTTACGCCTGGACGCATGTAAAAAGATCCACTCAGGCTTCCTTGATGAAAAGTGTGCTTAGAGGTGGAATGAAATCGAACTGAAGTTACAATTGTCCCTTTCCCTTACTTTCTTTTTTCTTTTTTTTTTATAGGCGTATCCACGAGGTTTTAGAATTGGCTACGATACAAACAAATAATAATGGGTAATTCTTTATTTCATTTATGTCAAAAATAAGTTATAATATTTCATTTCAGTATTGAGGATAATTCTTTGTTTAAAAATCACCTGTGCTTATACCTACTATTTCATTTACGTTAAAAATAAATTAAATGAATATTTGACTGTTTCGCTGAAGGATAATCCTTTATTTAGCAATCCCCTGTATTCACACCAATCGTTTCAGTCACATTAATACTAGGTTTTTATCGTTTAAATATTTCATTGCTTCGTTTGACAATGATAAAGGATAATCCTACTTTTCGAGATTCATACATAAATAAGATTCCCTATTTGTAAATAAAAATAAATTACGTACGTCGTACATATACAATTACAGATCAAAATTGATTTCCTCAAAAACGTTCCTTCATTCTTGCTCCCGTAATTGTAGAGGTTCTCCAACATTCAAGGAACGATTTGGTTAATTTAACGAATACTCCATTAATTTCCCTATCCTTATAAAGATTTGCATTGATCTACATTTATATTACGATTAATCTACGAAATTTAGAGTCCACATACTTTACAAACATGTAAGCGGCCACGAGGCGGGTAATCCCGTTCCACGGAGCTGAAAGGAGCGTGTTAACACGTACGCGCCAGTAAATTCTGGTTGAACTCGTTTCTCTCTTTCTCTTTCTCTCTCTGTCTCGTGTGTGGGTACTTTTGCGGGTCAGGAGTGAATTCAGATACGATCGGCTTTCAGAAGAAAGGAAAAAGAAACAGGAAAGACGGTGTGTCTAGTGTGTCTATCCTTGTTTCGATCTGTTAATCCGACGATAACGAGATATCGCTTAACAAAATCGTAGATTTGCCAAGGGGTCTTCTCGGCTCCGGGACTGTACCCACTTCATCCCGATTTCTATCCCGAGATTATTCCAGATTTGGGTGCGACGTCAATAATTTTAGCTGACAGTTTTTGACTAGTGCTCCTCAATTTCTTTCTTTTTTTTTTCTTTCATTTAATTCGCGAGACGAGAAGCTTGGGAATACTTTGGGCAAATATACTTTGTAAATTTAATTATTCATTTATTAGATACGATACGATGGGAAAATTGGGATTTTTAAACTAACTGACGACAACAGTCTTGTGCCTTGTTAAAGATTGGAGAGTATTTAATGGATGATAAATACTCTTCCAACTTTACTTCCTCGGGGGGTTGAAGTAAGGGGGTGAGTTAACCCTTTAGAGAGTGGCGAAGGCTGGATTATCATGCTCGCGCTTTGCCAAGGTAAATTTACATACGTTTAGAAGCCGCTTAATGCAGTAAATTTCATCTCATCCGCTTTACTTCTATTCGAAATTCATTTTCTTCCGGGACAGCTCGATCAGTTTCGCATTATGTGTTACGTACTCGTCTGAAAAAGCCCTAGGATTATGAACATTGATTTTGCGTGCAGTTTTCAATGTTCTGTTCTACAAATAAGGCTTCAGTAAGAAAAGCCACACACAGTGACACAGGGTTGAAAATTCTACTTTCGTTGTTATTTCTTTCGTTCATTTAACTCTTGTTAAAAAAACCGAGAGAGAGGGAGAGAGAAGAAAATGAAAATATCTAATAAATTCCCTTTCTTATTATCCGAGTGTTGTTTTCTGCATTGTTTTCAAATTCCTCTCGTAAAAGGAGGCTTTGTTTCATAATCAGTCACTCGATCGGTCGAAAGGTTTGAGGTTTATCAATTTCAATTGCAAGAATTTATATAAAAGTCGCGAACAACGCGAGCTTTTCGAATAAAAAGTGTTCGAATACTCGCAGGACTTTGAGAGTACAGATTTACGTAGACATTCTCGATCTTTTTTCTGTCTCTCTTTCTCGCACCTTGGTAAAATCCGCCAAGTCCAAGTCCAGGGGGGGGGGCGCAGCGCGAATCTTCTAATCGTGCACCGTCTGATTACGTGGGTGAGAGAGAAGAGGAAAAAGGACTCGCGAGAGCGTCGAAAGGTCCGCGTGGAACGGTGCTGCGACGAGTCAGACGTGCCGAGGCTGTGACCGCGTTTCTTGGTGGGCTAAGTGGCACGCGCCTACCTGCCCTCTCTTACCTGCTTCCCCGTGCCCGTCACCGTTCCCCTGGTCCCCCGTTCCCACTCTTCGGTGCACGTTTTGCCACCACCAGATCAAATAGGCCGCACTCCGATACCGTGCTGTCTCGTCGGTAGAGACGTCTCCACCGCGGAAAGGACGCGTTTTCACGCCGCCTTTTTTTTCTTTTTCTTTTCCCTCCGCTTCCGCCCACGTGGATATCTTCACTTTCCCCGTTTCGCGACCCCCGGAAGTGCCTCTCTTTCTAACCACCACTCTCTCTCTCTCTCTCTCTCCCGCGTCTTGGCCGTGCATACGCACATGGCCAGTTGGACCGATCGTGTCTCCATTTGTTCCTTTCTACTTTTTCATTCAGTGTTGTTTTGTAAAGAAGTCGTAAAGAAGAGGAAAATTATAGCGAATGTATTTGTTTAAAAAAATGATGGTAAACGTAAAGAGGAAATTGTAGTAAATTGAATAATTTAAATGTGAATAGCGTAAAATTGCAGTAAATGTAACATGATGGATAGTATGTAGCAAAATTGATGGTAATAAGGCGCATGAAGACGACAGAAGACAATTGCAGCGTAATTAAGTTACGTATGTGGAGGGGGGGAGGGATGTAAATCTACGTGCCTCGTTCGTCAAGATGTTTGGTAGTTGTGTCTTTATTCGAAGTCTTTACGAGTGTAGAAATTGTTTGAGATTTTCATCGAGTTAATCTGTGAACATTCTGTTCGTTGCTGGTTTAAGTAAGTTTTACAAGTTGTCCGACACGCTTCTGCATTGCAATTGTCAATATGATTGTTTTTATTATACATAGCACGTGATGCTTCTATCAGAGATCGTTTTAGACATTGAAATTCGGCAATTGATCCTTGGTGAAATATACTTACCAATGTCCTAACGTAACGGCACGTAATTGAAAAAAATTATGTTTCACTTGTTCTACGATACTGCTCGATAAAAAGATTAATTGGTTCGTGTCTTAACAAGAAACTCTTAACAGATATTTAGAATTAATAAAAATATATCAGTTTCAATCTCGGATGGATTTTTACAGTTATGTCTTGCAAATGAATGATAGAATTAACTGAAATAAAATAAAATAAAATGACCGTAAAAGAAGAAGAAAGTGAAGCCTCTTGAAACAAAGAAATTTTTTTATCGATCGAAGATTGAATCCAAACGATGAATTAATTCATCTTCGTCGATTGATATATATTATATTTTGTTATATTATTGTTTATCACGATCATAGTTAATTTAGTCAATGGATATTCAATCGTGTGATAATGTTATTCCAAAATTTAATCAAACCATTTGATCGAACAACTGGAGAAAAATATCCAGAGCGAAGAAAGATTAATTCTGAAAAAGATATAGTGTGTGTCCCACAAAACGGGGCGCGATACGGTTTCCAACATCTTTAATTTCCTAGCGTTTCGATAATGAAAACGGAGTGATTTACGAGCGATCTTGAAGCGGGGCCCCGACTCTCGATGGTATTTGTGAGCTATGCAAACACGGCGTGCGCCGTTTGGAAACAGGGTCGCATTACTTGAGAAGATCTATCTTTCTTTCTCCCTTTCCACTTTTCTTCGTCTCGTTCTTCTGTCCTATCTCTCTAATGTCTTGCGCGCCTCTCCTCTCCTCTCCTCTCCTCTCCTCTCATCCTTCGTCGCGCTCATTATCACGATTTTCCATTACCCTCGTTCGAATTTCCACGCTCGACGAGTGGAGCCAGCCAACTCGCTGTTGTACATTTCATCCTTATTAGCGTCGTAGTTTGTTAGTCACTTTCTTTCCTCGTTTTCCCCGGCAGAATCGATCGATCGAGAAAGCAGATGGAATTTTCCGAAGGCTTGGAGTAATATCAAGCTGAGATAATGAAATCGCTCGAGGTTTTCCTCGGAAAAGATTTCGCTATTCTTGACTGTGAATCGCAGACAGCATTTACAATTTAGAATTGTCGACTTTCGGTGATTCGTTGAATTGCTAAACTTATTATGGTATGATTGGTCGACTTCGTATCGAAATTTTGTATATTTTCAAGACGATAAAATGTGTTAAACATTACAAGTATTATTTAACAGTGTTTGCTATTATTACGCGCTATTCATAATCGAGTTTTGAATTTTCGGACAATGAAATCGATAGGTGATATTAAACGATGATGGTGAAAAATGAAGGTAAATGATAACGAGAATGTGGAACAACAACGGACAATGGTTGTTTGAGTTCAGTGAGCCTGACGAGAGTGCATAGAAAGCCAACGCGAACGAACCCGGTGTAATCTTATATCGCCAACACGATTCAAGTTAGTCACACTCGCCGTCCTCTTATGCAAGTAGGCAACTAACTGTGAACTAGGCGAAATTAGAATGTTTGCTCGATCATTGCCCAATCTGTACCGTTTGTACCAAATTTCAACAAGAATCCAAGAATCCAGAAACTAAGAATCTAAAAATCCAGCGACTAAAAATCTAGAACTCAGCGACTAAAAATTAAATCCAACTAAGAATCTAAAAATCCAATGACTAAGAATCTAGAATCCAGAGACTAAGAATCTAGAATTCAGCGACTAATGATCTAGAATCCAGGAACTAAGAATCTAGAAACCAGCAACTAAGAATTTAGCATTCAGCAACTAAGAACCTAAAATTCAGCGACTAATGATCTAGAATCCAGGAACTAAGAATCTAGAAACCAGCAACTAAGAATCCCAACAACTAAGAATCTAAAAATCTAAAAAATTAGAATCCTAAATCTAATTTAGAATCTAGAATCCAGAGTCTGAGAATCTAGAATTCAGCGACTAGGAATCTAGAATTCAGCGTTTAAGAATCCAGCATCTAAGAATCTAGATACCAGCAACTAAGAATCTAGGACTCAGCAACTAAGAACTTTCAATCTAATTGCTGTGCATTAAGAATCGGGAGAGATCTTATTTGAAGGAACAGTCACGAGTAAAAATCCAATTGGGATGTTGCCGATTTGAGAAGACAGATGTTCGTGGAAGGTCCGATATATCTGCAATGCGGTCTCGAAAATTGTCGAAATGAAGTTTTCGAGCGGTTTGATTCTCCGAGTCCGGCTCTCTCGGCTTCTTCGCTCGCTACGACGAGCAAATGGTTTCACTTTTAGGTCACCTTCGCGGCAAGTACATTCAGATTTCACCATTTCTACCGGCAGCTTCGGGTCCTTTCGCTCTCTCAAAACGCTCGATACCCCTTCGTTCTCGTACTTCGTTCTTCCATATTCTAGGACTAACAGGCTGGGAACTGATTGTGACTGTCCATTGTCACTGAAAGACCGTCTGTACCCTCGATCGGTAGAATCGAATAGAGTTTCATTGAACAAACCTATCGAAGCGATCGTTTCGAACAAATTACCTTCGAAGGAGGAACGAAAAGGCGGTGAACCGGTGTTTACAATAGTGGCGATATTTCTTATGTAACAGTCGATATTGGAAACGATCAATCACGCGTTGCGAGAGCACATACACCCACGAGTTTATCTCGACGACCTACGCCGCGGCGGTTCTCGTCGGACGTGTGCTATGTGCGTTCTCTATCCTTATCCTCGAGATAAGGAATTCTATTAGAATTATTTTTCTCTGATCACCAGAGAGACGCAGAATGGCAATGCAAATGTATGTCGAATCGACTTGTTATTTGTCTGTTTAACTCTCGCATTCAATTATCTTCAAATGTGTTTATAATTTATACTTACATAATATATACTTAAAAATTTGTACAATTATATAAATATATTTATAACTAAATATAATTAATTATATTTAATGTGTATAATTTATATAATTTACATGTCGTATTTATGTCGACGTGTCTCTGACAAATTAATAACGTGAAAATTATATATATATATATATATATATATATATATATATATATATGAGAGTGAGGTAAAAACAAAAGCAAGACGAAAATATCGTATGAGCGTAGGTTAGCGAGAGTTGAGCATAAATTAGCGTCTGCAAGATGGTACGAGTAAAAAAAAAAATTCTAGCAAAAAATGGGTAATGCGAAGTGTGTGACTTACTGTAAATGGATTCTGACAAAAATAAAGTCACGTTTTTCATATCTTGAAAGTAATTTCTTTTTTTGGGGGGGGGGCGAAAGAAAAGATAATGAAAATTGAAGGAAACATCGTTTATACGTAAAACACGATACAGGTTGATTAAGAAACGACTTCGTTAACATGCTTCAACTTCTTTGACGTTTTTGGATACTCTTTGTATTCATATCTTTATGATGCTCATATATCTTCATTCTACAGACTCTACATTGTTCGTGGAACACATTGCGAACACACTTTGTATTCATATCTTAAATATGTGAAATTTCGACGGAACATTCACGAGTTTTCCTGGAAAATTTTCAAGTTTTCTGAAGTGTTCCAAATCATCGAGTTTCCACGTTCTCAGATTTTTCATTTCTCAAGCTCACAGTATTTCAAGCCTTTTAAATTCTCGACTTTTCGCGCTTACGGATGTTTCGAGTTCTTAATATTTTCAAGCCGTTAAGTTTCTAAATTCTCAAGCTTGAAGTGTTTCAAATTCTCAGATTTTGTGACGTTCGGTCTTCCAGGTTTTTGAGAACCTTTCGAGGTCAAAAGTATTTCGAATATTGCAAATTTCGCGACGTTTTCGAGCTGCCAGATTTCTGAAATTTACAAGCTCAAGATACTTCGACTTCTTAAATTTCCTAATTCTTCAAGCTCCCGAGTTTCGGAATTTTCAAATTTACGACTTTCTTCGAGATCTTTCCAAGTTACGTTCCAAGTACCATAGCTTGCAATTTCGAACTTTTATACGTTTCAGAAATCATTTGAATTCCGCAAATCGGATTGGTCAAAATTAATTTGAGATTGATCCAGTCGTAAAATCTCTCTATCTCCGTGCAATATTCTAAGCGTTCTCTCGTCGTGCGATCAACCCTCTCGCGATTCGAAAGGTGAACAAAACGCGTCGAAAGAGAAAGAAGAAATCCGCGAGGCGTGACCGGTTTGTCGATCCATCTTGGATCACCTCCGCTTCGCCTTAAGGTCGAGCCGGATTTAAACGCGACGAATCCTAGGCGAGAATGAATTTTTTAGCTCCCGACCCTGGAGATATATTTACAAATATGTATAAGCGGCGGACCTAAATGCCACAGCAGCTTTCCCGAAGACGTGTCTGTCGCCTGGCTTGCTAAAGTCGGTTTCGAAACACTGCTCGTCAACGCAACCATAACCGAATAACCGCTGCTCTCGTAAGAACAGTGATTTCATTGACGAAATCTCGTGGAAGTCGAATTGGCTCTTTCGAACTTTTTCTTGGTTCTCTGATTTTTCTCTAACGTGTCACTATCGACGTTCGATTCTCGAGAAATGAATGATTTGCTAGTTTTGGAGTTTGCGAAGTTTGAATTTCAAGATAAATTCGAAGAAACGTAGTAGTATTCACGTTGTTCCTTTAATTTATGGATTAACTATGGAATGAACGTCCATCCTTACTCGTATAAGGATTTTGTAAATGAATTATTGTAAAAAGTTCTGTTTCATAAGGGATATTGAATTTTGAAATTTCGAAACTTAAATTGCGTAACAGAGGTAGATAATACCTAATAAAAATTAACGCTGATTAACGCAATCTGTGCTTTGTGAAGAAAAAATACGTACAAGTCTTTTAGGAAATTCAAACTCCATTTTTTAATTAATTCTCTAATTTAATCACATGGATACGCACGGATTTCAATTCCTAAGAAACAAGCGACTTCGTTCGTCGCAAAAATAAAAGAAAAACAACATAGACAATGGTAAATTCTACAATGAATTATAAAAATTTTTTTTTAAATTCACGAAGTACGCAAAGTGTTGAAATTTCGCTTTTCAAACGAGGATAATTCTACTTAGAACAAATAAGACGAAAATAGAAAATAAACTTTTCTTCCTTTTTCCTTGGAAAGTGAATCTCTGTCTGAAATTTATACTATCGATTTCAAGTATGGAACTTGTCCACTTGTTTACGAAGCTGTAAATGTATTACTTCAATTGAAAAAAAAAGAAATCTAATTTCTAATCCCTCTTTAATCTCTTAATTACTAAATACACTAAGGATTTATGGAATTTCTATATTATAATTCGCAAAAGAATGTATAGAATATCTAGTCGTGTCCATTTCACTGTTGATCAATGATCAAGCGCATGGGCTTTCGAAAATTTACATATCCGAACGCGCGTAGGTTTGAAACGATCGTCAATACGATAACGATCGTTATTGACGATTAACGCTTAAAAACGCGGCTGACTCGTTATCCGACAGATCGCGATGGCACGTACAAAAGGCTGATTGTGACGAGACAGGACTTGGTCTCGGTCCACTTATCACCAGGGCGACGTCGCAAGCACATTCTACTTGCGATTTGGGCCACGTGTATACACCCCTGTTCAATAGTATTAGGTATCTTACATAGTCTTAAACAGGTATTACATTAGACACCTGCTGGTCTTATTTCGTATATCAAAAGAAAGATTATTAAGAGAACAGATTGTTAGTCGTCGAGACTATATATTCGCAGTCTTCTCAAGCTTATCGGAGCTCTGTCATTGTTAATTTCTTCATTTCATTTCTTAATTTCACGCACGTATTGATTCTGAAGGAAAACTTAATAAGAGTTCTTTTATCGTGCGATGATAAGATCAATTTTAACGACAAGTGTCTGTAATATTCGTTTCGAGAAATGCGGGAATGCGTGTGAAAATCCACAGTTCAATCATAATACACATGATAGTAGGCAAGACGAAATGAAATGAGATTGTTATACGATCTCTTTTCACAAAGTAATGTTACAGCTTAAATTATCGATAATTTTTTTCATTGTTATTGGTTACATTCTGTCGAAAATTAAAATAAGAAATCAATATTCATTTGGATAAAAGTCGTACCTTTTGAGTAATTGCAAAAAGAGGAACTCTGAGATCAAGTTTTGATATTTCGCGTATCGTGTCGCAAATTCATGCAAATTCAAACGAAATTCATAGAAATTTATCTCCAAATAGAAACCATACCATTGTTTCATTGTATATATATATATATATATATATATATATATTTGTTCTTTGTTAATTTTATTCGATTCTCTTTCGACGACTCGTGATAATGAGATGATCATCGCAGAGGCGAATGTTCATTTTCTTTGAACGGCAAAATTTCTCCAAAATTCGCGAGAATACGTTCATTTGATCCTTTATACGAACAGGACGGCGAATTAACTCGCCTTTTGTGAGAAATATTGTCCGGAAAGGTGAACGAGATTAACCATTTAAATGCCTCGGGTGGCATTAAACATTTGCTCGTCACGTCGCGAGTAATCCGCTCGTCACGTTTCTTCAACGTTTGTTCTTCGTTTCTCTGCGAATTTTCATGTTCATTTCGCCGTTGAAACGACATGACGCACAAACAAATGCACATTCAAAAGTTGGACAGAATTTTGGACACGACGTGAGTTTTAAAAAACACGAGATAATCACTCGCGTCAATGTAGAAAGAAAAGTAGCACGTTTCATTTATGACCAATGAGATTTCATAATTTTGGCCAACCAATCCTCGATGATCTGAAAATTGAATTAAATCTAACTTGACAATCTTTATTTAAGTAAAGAGGGGAGCTCGATTCCCATCGGGTTTTTTTTTCAATTTTATTTTCTGTTTCGTTTTACAATTTTGCTCTCACATCGGTAATAGTGAACGATATAGACAATAATAGATTTTCAATGACGTAGTGAGTAGACAAGTCTAGAATGGAACTATAGATTGGTAATTCCAACAAATATACTGTATGATGTACGAGTAATTGGCAAGTTTTTGCAAAATAAAGATATCACACAATCGTGATGCCATCCGTGCTGTGTTTAAGTTTAAGAATAAGGTTTTCGCATAACATTGTCCTGTCGCTAAGTACACATTGACACGATTTTCAAATTTTAGTAATTGTAAAGACGTAGTGTATAAAGTTTACGTTTAAACTTAAATTTTCGAAAAAAAGGCAATATTTTCTTCGGATGGTAAAATTCGAATAGTAATAGAATAATAAGAGTTCGGATAAGGGAGGATTTTATTCTATATTGCACACTTTTTCTTGATCGAAACATGCTGCTTTTCGCATCGATGTATGTGTATACCGTAGTCCTCGTTAGTTCCGGTATTAAACACAATACGAAATAATTCACGATCGAACGTGGTGTTATCGGCCAGCAACCCAATTCGTTCTCCAAAAATGTGGAACAGCCTCGCACAACAATGCGGTTCTACGATCGCCGCGTCGGTTTGCCAACATTGGACGCCTCGCTTTACGCAATAATCGATGTTGAAACGGTGTAATCGGCAGTTCTTCTTTTTTTTTTCTTCTTCTTCTTTTCGCAGTCCTCATTACGGAATCTCTAAGCGGGACGATTTCTTGCCCACTTTTCAGAATATCGATCCCCATCGTCGTTTCTTTTCTTTTTTTTTCTCTCTCTCTCTTTATTTTATTTTATTTTATTTTATTTTTTTTTCTTTCTTTCTTCACACACGAGCTCCAACCTTAAAATCGCGCTCCGGTTGCGAAAGAGAAGGACAATCGAAATCGCAAATCGCGAGAGAGAGAGAGAGACGATGACGATTCCCCCCCGCGGATTCTCCTTCTCTTTCTGTCGGGCCGGTTCGGTAATTATGCTCGTGCACGAATGGCCTATTTAATTCAATGAAACGAGCCATTGACGAGCCTATTCAGCCATACGGCGAGCCACGAGGTCACGTAACACAACAGACCACACCCACACGCGGATGCACGCGAGCGTGTATCACGCCCACGCAATTGCGCGTACTTACATGCATGCACCGTGTGCATACACAAGGAGAGCGGCGCGGGCACGCGTGATCGTACGATTAATTTGATTTTACGGCTGGCCAGTCTCGCCAGATCGTATCCGGAGGAGTACGATTCGCTGGCAAAACGATTCCGCAAGCTGCGAGCTGCGAGTTCACCATTTCGTGAAACCATCGTCGTGAAACCTCGTTGCGACGCGAGAACAGTCGAGATTTTTGTTATGTTATTAATTGGTGGGTAACTAACTATTTGTTAATAGATTGCGGATCTTTCATATTTTCGTGAAAATAATTTTCAAAAAAGTAGAACCTAGAGACTTTCTTCGTCCGAGTCTACCGACTCGGGGACTGTATTTGAAGTACATATTTTATACGTGTTCTATGGATTTTTTTGCAAATTTATATTTTTGTAGAATTAAACAGGGACTATGTTTTAGACACTGTTTTATATATGTTCCATGGATTTTTTTGCAAATTTATATTTTTGTGGAACTAATTGAACAGGGACTATATTTTAAGTATGTTTTATACATATTCTATGGACTTTTTTGCAAATTTATATTTTTGTGGAACTAAAATGTATTAATTAAACAAGGACTATGTTTTAGACACTGTTTTATACATGTTTTATGGATTTTTTTGCAAATTTACACTTTTGCAAAAGTAATATGAAAAGTAGAATCCAGGTAGAGATTTCTTTCATTTGTGAAATATTCCAACAGATACTATATTTTAGATGTTTTACGTGCGTTTCATGGGCTTTTAATGCAAATTTATATATTTGTGAAAGTAATTTAAAAAGTAGAATTTAGATTAGAGATTTCGCCTATTAGATATTCCGACAGATACTATTTATCTGTTTTATATACGTTTTATAGATTATTATGCGATTTTGTATTTTTGTGAAAATAATTTGAAAAGTAGAATCTTGGTAGAGATACGCTTTATCTATTTAATATTCCAACAAGGACTATATTTTACGTGTTTTACGTATATATTATAGACGTTTATGGAAATTTATATGTTTGCGAAAAGTAGAACCTAAATAGAGATTTCACCTATCAAATATTCCAATAGATACCGTATTTTATGTACGTTTCATGGAATTATATATTTTTGTGAAAATAATTCAAAAAAGTAGAACCCAGGGATTTGTTTCGCCAACATCGCAAAAGATATTAGACGTTTTATGTATTTTCGTATATTTTTCAAATGCATCTATGCATTCTGTGCATTTTTGTAGCTTCAGTCTATTCTTAGTAATTACTGTTTCTATAATAATCTTGGAACTTACTCTCTCATTCGTCGATCGAGAGACTCATAAAAAAAAAATAGTCTTTCGTCTAAAAAAGCAATCGTCAAAAGAAGAGATGAAATCTGCAAAATTCTGCAATTGTTTTCATAGTAACGACGACAATAATTCTACGTTCTGAAGTTTCCACAAAAATATGTAGATTAAGATGAAAAGACAGCAAATGAGATCGGTATTTCCCAGTCCATCGAGTCGGAATTCGTTTTACTCGTTCGTGTGCCACACGTTGGAAACGATTGCCAGCACACGTTTCAGTAGATTTCCGCGTTTCTCGGCG
Source organism: Tetragonula carbonaria (assembly GCA_032399595.1). Classification (NCBI taxonomy): domain Eukaryota; kingdom Metazoa; phylum Arthropoda; class Insecta; order Hymenoptera; family Apidae; genus Tetragonula; species Tetragonula carbonaria. The sequence continues at coordinate 6,200,531 of JAUCRC010000015.1, read as the reverse complement.
AAAAGCCTGTGAGAAAACACGGAGCCAAATCCTTTCCCATGGAAAGCACACGAGCACACGATTTCAAAATTTCTTCTTCGAGGCTTTTCGTTCGAATGAAGGCAAAGCAGAATGAGATCGTAAGCAAAGAGCGAGGTATAATCAGCGGTAGAATTACCACAGAGAACACGTAACAAACATTACGAATTATTCGTTGCACACTCAGCGACAACTGGCCCCGATTTCTTCTTCCATACTTTCTCGCTGGTTCTTCTGTCCGAAAAACCAGGCAACCATGCTGCGATTACCGATTACCGAATCCCTCGGGAGCGAATCTCTCCCTATTGCATGCTGCTCTGCTCATGCTCTGCTCCGTGTCATTCGTTATGGAACAGTGAGAATTTTGCGATTGGGAAATCCTTAGCCATCAATTAGTATCCAGCGAGGTTTCTCGTCACAGCGGACGAGAAAATTTTTAAATTCCACGTGTATTTTGTAACAAAGTTGTTGACACATTTTTGTTTTTTTTTCTTTAGCGTTTCTTAACTCGCTATAGATCGATACTTTGCGTATCAGTGCTTCGCCATATTGCGAAGTGTTGTTTGATTTTGTTAAATTTGAAACTGGAGATCCGTCGAGTATAAAACTTGGAAGATAAATTTAACTTTCGATTCACGGAGCAGAGATGATAAAATTTATCAGATCGATGCTGTTACATGTTGATCTATTAATCGCAAATATTACACCTGTATTCCTCACACCAAAGTGACTGTTCGTGAATAATTTGCGAACCGTAAATGCTTCTTACCAAGGAAGCGATGAAGGGAAATTTTCAAAGACTTTAGACAGTCAGACTTTGGTACAGAAAAAAAAAAACAAACGTTATAATCTCACTTGCTAAGATGCAACACTTGATTTCCCATTTTCTCGCAAATCTCTACCACGTGTCTATTGGAGGCTATTGACGCGAGAGCACATTCTCTCTGTAAAATTATTTCTATCAGATTAGCGAGAATCCTCGCGCACGATTATTATTAATACGGAACCAGACAGCGAAGCATACTCGCGACGAATCTTCGTTGAACGATAAGACAGAGGGGGCGACCGTGTTATCATCGTGTAGTTGGCGTTCGTCGCGCGAAAGCGTATTGCTGGCACTCGAGATGACGATGGCACGTTGCAATCGGCGAGGTTATGCTCCTACTTACGAGGAACGATGAACGCGGTTAGCCTAGATCACAGTCAGACAGAGAAGGCAGCGGCTCGTGCGCGTGCACCAGAGCCGAGCGAGCAGAGCGGACGTATATATACGCGGGGTATATAACGCCGCGCGAAGGGGGCCACGTGATAAAATCCGAGGCGAAGCCGACACCTCGTGGAGAACACGACACCCTTTTCTGCAGCTGCAGGCCAGCCGATTTCGCTCGCGTTGCAAAAGCTCCGCTTTATCCTCCGAGAAACCTGCGCGCGCGATCGTTCCGCGTTACTCGGAAGAATCTCGGTTACGAATTTTTATTTTTTTTTTTTTTTTTATACTTAACCCTTTGGACTGATAGCAAATTTCGAAGGTCGTTTCATAAATCGCTACACTTTGGAAAATTATGGAAGATGAATTGTAATAAAAAAAAAAAAAAAAAACATCGAGAAAGAAGATGTTTCCGAATGGTCGTCGAATATTGAAAATTGGAAATGAACGAAGATGGAATTTGAAGTACGATGTTCGAGCGATTTCAGCGGCGAAAGTGCTTGGAGATTAATCGAAATCGAGGAGATTAGAGAAACTTTGATTCTTTATCGGTCAGTTTTTTTTGATCAAGCGTCAACATCGATGAGTAACGAAACTCTTGGAGATTAATGGAACGAAGACTAAGAAACTTTAATTCCCAATCGTGCCGTGGCAGATATTTCCATTCGTTTTTACAGTTGAACATTTCGAGCTACGGAAAAGTGAGATTTTCATTTTCTATCAAAAAAAAAAAAAAAAGAAGAAAAAATTTGCGAGGATTTTGCCTCGTATTCTGAGAAAAATTCCAACTCCAATTGTATGGTAGATGGTCGCGAATCATTTGATTCAGTCAGTTTTTTGCCTGGCTATTCTGAAATGTCGTTTCCACGAAATGAATGGAAAAGAACCGGAACAAACGCAAATGATCGGTTCTTAAACCACTCTACGTGTCCAGGGCGCTGGCAGTTTCGAAGGAAAACTGCATGCGTGCATCGGTGCATCGGCGAGTGACTTCGTCGACGCGTTTCGCGCGGAGACCTCGACTCGTGCAACCTACCTACCTACATAAACACGATGCTGCTCCGCTTTGCTTTCCGTTCTCCTTACGAGCGCCCCTGCCTGCATTGCATCTCCTCGAGAAAATGAGAGAAAGAGGTGGAGGAGAAGGAGGAGGTGGAGGAGGAGGCAGGCAGGTTGCGAAAAAAGGTCGAGAGTTGAGAGTAGGCAACCCAATTTTGCGACGCTCGCCGCCTCTAGGTGTGTTTCGATGTAGTGTCGCGCGCGGTGTCAAGGTCGGCGCCGAGCCATTTCTCCAACCAGTCAGAAGTGTCGGTCGTTCTAAAGTTGATCCCGAATCCACCACCGGGATCGCGAGATCTTTCTGCGAGAGATGAACTCCTTCTTCCCAACGAAGCTCCTCTTCCATGCGACACTTCATTTCGCGTAATTGCAGAAATGTCGATCGTCGCTGGCCCGTTTGTCGAGTATTCGACTGTCTGATCGAACCTAATCTCTGCGGAGTAAACCGGTGGCAATAAATTATTTATTATTTCCATGATTTCCAAAGTTAGGCAGGCGCCTAATTTTTTTTCACTGTGCCAGATTTTTCATCAACTAGTGTACATCTTGTATATTTTTATAAGATCATGTTCTTTTTAATATTGATGTGTAAAATGATATAATATGTATATGTCGTGACACAAATACTACAAATATCAATTCTTACAAGTATTATTCCTTTGTCAAATTGTGATTTTACTCTTTTGATGGCGACACGATGAAGAAAAAGATCGAAAGAACACGATAGAAATATTTAAAAGAAAACGCAACTTTTACATGGTTGTGATACTAACAAACGTAGAATAATTGTATGAAATTCCTCAGCTAGGAAATCCTACGAATTACAAATGATTGTAACCTGAAGTTGTTAAATTTTCAATCACGTGCATTCGAAAACTAGCGGCACGAGGATTACACATAAAACTCTATCGCAGCTCGTATAAATAAATTGCCAACTTTCAGTTTCCCATCCCATAAGCGTTCCCCTCTCTGATCGTTCGATTTTCAGTGCATCGGCTTGCTCCGATTCCACCCGCGCTAATAGATACTCAACACTCTCGATCTCTCCGACACATGTTCACCGAGATTTATTATTCCGGAAGTGTCGTCACGTACGCGACACGTTTCTCCGCTAACGAGCAAATTTTTCTCTCTCTCTCTCTCCTGAGAGAGAGAGAGGGGAGAGACACATTCGCCGATTCCGCGAGGTTCGTGTTGCTCACGCGAACCGAGCGAAAGTTCCTCGCTCGGAGAACGAACGTCGACGATCGATCGGGTCTTGGAATGAATTCGGCGATCTGCCGATCAATCTCCCTCGCAGTTTTCAACGGAATTCGATCGTGAAACAGGGACAAGTGGGAGGGGGAGGGGAGGAGGTTTGTGCCTCTATGTTATAGAAGTAGGGCATGGTTGGAAGTGCCTCTCGATATCGTCGCTCGAGATTCTGGAGCCGCTTCGTCGTCGAATAGACAAACTCGATTCACCCGGATCGCGCGCTTCTCTCTGTGTGTGTGTGTGTGTGTGTGTGTGTGTGTGTGTGTGTGTGTGTGTGTGTGTGTGTGTGTGTGTGTGTGTGTGTCATGGGCATTCGTGCATCGCGTGAGATTGCGTTACTTTCCACCGTTATTTTAGTCGCGAGCGGTTGCTTTTAAGAGCGACGCGTGGGAATTGACGAGACCACGCCGTGATTTCGATCATCGTATCAGTATACGTACGCAGGATGCGTTATAGTGTTCTATAGCTCTACTCTACCGTAGGCTCTACTCTCCTGTAGGCGAAACCAAGACCAAGAAATGAATTCTTCAAGACCCCATGAATGATTTATTAAAGAACACACGATGCACTGTATCTGCCTATTTCTTCCCTTTGTCGATGCCGAAAATCGATATAGGAAATTTGAATTTATCCTCGTTTTCCACTCTTTTTTTTTTTTTTCCACGTGGAATCGCGCTCCTACTTGGTTATATGCGCTTCGATTTCTCCGATGAAAGTTCTATATTTTAATTGTCGATCGTTCTAGCGTTCGAGTCTTGTCTGAATTTGAACTGCCATCATATCGAGAGAAAACTCACTGATAGAAGAGAAAATCAGCGGGCTTCTATCACGTGAATCTTCAGTTGTAATAATGACAATTACAAACTATTATCCTCCGACATGTTCTTGATAGGGCATTAACATTAACAATTTACGTCAATGGAAGTCAAACACGATTGAACTTAATTTTTATCAGCCGATCGATATTTGATTTAATAGAATTAATGGAATTTTTAAAATTGAAACTTGCTAACAACACTTGTTCCATTTTGTTAGAGAATTTAGTCGAACAGCGAAACTGGACTCCAGATTTTCATTGATCTTTAACATTTCCAACTAGAGAGAAAGGAGGTCTCTGATGAATTCGATGATGAAGTCGTTCGATGAGGTTCTTGTTTCCTGATCGTCGCCGCGGCTTTCCTCAATAATAATTTCCTCTCGTCAAGCTTCTTCTATTTTCCGAGTCTGGCGAACAGTTCAAATAGAATGCAAAATAGAATGCGAATCGCGTGGACGCGGCCGCCGTCGTATCTGGAACGAATTTTACAGAAATCTGAAACGCAAATCCCCTTTCTCTCGTTCGTTCCGTTCTCGAAACGAACTCGACGTCGATTTTTCTCTCTCTCTCTCTCTCTCTCTCTTTTGTTCTTTTCTTCTTTTAATACCGACCGAGTGCATAACACTCGCGTGACGAAGGAAATCGTGTCGGATCGCCAGCGAGCAACGATGAATATTGCTGCTGCAGTCGGAACTGCACGAGGGAAAGTCGAAGAGTGAAGAAACGTTTTCAGCGATCTGAACTCTTTAATTTTACGTTGACAGATTACATTGTAATCGATCGATTCTGCGCTCGGCGTTGTTTTCTGCGGTTTTTTTTTTTTTTTTTTTTTTAAGGAAAAATTAGAAGTTTGTAGACTTTTACAGTTTACAGTATATAATAAATTTAAGGGAATGTGATCGAGAAATAATCAGACTAGATTTATAGAAGTCTTATTCTTCTATTATTCAACTAAATTCATTTGGCTTTCATTCCTGTACTGTTGAATTGATACAGCGATCCCAGATGCTTTTTAACACTAGAATTGGCCAGAATGGTAAAAATGACCGGTTCATAATTTTCGGTTAGATGAAAAACATTATACCGTTAGAGAGTTAAATTATTTTTATTATTTAACCAAGTATAAATAATGTCTCTGATGAAAATTTAAATCTAAGAGTAGTAGGAAAATTTAGCAAGCAATACGCTTTTGTAAAAATATAATCGAATCTTGAATCATTCATCTTTTTTCCCTTAATATTCTTTTCCTAATTACGATAAAATAAATGAAAAAAAAAAAGAAAAGAAAAGGTGAATCTTTCTACAGAAGCAAAGAAACTCTTATTAAAGAGTTTTCGTTGTAGATAATGTCAAAAAAAAAAATAACAACAGATACATTAACAATTACAACGACAGTGAAAAATGATAATAATAACAGTAATAAAACCAGAGCCTTCCCAAATTATTCGGTTCGATTCAAAGCGGATTTTACACGCAAATAAATAAAGTCACGGATATACCTATATCTGGAAAATTAACAAAGAAAGAGAAAGAAAACAGGAGACGCATCGATAAGATAAAACGCATTGTTTTTGGAAGAAAGTGCCGCGTTCGACTCGATAGTAAAGGGAAAAAGACGCTTTATCTTATCTACGATGGTTGAAACAAAACGTCGGGAATGTTTGCGCAGTAAAACGGTCCGTTTAAAGCGCATCATGCACAATGGAGCGGACGTGGTGCCTGTTTTTCACCGGCCAGTCGCCACAAAAACGACCCTTTGAAGCATTCGCCATTTTCACCTGCTCAGGAGCACCGGCTCGAGACAATGCTGGAAAGCTTGAGAAATTCGTCGTTTTTCCTCTGTTATGCTTTCGTTATTATGTACTATGTATACTTTCTATTAACCCGTTAAGTGCTCCTGGTTGAGTATGCTCCTCCCGGTGGCCATTCTGCTACCAATCACCGCTGGTTTCCATACTCGGTTCGATAATCTGCGCTAATGTTGAATCATGCTATTGATTAGTTGGTTGTTGTTGCATACGAATCCTCTCGATCTCCTGGGGAATCCAATAGGCATTCAATTTAAAAAGTATCACACCTGAGAGTTACTTTGCAGTAAATGTAATAATATTTTCAGTGGGTGGTTATTCTCACGCCGAGAATCTCTCTCTCTCTCTCTCTCGCTCTTTCTCCCTCTCCTTGTAAGGGATCCTTGCTAGGTTATTAGATCAACCTAGAAACATCGTTTAAAACCTCGCTTCGAGATTTGCAGGTGCGAACGCCGCCGGAATATTTCTGGCTCTCGGTCAGGCGAATATTTGAAATCAGTTCGCACTGCGGACGATCTTTACGTACTCGTTCTCCTCCTCGGATTTGATTACCGGTGGAATTATCGGTTTGCATTTTCACGATTTCACGACGACGATGACGACGACGACGACGCGGAATATTGAACGCGGTTTCACGCGATTTCACGCGAAGCGCGTTTCTTCGTCGCAAATTTTCGAGGCAAATTGCATCTCCTCTCGAGATGTAATTGGTCACAGGCAACAAGGTGTTAATTCTCTTTGGGATTAATCGCCGAACGCATCCGAGGGAAAGAGATAGACGCCGGTTAATCGTGGTCTTTAATCCAGTCCAACTTTCACTTTTCACCGGTGGAGAGAAACCGTGGCACGTTTTTCAGAGCGGACGTAATAATTTGTAGAAAATCAAACGTTGAACGATCACGGGTTTATTTTTTCAGGATATTGTTCATTATTAATTCTCTCTCTCTCTCTCTTTTATTTTAAGATCTGTCTGTCGCGTGAAATTTACACATTTTGCTTATTTCACGGCGAGTATTTAATTTTTTGTAAAGTAAATTTTATTCAACAAAAGAATACACCTCTTTCTTCCAAAAATTCAATAAAAGAGTAAGGAAGAAAAGTGGCAGATATTAAAGATACGGAAAGAAGTTAATTCTCCATAAATAGGATTCCATTTGCTTACAAGAGAAAGCGATTATCTCGATTTTTTGCAGCTATTTGGTTCAATTAAAAATCTGTTTTTTTTTTCTTTTTGCATATCTGGATACATTTAACACTGAAACTACCAAAATGGTCCAAATGACCAATTTAGATATTTTCTACACGTAAGACGTGTATTTGCTTGCAACGATCTTTCGTAAAACGTACAAATAAAAGTATACTCTATCGTATAAATTTTTTCTACTTTATTTTTTTCTTCGATGTCTCTGACAACCGAATCACAGTTTCATTGTCAATGATATATTCATCGTGTTTCGAATCGTTCTGAAATATTTGTAGAAATAGAAAAATAGAAGTAGAAATATTTATAGGATCGTATAACCGGTGGCAGCGAGCGTGTTAAAATTTAGAAAAAGTTCAAACTATCTCAAACAGGTTCTTCCATTTCTCCTCGTGGCGAGCAAACCGTTACACAATGTGAGTGCATAGTTGGGTGCAGCACAATGGGCATTAAGTAGGGACGTTAAGCTATCTTTTGTACCTGACGAGAGCAGCGTGGAGGCAGTAACATCGTTTGTATTGATGCTCCCTGACAGGTAACAATTTATACTCCTTTACAGCCTTTTTGTTAGCACGATTTGCGTTTAGACTCGCGCGCGTAAACAGAACAGAGGCTCGTGAATACGCAAAATAGATGATAGATCAGGCCGTCGTGATGACAATAGATCGTCAGAAATTGAACGTTCCGATCGGCACGAACAATCGTGAACGAAGCGAAAAATCAAATTTTCAATGATTCAGAGTATACTCGCGCCGGTATAACGAGATTCTTTTCTTTCTTTTTTTTTTTTTATTTTTTATTTCTCACCAAACAATTGCGCAATTGTGTCGGAAGCGCAATTGCACGATCGCAGAAGGCTGTGGAATGGTACTTTTGCAACTCATTGTCAGACATTACAATAATTCTTTGTTGATCCAGCAACAATATTTAACTAGCGAACGTTTCGTAAACGAGCGTGCAGGTGTAATTCCAGCCAGCGATGACATAATGACGGTAGCTTTTGACACAAACTATCCCAGTTTTTTGTTTTCCCGGTGACCTCGATCATTTTCCCGACAAAACCGTTTTTCGAGACGTTTCTCGTGTCACTTGATTTTTCCTGCTCCTGTTTTCTCGAGAACATTATGCGTTTCCATCTCCTATCAATCGATCAAACGACGAGATAACGCGATAACAAAAATTTCGTAAACGTAGCATTATCGTGACACGTAAATGAACTGATTATTACACGCAGTTTTCTTGAGGTTAGGAAAAAAAAACATATTCGAACAGAGTAATGATGAACAAAGGTTTGTTATATAAATAAAAGAATATACATGATTAGGAATCCTCATGATTTAGAAAAGTATAATTTCTTGTGGCGCTATAAATATTTTGTCGAGTTTTAAGAAATTGTAAGAGCTGTGTTCGCTTGAAATGTTAAAACGTTGAAATATTGAAGTTTGGAATTTTTTTTCACAGTTATATGTGGTGTATATGAATACAACTTTTGTATGTGCTTCGTTACCGTGCAACTAGAAAAAAAAAAAATTGTTTAACTTCCTTTCTCACAACAGACGATCAATCCGATCTTGAAAATATAGCAAATTCTACTCGAAAAGATTATTAACAATCGGTTAACGCGATAGTGGCAAAAACGACGAAGGCGAGTGAATAGCGACTTTCTCGATCTTGCGTAAATTTCGGTTCGCGTTCGGTTACATTTTACACACGACTATTAGCTCTTTCGATTGTTTCGTCCAAGATTTCACTCGCTGCTTAATGAACTGTCTCGACTATCCATTTCCCTATTGGTTTTTCCTCCTCCAATCTCTTCTGAGTTTTGAGTCCTTTTTTCTCTCTTTCAGCTCCATGCTCTTTCATTATCCTCTCCTCTTCTCTTTCTCCTTTAATGATCTACAACGAGAACGCGATCACGCGGAAGCTTGAGTTCGTTTCTTCTTTCTTCTTTTTTCTTTTTTTTTTTTTTTTGTTGAGAAAGTGAGAAAATGAGAGATTAATAGATATTTTCTCATTCACTCGGAACTTTATACGAGCCATCGTATCATCTGCTAAATCAATTAAACGAGAGAAATCGATGAAATAACATAAACATCTTTCTGTAACTATAATATACGATACGTTGTTTCTCAGGGAAAGTTCTGTCGTTTTTCCACGTTGACGAAAGATGTTTGCACACAATTGTTTGCCTGCATAGTAATTTTTAGTCATCAAAGTAACCTCCGTTACATTCATTATCAGTGACCTTCTTCCATCGTGTAATCGGTTTACAGATAACTTCACTGTAAAGCTGTGTACTGTATCGTTAGATTCGTCATTCTCTGATCTCATCTCATTTTTCGTCAAGGTTTTCGACGAAACGCATTGTTTCGAAGGAAATATTTGAAAAATGATTAATACGAATATGTCGTTTTCTACGATTCAATGTTATCTGCATATGATCGTGCGACAGCCCATTTGAACAAACGAACGATTCTTGTTCTTGAAATTGAGCCGTTTATTTTAAAAGTGGCATAAGTGAAAATGGCGATCCATCAACGTGTTCGTGCGAGAGAAATAGAAGTATCCGAGATGATTAATACACAAGTAAATCTTCTCGAATGTTAACATCAATTTTTCCAGGTATTTGAACATCTCGATCTTCAAAAACCAAAGTGACTCATGCCATGCTCGAAATAAATTGTTATCTGGCCATCAAATGAAATCGTTGTTTCTCACTTGAGATTTTGCATCCGTTTGTTTCAAAGTGTTTTACAAACTTCACCTTCCGTCTTTCCGTTTAATCCCGTAAGGATTAAAACCACAGTAAAAGACCGATGTATTCTATGAATCTCTTCCCAGATGATTTTACAAATAAAAAATGATTTAAATTGCTCGGTCCAAACTGCTCGCCTTTCAAGTGAAATTCGCCGCTGAAACAACCCCAACGTTGTTTGTCGTTCGAGCCGCTGGAAAATCACTCGAGGGCACTCGACAAATCATTCTCGACTCTACAAATGATCCGTGTCCGGCAAATATCACTAGGTCCGTGTTTCCAGCCGATCTGGCGATTCACGACCCGTTCGGATCGTCGAGCGACGATCACCAGGCGACGTAATGGCTCTCGGTATCTAGGATTACCCGCGCGAGGAGAGGCTGGCCCTCGAGCGGAGCGGATAATATTGCGGCACAGGGAGTGAAAGCGACATGGTGAACCCGCTCACGAGGTTACCCATGTACTTTTACTCGATTCAAGCCGTATTATAGTGACTACTTACCCGGCAGTCCCTGGCATAGTTACCACCAGAAATATCGTTGGAAAGCCTGGCCGCTCGCTACTCAGCTCGGCGAGCCTTTCGAGAGAACCGACTCGCGTCTGAAGAACTTTCAGCAGATATTCCTCTTCGATACGTTATATTATAGCCGATTCAGACGACTCTCCCTTCCAACGACGTTCCTTCTCGCGTCTTTTGAGTTTTGAAAAAAAAAAAAGAAATATACAGTGAAACTTTCCCAATGAACTCATATATAGACTTTATGGACTACGGATTTTTAAAATGAATTGATCCCGTTTTTTGTTTTGCAGCTCGTCTTTTGTTTTCAACTCGTAGAATCTTTTGTTATACGGTTGAAAACAAGTTGTTCGATCGTCTAATTAAAAGTTCATATATATTTGTATGAATTTATCCAAGGACGAGTGGCCATAGGGTTGATTGTCTAATTAAAAGAATGTAGTAAAACTTTATATATTTTTATATGAATTTATTCAATTGAAGGACCAAATTGCATAGAAATCTACTGACCTTCAAAATGGCAAAAAAAAAAAAAATGAATTAATCACAGTTTTGCAAAAACTTAACTTATAGAATCTTATATTATACAGTTAAAACCAAATCACAGTCTTGGTGTCTAGTTAAAAAAAAAGTAGTCTAGTAAAAAAAAAAGAAAAAAATATAATGAAACTTTGTTTATACATGAATTTATCCAAAAACAAGTAGTTTGTACAATTGGGTTAAATTATGCATCTTCAACATGACAATAAAATAAATTGGTCCGCGGTACAGATCCCATAATTTTCTGATCTTTGTTTTGCAGAAACTTATCAACTCGTGAAATCTTATATTATATGTACGGTCAAAATAAAGCCATAGTTAACTCAATCACATCAAATGACGAGCTGTAGTCGCGTGAAGTTGCTACGGCATTTAACAATCATACTAGTTGCTATGTATATTGCTGAGTTCAATCTTTTAGTATTATGCATGCAGAATTTTGGACATTTATCTTTACTCGTTGATTTTATATGATTTTTTTTTAAATCATGCCCTCATCCCCACTGATAGGGTATTTAAATCTAATTTCACAGCAACCAGTAGGGCATTTAAATACGATCTCATTAGGTGAAATTGGTGTCTAGTCAGAAATATGGTAAAACTCGTCGAATAGTTTACATAACTAGGCCAAGCTATGCAGAAACCCATCGACCCTCCAGATAACAAAACACGAATCAACCACAGTGTAGATCCCATAATTTTGTAATCTTTACTCTACAAAACCAACTTGTAGAACCTTACATTATACAATTGTTACAAAATTGTGTAAAGGCCATAGTTCGATTCTAGACCTGTCTACTCGCTTTACTACTACAATAATATATTCCACTGTCCACGCTACTTACCATTAAACAAGTATTGTAAAAGAAGATCAAGCTTCTTCCTTTTCTTTTTAAATTGAAATCTTCAAGTTAAATTTACTCAGTTTCAAATCATTCTTCCAGTTATTAGTGATTTTTGACTAGATTCAAACCAGTGGATTCAACTAGTAGTAAGAGTTCATTTATTGACTTAGCTTTATTTGCTTCAAATAATAAATGAAGTACATATAAACGGAGTTAGGTGATCGAGAAAAGAAGATATTCAAAGATCACGAAATTGCTCAATGAAGGCACGTAACAATGAACGTTACGAATCTCCTTGATTCTTAGAAATAAATTAAGACAACAAAAGTAGCATATAACAGAAGCACGTGTAACCTACAAGAGGAAAGATATTCAAAAATCTCGCAATTGTGAAAGATACCTCATATGTAACGTTAAAAATTACAAAAATGTTGCTTCAGTGTAATAAAAGATTATTATATATTTATATATATTTAATTTACATTTACGGTAAGAAGTCTCCGAACAATATAAACAATATCATAAAACAATTCAATCGTTAGTACGGAATATTTGCTTTAGCGTTTTATAGCTTCGTGAAACACTTAATTTTGCATTAGAACGAGTTTTGGATCGAGTGCAACAATAATTGAATTCACTGTCCGAACGAGAGTAAGACAGTTAAATTTCTATGGATAGTCGTCGATAGCAAGCCTTTTATTAAAATAAAAAAAAAAAAAAAAAAAAAAAAAGTATTAAAATGAAATTTCCTTCCTCACAATCGGTTGACTTATTTCTCGAAATGTCGTACTTAAATGTCTTAAACCTAAAAAGGCCTAAAGCACCTCGCTCCGTCTTCGCGTAACAGATACATATTCCAGCCTGCGGAAGGTCGATAACGCGCAGGACTTGTTTGTCCTGCGAGAGAAGCCGGAATAAAGGGCTGCCATATGCCGTCGGGGACAATGAGGACGAAATAAGAATCGTCGAAGGGTGGTGTGCGTCTACCGGTATAGTAGGGGATCCATTGACCAGAGACCGCGAACCCTCGGCGAACCCTGAGCTGTTCTCTCCAAGGGGCCCCTCCAAGGTACGTCTCGATTCTTTCGGGGCTGCCCTTTTGCCAACGACGTCGAACCCTCCGCAGTTCCTCGCCCTCGCCTCGTTTCGATGTGGATCTCCTGGAAGGGCGGCTGGAAACCACCCTGATTCATTCATTTCGTTCGTTCTCTCGCCCGTGAGAGAAGGAGAAAGTCAATCAGTGTTCCCAACCGATGATCAGAGAAAGAGAAAGATCGGCAGTAGAGTGGAGAGATTATTTAATCCTCTTGCACTTGGATGACGCACGTCGAGAATTGTTTGCCTCAAATTGCTATGTATTTAAATATTAATTAAATTGATTACCTCTTAGTAATAATTTCTACCTCTTGCGCTATAATGACGCACGTCGAGAATTCTTTGTCCCGAAATTGCTATATTTTCTCAGTTTCAAGTATATTTAAATATAACTCGGGCAAAACGAATAATAAATTTATTACTTCTTAGTAATAATTTCTATCCAGTGATAACATACGAGTTCAAAAAGAAAGCGAATTATTGTATGCGGTTTGGTCACTCGTTATGGTCCGTGAATCAGTTGCCAGCGCAAGAGGTCAAAAGATATATGCGTATTTTATCATCTGTTCAGGTGAGACGAGTGTTTTGCCCTTTGTCGAATACTTTTAAGGTTGTCAAATTTATATGCTCTCTGTGCAAGAAACACCTGACTCTTTATTTATGCCAGAAGTGTATTATATATATATATATTGCTTATATAAAATATGAAAATACACAGAATATTTGCAAGTGGTGTCTTCGGTCAGAAAGAGAAACACGTTTCCAGATATCTGAAAGAACAATAAACAAACTGTATTATAATGATTAATAATACAGTATGATGATCTAACACTAGAACTTAATCGTTGGAAGATATTCTACGCAAAAAACCCCCCAGAGTTGAATCACGAGAGGTTACGAGAGGAACGAAATAAAGCCCTTTTCAATCCGTTCGTCGGGCAAAGGCGTAAAACTTGTGTTCTTGACATTCTGTCGTTCGTTTTCGCAAGTTATATAATTTTGTATAGACAGTTCGTTCGTAGCCTTCGATAAGTTTGTATACAAGTAATTGTCGGGTTATGAATAATAGCGTGATTATATAAACCATCGATTGACTCTGCAGACCGTTCGAAATTGTCAGACACCGAAAGGATTACATCTGCCGTGTCGTTATAGCGTGCAGCTATAATTTAGCACCTTGCATCAAGCGTCTTTTCTGTTTTAATGACTCGGCGTGTACCGCGCCTGCCCGAATCAACTTTCTAGATGTAATTGATAATGTCGGGATTATACGTACGTACATACGTAGATGTAAATCAAATTTGATTTGTGCGCGATATAAAAAAAAAAAACTGACTCCGCGTAAGATATCTGTTTGGACAGGTACAAAGTAAAAACTTTTGTAATGATAATTATTATTACGTTCGTTAATCAGATATATCATATTTTTTTTCACAATAATAAGGAACGATATTGACCGAACTTAATAGAATTATTAATAAAAATCTCTATCATTCGTAAAAAGATGTGTATACAAGTATTTGCGTTCGTTATTTCTTTAAAAATTCGAATTCATTTGCGGGAAAATGGCCGAGATCGCTTCCATTCGAAAATTCCCGCTCGTTCGAAGAAGAACAGTGAAAAGTCGGTTTCACTCTAGGGCCGTTATATTTTTCTAAGAAAAGTCTTGGCGGGGGAAATGAATCGTCGATAGATGGGCGATGAAATCCGAGTTAGTTTCGGTGCATCTGCCACCCTCTTGTTCGACCGCCATCCCCATGCCACGGATTAAAACCGGATCCACATGTACGCTAACGTTCCATGATCAATTCGTATAGTAACACGTCGTTAATTTCGCCGAATTGACAGTATATATCAATATAATTGTCAATATAAATCGACAGTCTTCAATAGAGTCAGCGAATTATAAATTTTCTCGGCGTTTGAAATTACCAGTGTTACCAAATTAAGTTACCTAATTAGCGAATTAGTGATTTAATTGAACAAACTCCTTTTTATCGGAGTAAAATTGTAAGTTTTAACATTTGAAATGATCTAATTGTCTAGGCTTAAATTATCTTATATAATTATTGACTTTTATGTTTAATTTCAATTATTATCTGTAATTATCAACATTGAGGCTAGCTTTCAAAAATAAATTTCATCGCGCGATAATAGACCATAGTCTAAACGACTAGTAAACATCTATCAGGCATTAATAGTGGATAAACTGCCAAATTAATTTATTTCTTAATTTTCCCTGCTAATTTCAAACGATTTCAATATAAATTTACATTTTTTGAATATGTCTGAATTAAAAGTATAAAACCTTGGTAAACAATTGTTTTGCGCGCCAAATACAAAATACGCGTGATAGAGCGTGTGTGTATATATATATATATATATATATATATATATATATATATATATTTTTCACACTATGTACATTCTTGAAAATTTCCCACAAAGATACATCACCCATTTCATAGTTTCTTTAATCTTTTTACGCTTGAATCGTCGTCGGTGCCAGCGTCGAATTCAAATCATCGCCGATGATTTGATTGAATTGCACCCTGCGAGAGACATATAATCGTGAAACGTCCTCGTATTTTTTTTTTTTTTTTTTTTGAACGCGTACGTACGCACAACGAGGTTTTCGAGGTCTGAGCGTGGAGGATGATGAAAAGCGGAGGTCGAAAAAGAAGCGAGGGGTTCTTCCCTCGTTCTTATTCGGCCTCTACCACCCACAGAGGCGGATCGTCACAGGATCCCGAAATGCGGGACCAGGGATGAACGTGTTCCCAGGATCCCAGGCCTCTCTTTCTCTCTCCCTCTCTCGAAACTGTATCGTTCGATTCGATTCTCCTGTTACACGCTCGCCGGGCAAAAAACACGAGAAAGTGAGAGCCCTGGCTTTCTTTGAGAAATTTGTTATGGTTCAATTGAGCCCTGACTGGGCTGGTAATATCGTCTCGCCGTGTTTCTGAGCGATGACACATTCTTCGTGAAGGCTCGCCGATTCTTTTGCTGAAGCCATTTATTAACAAGCGCGAGGTCTTGTCTTTATCATATTTGAATATAGAAAAATATGGAATAGATCATGCGAAAATGAGATACTCGTTCCGATATTTATCGACTAAAAGAGATCTGTTTCATAGAAACATGAATCTCGATAAACATTCGTTGTGCATTTTAGAAAGTGATTCTCGTATGACACTTATTCCTACATTGCGAGATTTTACGTGCTCATAAAATGATGTTAACGAGACGATTTTTCGGTGTGAGTTTAGAACTCGGTAATAATTCAATTTAAGAAGAAAATTCGAAGAAAGAAAAAATTTTACTAAGAGTCATTGATATTATTTTACTAAGAATTTTTTTACTAAGAGTCATTGATACCATTGATACTAGCAAACATAATTCCAATTGTGTCGGAGGTACACAGGTTCGTTTTCATAACCCAAGTAAATCTGGCGCAGACCTCAAAATGCATTCGTATTGACCGTTCATGTACATTCTTATATAAAGAAAATATAAAAAATTCCAAGATACAAAATTACGCGTAATGCTCGCAATATGATTCAAAGTTAATAAAGCTTTTTCTACGTAGAACAATTTTCTACCGGGAGTCTGTCTTTTTGATTGCGCTCCAAAATGTGAAAGTATATAAATATATAGAAAATGATACTAGAAGAAATTTTTTTAAAATTTCCTTCGTCCGCCTGTAAAGAATATTACAACTCGGTCTTCACCTTCGTTCGAGGGGTCAACGAGGGATTTCTCTTTATCCCGTGTAATACAAGAATTTCTGTATCGATACATGCTCTGTTGTTAAAATGTATCTCATTTGGAACTTGATCGCCTCATCGAGGGTGAAACTCGAGGACGCAAAAAGTTTCTTCGCCATCAGAACTTCGCTCGGTTACACGTCATGCTGACGTGCTGATGATTAAATCTCTCGGTAAAGAGAGAGAAAAAAGAAAAGAAAAAAGAAAAGTTAGTCCTCTGTAAGGAGACCACGTTAATACGCGTATCTGGAATTGAATTCTAGATTGCACCACCGAGAGAGAAATTACATCATTGAATAAGCCCAAATTTAATCCACGGTTGCTTTCGAAAGCACGTACGAGAAATTACGCAAAGATACCTCATAGATCAATTAATTAATTATCCAATTGTTGAATTGAATTTTCATAATCGATTATTAATAAGAGCCGTTATGTAACGTTACGTCACATTGTACGGAACTGTCGTGTTATTCTATGTTTCACTATTCTACTTTGCAATGAATTTCGCTGCTCTGTGCTCAGATATTACACTGGATTGTATTATATATTATTCATTCAGGTATTACTTTATACTGCACTGAACTTCATTGCACTTCGCTAACATGCGCCGCGCTACGTTCCATTACGTGCCATTATGTTACGTTGCGTTCCACTGTGTTTATATTACGTTACGTTACATTATGCTACTTTGCGCGTACAATGCTAGCTTGTATTACTCCACCTGATGGTTATTACTCTGCGTTGTTTCTACTAGTCTTCGTTGCATCGCACCTTTATTCTCTGTGCCGTTTCGTGTATTATTACCCATCACTTATCATCCTTCGTTACCTCTCGTATGTATGCCATTTTACATCGTGCAGTCGTGTCCAGAGCTGGGTGAAATATAAGATATTGCTTTAAATAACGAATAGCAGATGGTCTATTTTATTTTAAATTTTCATTACAGTACGTCTTTTTAAAAATAATAAAATAAAATAATTTCTAAAAATAATAAAAAAATAATAATTTTACTATCGAGGAATGGCGAGAATAACGACGTACGTTCAATGCCCCCTAATGTCTCGTACATTGGATTCATCGGAAGTGAATTCGATTCGCATGTCGATTGCAATGCAGACGTTTTTGTTGGTACAAAGTATCTGTGTGTGATATTCAAATTAAGAAAATCATCCGACGACAGCGAAACAAACGCAATTGACGAAAGGTTGCAATATACTCGAAGCAAAGAAGAAGATGCAGTCATCAATACAAGAGGGTATTCGTGCAAACGTTTCATTGTTCTTCCATCACAGTTCTTCCTTCGATTGATTTTTATACGAAATTGATGAGGTATACGTTTCAAATACAAAACGAATACAAGACACACTTTTGAAAGTGTGTGTGTGCGCGCATTAACCACAGCTGTAAGAAGTTAAAGATCGGCCTCGATCTAACGAGCGAAGATTGGCCTCAATCTAGCGAAAGAAAGTATATAGAGCCTCTTTGATAAACAAACGCACGATATCACCGGTCGCGAACAAGAAGAAGGAGAGACGATACCGATCGTTCGTTTCGGCGCCGTAGATTATCGGCCACCGATGAATCGCGCCAACTTCAATGTTAATTTAATCGAAGCGCGTACGATGCCCTGTAATCGGCAGGATTTATGTGAAACCAGTTTGGTCGGTCTCTCTCTCTCTCTCTCTCTCTCTCGACTTGATAATCTTAACGAGGGCCAATTTTGGCGTAACAACGAGGCAGATCGATGTTACAGTCCTTTGAGGATTCTCAAGCCCGTATACAAGCGATCTCTCCCATTCGTCCAACGAATCGGACGACGAATTCATAACTATATTCATAACTACCACCGAGACTTATCCGAGCCTCCATTGCCTGCTAATAATACCCTAATTATCTATTAACATTGTACGTATCTTATACATGATTCGTCAGCATTTGCAAAGTGTGTTTAACGCTTCATTCGCGGGGCAGTCATTATGTATATTTTGTGGACAAAAAAATGCACTTAGGCAATGCGGTGATAGAAATGATTCAGAAAACACTGAAAACACGCTGACTGGATGATACAATTGGTACGATAATAAAGAGAAAAATGAAAAACGTAACGTATTACTATTTATTAATAATGAATTTTCCAAAGAAAACTTCTTTAGTAAACAAACAAAAGATTACGTGTATATATATTAATAAATTATTTTAGCGTGATACTTTTTGGAAACATTCTGGAATATGTATAGCCGCCAAACAAAACTTTCGCTCCTCTTTTTTGTAATTTTGCACTATTTAGCATATGTTTGTTAGCTATCGAGTCCCACCAATCATCCGTCAGTACTAGATTAGAATAAATCTATCGCGGTGAGATTATCTCGTAATTTTTTCAAAAAGTAATATATTTCCTCGCTACCCGGTGTCACAAATGCACACCAGCGAAAATCCTCGCGTGACAATATATTTCTCCTAATAAATCACCGAAGTGAGTTCTCGACGATAGTACCACCGTAGCTTCATCTGCAAACGATGAGAGACGAGCAAGCGATTGTTCCCTGGCGTTAATATCTTTCTAATCGATCGGATGTCTGGATACCACCTGGTCGACCTAGTAGTATAGTTAGACAAGTGCGAGTGGGTATTAACATTGTGTGGCGCTCGCAGGAGGATCGAGGTTAACGATAAGTCCTCCGTTTCGCGGACTAATAAACGTCTGGGAAAGGGACAACCACCAGATTGTCCTCGAGGACGACGATATCGAGCAATTCGATTACGTTGAGATGCAGCAAGAGAGTTCGTGTTCTAGTTTGAAATTTCAGCCTTCTAACTGTCGTTCGACTAATTGTTAAATACTTTGCACTTGCACATAGATTTCAAGAAATATTACAGAAATATAATAGTGTAGTATCGAAATTATTGTACGTAGTTATATTTTTAGTTACTTTTACTTTTAACACTAGAACTACCGACAGTTAAGACGAAGTCATTTCTACCGAAATTATTTTTATTTCTAACAAATAAAAATAAAATAACATTCATTATATTATTTCTTTAGTTATCGCTGTAAAAGTCATTGCATCATTGTGGGGGAAAAAAATTGTAACATGAAACAGAAATTTTAAAATAAAATTGTAAAACCAATTATTTTGACTGGTGTGGTAGTTCTAGTGTTAATAGATGGCCTGCTTGCTGGAGATGCGCGAACGAAAAAAAAAAAGTATGAACGTGATGTGAGAAGCACAGCGTTTTGGCGTTGAGCGCTTTTCTTTTTAAAGAAGAGGAAAGTCGTGCGAGTGAAAAGAACAGAATCTAGAGAGAGAGAGAGTCGAAAAAGAGTGTCGAACGAGTGTGGTCGAAAGAGTGATAATTTCTGTTGTATATTAATTGTGCCGCTGAAGTTTATTCGAATTATTGTTGCCTGTGTTGTCTATCTTGTATTTATTATTCGTTGTTTCGTTTCCGTTTTCTTTATTATTTAATGTAATGAATCATTTAAATTATATCCCTGCGACAGAATCAGAGAATCGAGCACGAGTATCTTATTATTCGATGTGATTAACATTATTAATATTGATGTTGATCATATAATTAACGATATTGCCCTCAATAAACATTCGAGAACGGAAGACAATCGAATTGTATCGCACGTTAAAAGGAAGAATCTGCAAAATCGAACACGCGCGAATGTTCTGCCTGAGTCCAGTTCTGCTCGAGGCAGATTACTCGAACGTAAGAACGTAAGGCGGGAAATGGGGATTCGAAGGACCCGGGCCGATTCGCGTGGAAGAATTTCAGGAGTAGAGCGTGTTACCGGTTCCACAACCTGGAAATGGTCACGAGCCGTGGCAGTTTCGTCCATGCAAGAACACAGTGACGGTTTAACACGCGGATAGAGCAAGAATTCTTCGTTGCGGTTCTGCTCCAATAGCCAGCGCTCTGCTGGTTTTTCTCGCGTCGTTCGGTAACACCTACGGTTCCGATCGATTTTACGAGCGATGGTTAGCGTAATACCAAAGCTTCGTCATTCGTCGTTCGTTTTTCTCTCGACGCAGCTGAAAGAGAAAATAATTATTGTCACGGGGGTGATTTTTTTTCATATGGCGAATCCTACAGAATGTGAAATACGTGAGAAAAAACGTATCGAGGAGCACAAGATGAACACACGTTGAATGTTTTCTTCAATTATCTCTTACTTAATTGAGAATCACTTTGGAAGAATAGTGGTAGGATCAGAGAATTAACCTGAAAGAATAAATTGCGGATTAATCGAGGATAGGTTTTTTTGCTTTGATTCGTGCATTTAACGCTAGAACTACCACACCAGTCAAAATGACTGGTTTTACGATTTTATTTTAAAATTTCTATTTCATGTTACAATTTTTCCCCCCGCAACGATGCAATGACTTTTACAGTGATAACTAAAGAAATAATATAATGAATTTTATTTTTATTTTTATTTGTTAGAAATCGAAATAATTTTGGTAGAAATAACTTCGTCTTAACTGTCGGTAGTTCTAGTGTTAAGAATCACCGAGTATATTGAACGAAAGTGCTCGATCTTCGATAAGCTGAAAACTGTTTGATAATTTCGTTCGTCAAACAACACACTGTTTAAAATAATCGGGGAATTCGTCGTTGTGAGTATGAAAGAGTGTCGATCAGATACGTTGCATTTTCTACAACAGTATATATACAAGCGTATATAATTATATATTCAAGCTCGTGGAAGTACACAATTTCTGATTCTGAATGTATCATCGAAATTTCATTGGCATTGTTATGAAACTCGACGCAAAAGTATATTTGAACAGTTAATTATCAATATTCGACGAGACTTAATTTAAAGTGGTTATTCAGCGCTTTGTATTAAATTTTTACTAGTAAATATATTATACTTGGCGCAGTAAATATTCTGTGCATTCGGATTCAGTTTTTCAAATTTCATGACAATTCAGTTTCAAAATATTTTGTTTAAATTATTAAATTTAAATTATTAAAACATTAGCAATATAATATTAATAATATTATTATACTATTAATTTATTTCTTACTGTTATCACTGTGGAATATTATTGATATTATTATTACCATTCATCGTGTTACTCGGCTATTACTTTATCCAGTTTCTATTTCTTCTATTTTTATTCTGTTTATTCATGACAAACAAATACGATTAATCTCGGCTGCTTGAATAATTCAAGTTTTAGTTTCATCATTGCGAATTATCGAAAAGAATTTCGATTGAAAGGTAATTGACATTGGCAGTTTCTTCCACTTCTCTTTCCTGTTTGTTTTTCGTAATGCAATTGTTAGCTTCGCGTAGGGTTAATAGAATGTAATTATCGAGTAGAATCGAGTGCGTTCGAGCTCGTCGAAGTAATCGAATTACCCGGTATAATCGAGCAGTCAGCTCGTTCCGTTGGAACATGTGTTACACGAGCGGAATTTTCGATTATCCTGTAACAGGGAACATAGCGCTCGCTAATTTTAACGTGCCCAGAAACATTATTGCTCGCGAATTTTGTTACTTTTATTCGAGAAAACCGATCGACGTGTTCGGAGGAATGAAAAAAAAAAAGAAAAGAAGAGAAAAAGAAAAAATTGGTGCAGTGTACGTGCACGAGCAAACTCGACCTGAGGTCAGTTTGTTTTTTATTAATTTCCGATTCCGAACAATTTATAACACTTACGACATGTACAACGATTAACAATAATGGTTCAGTAATAAAAATTTCAGCAAGTTGGTATCAGAATATTGTAATTGGACATCTCGGTGGATATCTTTGCGAATTAATTTTCAAGCGAGAAACTAATTAAATAAATACGTAATAAAAAATAGAATGTTAGAAAATACGATGTAACAAATAAAATTGTAATATCAATAGTAGTAATAAATAAGCGGGATGAAAATAAGAAGAAGAAATAACACAATAATAAATAGTGACAATAATATTAATATTCTAAAACAACAACTAATAAATAAATCAATGATATAATAACGTACTAATATTATTATATTATTTATTAATCATACTGTATTAACGATATATATTCTAATGTAGAATTCTATATTTTGTTTTATATCAAAATATTATTTATTCTGGTATTCTACAACATTAATAAATAAATAACTTGATAATACAATGTAACAATAAATGGCGTTAACAACAGATACTAGTAATGTCATAGAACAGCCGTGATAAATAAATCGAGTGGTGAAAGCAACAAAATGAACAGAAGAAATTCACGATATCGAAAGCGAAATGGACAACACTGACGAAACAACAACGTGGCCTTGCGTGACAAATTATGAGTAGGTTTCCAATTATGATAACAAACGGATTATATCGATTATATCCGCGAAGGCACGCGCTAATTGTCAAAGTAAATAAACAAGCAACGTTGAACAGTCTTTGTCCGTATTCAATGTGCCCTGTATGTACACGTGGCTGACAGTTTCTACGAAGCTGGCTCCGATTAAGACGCGTAATCATTTCTACTTACGGTATGTGCATACATACATATGTGACACGTTCACGCGCGAACACGTGGAACGATAGTCACGCGTTGTCGCACGTTACATAGTCGAGCTTCGTATTATAGTCTTGCCTTCATCGGAACCAACTCGAAATTTTCTCAACCGTGAAACACCGCCGCCGAGATATTTCTGCGCGGAACGGCCAATATCTCGAAGAATTTCCCCGATATCGAAAACTGACGCTTACCGAACGTCCCTGGGGGTATTGGCAACAATTTTCTCCTTGTTTTCTCTATTTTTTCTAACACCAGAACCACTTCGATCGCGATCGAAACGGTCGATTTATAATTTTTCCATGGAAATTCTACACGTTGTATATGTGTATATTCCAGAGATGCTCGAGTGATTTTTGATTAGGTATGTACGTAGATACGTAGATTTCTACACACAGTTCACAGGTAAAACGAAAGCGTGCCAACACAAAGAAGGGGGAGGGAGGAGTGAATCGCGGGGGCGGAAAGGGAGAATCGGAACGAAAAGGTGTCGCCGGACGACGACGACGATCCTCTTCGAGTTTCGTACGAAATGAAGAAAGAAAGAAAAAGAAAAAGAAAGAAAGAAAAAAAAGAAAAAGAAAAAGACGCGACGAAGTGAGGTGAAGAGAGCTGACCTACTGTGGCAAGTGGCTCAGGGACGTCGCTGTCCAAATCGTCTCACCTCCCCCTTCTCTCTTCTAGACCTCCTCATCCGGTACCGCACGCAGCAGTATTCGGGTCTTTCTCTCTCTCTCTCTTTTTCCCACCTTGTTCCAGAACCCTTTCATATAACCTACTCCATTCGCCAATCCATCCGTATCTCCTTTCCATCGTTTCCTTCAGCCTTTGCCCTCGACCGTGCTCTATGAGGTCGATAATCGGCTATCAAAAAAGTGAAATGAACACACACACGCATACACACACGCACGTACGTACTCGCAAAGGCTTTCGAAACTGTGGGAACTGGAGTGTATCGTCTGGCGTATGCATGTGTGTAAATTTGGGCGTGGGCCCTGTACTCTCGTCTCTGTCCGATTTAAAATGGCACCCATAGCGACGAGAGAAGCAGATTGTGCATTTATGAAGAATTGAAACATACGAGGCAATCCCTAATCTTTTCATATGGATTAAAGAATCTCTCCTGTTTGTAGAACAATCGTTTTGTAAAGTTTTCATAGAAAATTTCGTAGAATTCATTTGCCGCGGGGATGTTGAATTTTTAACTTTCAATTAGGCCTGTAGCGAATTGCAGCTGTACTCTCGAAAAACGTGTCCTACGCGATGTTGCAAAACCAACGAAATTATAAAAATTTTTTTTTATAGTTCTTTCATTCTCAAACGCGCTACATTTTATTCGATTAATCTTTCATTTGCAATAAGTTCGTACTTTTATAAATTAAACAACAAATCTCTTCAGAAAGATCAAAAGGCCTGTATGATTTTACATTTAATAACAGATATCTCAATTATGTTAATACAGTCCTAGTTTATTATTCAATTGGGCTTACATTCGGGACAATCGGATCGACTTCTTGTTTCGTCTCCCTAAATAGATTCGGAAACAGCGATTTCAACTTCTAATTCTCGCACGTTGAGAGTGTACATTCACCTCGTGCATTTCAATGCGAAATTAAATCGCGCACGTGCTCGAGGATTGCGAAAGCGTGTTAAAAAAAGAAAAAGAAAAGAAAAGATATAAGAATTAAGTCCAAAACTTTTCAAAACGTTAAGAAAAAAAAAAAGAAAATGCGACTAGGAGAAGAAAAGACCAACACGTGTTCATTTGCAACGTGGCGTGCACTCCTTAAAAAAAAGGGAGGGGGGCGGGGGAAAAAAACGGAAAAAACGGTGGAATTTCATGATACTCGTTACGTTTCGTCCCTTTTCTACGGCTTTTTCGTGGCGGTGTGAGAACGCCCACCACGACGAAGGAAAGTGAATGAACGGCGGCGAGACCGAGTGAAAAGCAAGAGCCGGTGAAAAGTGCCCGGGTGGAATGGCGATTTGAAAGTTTCTGCCTTTAGGTTCTAGCGCTCGCCGATTTTCACCTCGGCCAGCGTGGCCGGCCGGCGATAGACGATTGACAATCGAAAGCAGTTGGCCTGCTGAAAGCTGGTCTTCTTTTCTAGAAGGCCTGGCTGGGGCCAGCGGCGAAATGATCGGGGCCCGGCTTCTCGTCACTTTCGCGCTCCTTTCGATCGACGCAACGTGAAACAGAGAGAGAGAGAGAGAGACAGACAGCTGCCGCGCGAAGAGACCAGAAGAGAGACGTAGAATTGCAGAAAATCGCTTGGATTTTTCTTTGAATGAAAGAGCAATTTCACTCTGAACTGAATTCAAATGCAAGTGGAATGATACTTAAATTAATTTACTATTTAAAAACTGTTCTTTTCAACGAATGTTACGATTAATCATCCGAAAATATAGTTTCTTATAATTCATTTGTTCTTATACCCGCTACATTTTGATTTGAAATATTATTTTGTCAAATGTTTGTATTTGTGTGTAATTTCTTTTTATAAATCTAAATAACAATAAATAAATAAAATTACAACGACAAATTTCCCTGAGAAGATCAAAAGGCCGCGATGTTATTTTATTTTAATGATTCGAACATTTAATGGTAAAAATTCTGTCTGAACTTTTATTCTTACCAACACGCAGTCTGATATTTTAATATTTTAGTTCTTACTGATATTTCAATGGGTATAACATATTACGACGCGATGATTTTTTTTCCAATTGTTGGCAGTCAGTCTCGTTGATTAATACGAAATTCAAATGTTAAGATATTCGAAAAAAAAAAGAAAAAATTGGATGAAGACTTGGATGAAGATTCTACCATATCTGAATTATATCTATGTTTCCCAATATTGCGAAAACTGGACTTCTCGTAATACTGTATAGCAAATTTATTTATATGGAAACGAGGTGAAACAATAGTGATCCAATGTTTGAGAAACTTTCATAACATTTGCGGACGTTCGTTCAATTAATTTAACACAAAAGTTTCGATCGACAAATTTCTATTACAACTACTCTCTATCTAATTGAAAGAATTGACTAGTTTGATGTAACGTTCTCGCTCGATTTCACTCAAACCTGGAAACTAGAACCTAGTTAATCTTTAATTACGTTGATATTTCGTGACGTAAGAAAGTACAATGACTCGCATCTTTTGATATTGAATGGTTGACGAAACACGTGTCACTTTGTTCAACACTAAATGATTAAACAAACTAAATAGAACCTAGTATTTAGAGGCTTAATAGATACATTTGTACATATATCGCGTATTTTTGTTTTTCATGTCGCAGTAATTGTAAAATTAAATCGTCGAAGAAACCTCAGCCAGTTTTCTGTTTTCCTCTGTTCGCCTATCGATCTTTCCTTTCATTTTTTTTCTTTTTCGTTTGGTTTCAGATGCCCTTTGTTTGAGCTGTGCTCAGGCCTCGTCGCCTGAACAAAACGAGCTATGCCGGCGAGTAAGTAGCACTACATTTCTCTAAATTTATCATTATGTTGCTTCTGTTGGTAACCTTTGTCGTTCACTATCGTTAATTTCGATATTATTCTTTGATTCGATACGATCTATCTACTCGAAGTGAAAAATAACTACAATATCACATATTGAACAGAACATGATTTTTCGTGCGTTAGTCGTAAAAGAAAAAAAAAAAAAAAAATTGATCGCATCAAAATCAGTCTTGTTGCGAAAAATTGACGTCGGATTTCGCAAGACGAAAGATGTCGATCTCTAAGCTAAATGGCAATTTCAGTGACGAAGGAAGAAAAAGAAATTGTTTGGACTTGAAAAACTTTCAAGCTGGAAATTATCTTTATTTTCTGGCACCTTCAGTGAAAAAAATTAATATTCCCTGATTGAAAAAAAGTCTGACCTTTACTTCCTTTCCTGTGTATAAATTATCCGTATCTATGATGAATGATCATTGACAATCGACAATTAATAGAATTTTACCAACGAGGACGAAGCGGCAATCAGAGGAAATTTGCATCGCGTAGCCATTGTAAATACGCGAAAGTGACATCACTCGTCCTCGGTTACATAAAGATATCGTCGCTAATAACAATCCTTTATTACATCGTGGACACCGTCTACTGTCGCTTCTTTTTTTTTTTTCAATCGAAGTCTCGTTTACAAAAAAAAAAAAAAAAAAAAAGAAATCGACGGAAAATTTTGTTCAAAAAGTCGTCTCCTCTCCCATTCGACGTGTGATTCGTCTTAATTGAATTTTCTGCTTAGAACCAAGCTATTCTTACGTAAAAGCTTTCGCAATTACGTCGTAGAGGAGCGATTTAGTTAACGAACTTGTCACTTGCAGTAGGTACTTCTGTACTCTCTCTCTCTCTCTCTCTCTCTCTCTCTCTCTCTCTCTCTGTCTCGACTCATCCCACACAGTTTCGATTTAATCTATCCGAACTCGGCTTCAATTCTTTAAACCTGTACAAGGTTCGTATTGTTGCATGCAAACGTTCTCAATTGTATATCAAAAGTTATATTTCGTTAGTTCAGTTATAAAGTGAAATCACGATTCTTTCTTTCTCTCGCGCAAGTAAGTTTGGATATATGAAAATTTGAAAAGAGATTTTTTGATACAAATTCTTATTACTACGTGACCAATATTTATTCTTCTGCCAATATTTAATAATTCTTTACACTTGGAGTCACATTATTGGAGTACATTCGCTCGGAAACGAAATTCTATCGTTAAATATAGCAGATGCATAAAAATCTTTTAGTCGTCAAAAAAAAAAAAAAAAAAAATACCGAAGTCGGAATCGCCGATTTTTATGGAATTTTGCATGAATGTAGTTTTCAAAAAAAAAAATTCGACCCGTATTTTTTTTTTATCGGCATGTTGAAGGGGTGAAAACTACCCTCGAAGTTCGAGATGCAAAACATATTTTGTCAAATATCTCGGAAATTATTGAAGATGATATCATTTTTGTGTAGATTAATGAAATTAGTATCTTTTAACGTCGAATTTAATAAAACCTTTTATTTGCCAACAATATATTTAAAAAACCGTGTTCTTGATAAGTTCTAACAAATCTTCTTGAATATACTATACATTCAAACACAAATTACGGATTAAATGGAATCTCGAGTTTGTCATTATTTTCAAATCTTTCCCGCTGGACGTGCAATGGTGGTGGTCTATCAGAATCGGTCTCTGTCCGAAAATATGGTATACATTTTAATATTTTTTTTGTCCGAAAATATGGTATACATTTGGGAAGAAAATCAAATAAAACTAAAATTAAATATAAAAGAAAATATTAAATTCATTTTATCATCACAATATAACTAAATACAAATAATTTTAGTGCAATCCAAATTTATTTAAAGTGAGATTTAGCTTTGTTGAACGCTTCTTCTGAACATATATACTTTTCAGCTAATCGACCCTCACCACGAAGTTTTACCTTATTTATATGAGGTGTTTTATAGGAATTTCCCCTCCTGTCAACATGATTGATCCCATACACGTTTGTAATGTTATAAAAAACGTTATCAAGAGTATTCCTCTCTAATTTATTAAATGCATTATAAACTTTATTAATAGCAGCGTGTTCTAATTTTTCTTTGTTCTTCATATACTGTAATAGCTGTTGCAAGGTACCATGACGTTGTTCATTAGTCAGTTGCTTCGATTTGGCATATCTTCTCTGTAAATTCACGTTGTTTGCGTTTAAATTTTCCATTTTGAAATTACAGTCGTGACTATTTTATTTCTCTTAAAAAAAACTAATTTTTGGTCTTCAAATTCCAACTGAACTCGAAAGCAACGCCTGTCAAACATGTTAGGTTTATTTAGGCTACCAATATAAGTATTACCAGTTGCTTTCGAAACTCTAGACAATCTAAGAAGTAATATATTTCAGTTCTGATAAAAGCTGTTTATTGTTTAGTACCTACCATTTTTTTTTTTTTCTTAATAAATACACTCAAGAGACAATCATTGTCGGAGAGAGGCAAATGTATGACAAGAGTCAGAGAAAGTTATTCTCGAATCGCCTCGCCGATCTTCGAATCGAATCAAACGAGAAGGTGTTCGACTCGACGATTTTTTCGCGAGTGTGCACCGATCCAAACGGGGAGAACATTGGCCAGCGAATGGTGTTCTGACGCGAGCGAGTGAAACGAAAGGTAGCGGCTGGCCGCTTCCGGGATTGCGCGAACACGCGAGAGAATCGAACGGGAAAGCGCAGAAATGGACGTGGAGAAAAGGCGTGGAGAACACGCGACCAAATGGTTATTTTCGACGGTGAGGTCGTCTAGAACGCGTGCTCGAGGACATCCTTCGCGCGTGCACAATCTCTCCTCTCGCCGTATCTCCGAGCTCACGGGAGATCATAACTCCCCTGTGTGCGACCATCGTGATTTCCTGTTCGATCACCGCGATCGAGCACCGCTTTAATCCGGCTGGTCCGTGGAGAACGTGCATAGGCTGATGTATTATGCACGTAGACAATGTGTCTCGGTGGTATACAATGGGGATGTCATGCAATTAGAACGAAGAAGTTCGTGAAAAAGTGAATCATCTACTCGTGCAGAATCAAATTTGGAAATTTCGCGGGTAGAATTAGATCCAGAAATAAACTTCTTCCTTGTTTTTTTCTTTTTTTTTTTTTTTTTTTTTTCTCTTTAGAACAAGTTCGTGGATAGACTGCGAATTGCTTTATGCAAATTTGGAATTTCAGAGATTCAGCAATTTGTTTTATAATTAACTCAATTCTCTTTCACACCAGGAAATTGATGTTTCACTCGTTTCGATGATAATTGTTGTGATTCTTAGTATCTTCTTATCTGCCTGTGATAAATAAATTCTTTTTCATCTCCTTCGAGAATGACGAATATAAACGCATGATCTTTTGTTTGATCAAAGACGTTTGAGAAAGTTCGAGAACTCTGCATAAAGTGAACTTGTTCAGAACCAAAAATTATAGTATGTTATTTGGATATTTATGCCGTTATAATTTTGCAAGTGTATATAAAAATTCGTAGTCTAATTATTACATAATTAAATTTAACAACTGCTTCTTTATTCTATGTATTAATAACTATTACGTTCGAATTCGCGCGGGAAACATTAAATTGCGTGAAAATTTCCAATCATTCACGTATCGTACGTGAATTCTCATGTCACGCGAGTAAACGAAGAATTAATTTTATTAAATTAATTTTCCCTCGGGAGTTTAGAAAGATGTATTATTAGATTAATTTTAATTTATTATTTTTTTTTTTCTTGTTAATACTTCTAATGGTTTTCCTTTCTTCGTTTTAACGTTTCGCTGAGACGATGAGTCAGTGTGAATAATCGTAGAAAGTTTCGATTCCATTCGTTTTCGTGGAAAACCCGAGGAGCTCAGTTCCCTCAGTTTCTTGTGGGTGGCCTGTTTTTGCCATCGAAATTGTGCAAGTTAACATGTTACACACGGATCACCGAGTTTCCCGTATTTTCCGCTTCGCTAGTGATCTTTGCGCTCACGAGGGATACACTCGTGCTTGTCGATCGTTATCGGTCGCGGATAAAATAAATTTCTGACTGCTACGTTCACTTAGAAAATTCGAGCGACTGACTTCTAACCATTCGCGTATCGTACGTGAATTCTTATGTCATGCGAAGAATTAATTTTATTAAATTAATTTTCCCTCGGGAGTTTAGAAAGATGTATTATTAGATTAATTTTAATTTATTTTTTTTTTCTTGTTATTAGATTAATTTAGAAAAATGTATTATTTGTTATCATGTTGCATTACACGTCACGTTAATTTTTCTTCCCCTTTTGTCGTTCATTTACGAAAAATATCAAACTGCATCTTTTAGTCTTGAATAGCACACGCACGCGTGTGCGAAATTTTCGAATTCTCTCCCGTGTGAAAGGAAGATGTCACTTTCGAATCAGGATAATGCTTTTTTCCCAAATCTGCTCGCGTGTTTCGAGACGCGTATCGACCGGATAATGTTGAAGTGATCGAAAGAAATGGTAATCTGGACGAGCTAGATCTAATGAATAATTTATGCGAGGGAGAAGTTGCCAACGTAGCAAATATATTACTTTTTCTACTACTTTTGCCGTATATAGTCGTGAATTTTTCCACCGAAGGACAAAAATAATGCAGTTTCTCGTACCGTTTTGCGAAGTTTATTTGAATTTAAAACAATCGATAGAAATTATGCGGTTATTAATAATATTAACAAAATAGCAATTAACTAAAATTAATAAAGTAATGAATATATTATTTAATATTTATTGAAACGACATTTAATCAATAAAGATAGATTATTTTTATTCGAGCGATAACTGCGGATATTTACGCGATTTCATACTTTGTACGAAGATAATAAAAATAGTGAGATCTAGGTGAAAAGTCATATTGTTTGTTAAATATTCTAAAGAGTCATATATTTGGAATATTTTATATGTTTTTACACGTTATGCCCTTTGACAAATTTTCCGCGAATGCGCGTGTAAATTAATACTAATTCTGAATCGGTCAAAAGCTACATCAATAATATTGCGAGCTGAATTATTTTCTAAATTATTATTATTCATGCCGCGTCCTCCTGCAATAAACGGAATTGACGGATATCAATCGTACACTTTGTTGCAACGATTAAAACAGAAATTCGACCAAAGTAAAGAGAGAATTATTGACATTCCTTGACATTTTTACTCGCGAGAAGATGATCTCTTTCTGAACAAAATTTCTCTGAAAGTTTCAAAAAAAAAAAAAAATTTATTGTCAACAAACTGAGAGAAAAATGAGAAAATATCGTCGTTCGACAGAGCAAGTTTCTCCGAATCGTCGACTTCGCCACATCTTTTTTTCTTTTTTTTTTTTTTTTTTGTTTTTTTTCTTCGAGCAGCGGAGGAAAAAGCGCGCGGCAGGTCGAGAATCGAGCGGGAAATCAATGGCGGGCGCGAACTTTTCTTCTCTTTTTTTTTTTTTTTTTTTTTTCTTTTTTCTTTTCCACGGTGCCACCCCGGTTGGGACGACAGGCCAACCTTAACCTCGGTGTCGATAATCAATGGAATCGATCGTGGGCTCGACATGAAAGTGTCCCAAGGTTCGCCGCCACCGAAGGCTGTGAACGCGCGCTGCCGCGCGAAACGGAACCTCAGCGAAAATTGCCCGAGAAACCTTCGCGTGTCAACTGCGCTCGGCCATTCTTGAGCTTCGACTTTTTCCTTTTTATTCCGCCTGTTTGCTCGTTCGTTTGACCACGCGTGTTCCGCTCGGTCAAATGCAATATACGTGTGAAAATACGTGGTGCATATTTGGAGACTGCAGCAGTGGCCTTGAAAAATCGAGAAAAAGATGCGATTCTGTCGAGGTTCAGTCAATTTTGAAACTCAAATTTTAGCGCTCAAAATTCTGCGAATTTCTATGGAAAGAAAATACTTGGTACAATAATAATAATATATATATATATATATTTATTTATTTATGATTACATATATTTTTGTCGAAGTACAGTTATACATAAATTTCGTTTCATGCAGAATGTCCCGAATTTTAACGTTCAAAAGTTTACCAACTTCTATAAAGAAAATTATGTATTATTTCTGTTGTTATTGTTGTATTATGTTATATAATATATAATTATTATCATAATAATATTATACTATAAATTTAATTATAATATATATTTATTATAATATTTATACTATAAATAATACAAAATATATATATATATATATATATATATATATATATATGTATAGTGTATTCTATAATAAAACTAAAATACCATGCAACAAAAAGTTCATGAATACTTCATTAAATTAAATTAATAATAAAAGTATGGAATGTAGCAAATTACGATTAATACAATCAATTTCAATGATGATCAATTTTTATTGTTTCCTTGATCTCTCTGGTCAGAATCATTACATCTTTAGTTTCCTTTCTGTTTGCGATAAAAATATTCGTCATCTTCGAGAGCAAAAAATTTACAAAAATTTACAAGAATCGAAACGGTGTCCGAAGAAATTCGAGCAAAGTCGACACGAAACTTATTTCACGATTAAATTCAACAATATATCTCTAGATATAAATTTTGCATCGACTTCGAAATGCATTGTGTGCATTAATTAAGTGTGTGTAACTTTGCGTCTCATATTTTTGTCGTAACTTTTTTAACGAAGCATTTGTTGACTTCTTGCTACGTGATGATTCCAGTTTCAATTTCGTCTACAGACTATATTAGCGAAGTTTGAAGAACAAATAGTATATATACATACACACAATACATTGTATATAATTGTATACTTAAAATTTTAATTATGTACAATTAAAAATATTTATTATTCTATGGGTGCGCCAAGTATTTCCTTTGTAGAAATTGTCTATATAATTTGTTTCGTTTCGAATCCTGGCGAAAAATGCCATTTATACGTGGACTATTAATAAACTTCTGAAGGGAGAGTTATCGATTAGAAATTTTCTTCAGGTCTTCCTTTGCTGGCGAGCGAAGTTTCCCGTTTAAGGAAGTCGTTTAGAGAGTGGAACAAGTGCAAGTCAACCGAGAAAAATGTGCGGACGTGCGGTTGAATTAAGCGAATAGAATCCGCTATATCGAGCAGGTTTAGACCTCGAAACCGACGAAACGAGATTCAAAAAAACGTCCGGAGAGCCGCGTGAATTTTCACCGATCTTCCACAAATCGGTCGAGGAACGGAGAGGAAATCGCCACCGAAACCGAAGTGGCACTTTTCCAAAATTCCAGCGTTTTCCCTCGAAATTTCATTGAAATCTTCAACTGAATTCAGCGCGGAATACCGTTTGTGACCACCGGGTCAAGGACAAATCAAAGTCGCCGGCAATGGCTCTCCAATCATAATGGCCGATTTCCAAATTCGCGTTCAAGGACACCGCATCGATTCCTGTCGCAAGTGTCCCGATTCGACATTTCGCGGAAACCTGAAA
The DNA here is from genome assembly GCA_032399595.1 of Tetragonula carbonaria. Taxonomy (NCBI): domain Eukaryota; kingdom Metazoa; phylum Arthropoda; class Insecta; order Hymenoptera; family Apidae; genus Tetragonula; species Tetragonula carbonaria. The sequence goes on along the minus strand of JAUCRC010000015.1, from coordinate 6,166,187 downwards.
GCTCCTCTAAAGCTCTCTAAAGCGAAATTTCCCCGTTTTCGAATTCGAAAACCCCTCAGCCAAGAATTCGGGGAAGAAGAGAAATGCCAACGTCTCACAGAGTGAACTGAATTTAATCCTTTGCCTCGACGATTTCTTCCTCGTTACAGTCGTCAGCAAACATTGCTTGTTGTAACAATGAATCATGTTATAATGTAGATCATCGATTGTCTTTTAAATGTACAATTTGCATTTATCAATCTTCAGTTCGTGGAATTAAAATGGAAAATCTCTTAACTTTCGTAAACTTTCCCTTTACCCGTGCAGATATTTTCGCGTCCCTAGTCTTTTGATAGATGATATGAATTGCATTATCTTGATTCTCAGATATTCTTGCGTGTTCAGTAAAATTTAGTTTTTCCCAAATATTTTGATATTTAAATATCTTCTTAAAGGATAATGAAAAATAATTTAGGCTTTCCTAAATTTTCCCGCATATTTCATATCTTTGCCATATTTATTTGCAGTAAAATTTTAATTTTTCCCAAATATCTTAATATTTAAATATCTTCTTAAAGGATAATTAATTAAAGATAATTTAGGCTTTCCTAAATTTCCCCGCGTATTTCATATCTTTGCCATATTTATTTGCAGTAAAATTTTAGTTTTTCTCAAATATCTTAATATTTAAATATCTTCTTGAAAGATAGTGAAAAATAATTTAGGCTTTCCTAAATTTCCCCGCGTATTTCATATCTTTGCCATATTTATTTTTATCATGGGTAATCTCTCTCCATCCAATTCTTTTTTTTTTTTTTAACACCCACAGCAACAGTTTTGGAAATTGAAACTTTCAGCTCATGTAAATCACGATTTATTTAACGTACTCACTTCGCTGGCATAAGTCTCTCTTGTATTTCCCTTAAGTTACATAAAGGCGGGGGAATGCGAATTAAAATATTTGCTGATAACAAGTCACGAAGAAAACAATTCTTTGATACCAAACTGATTTTGAATTAATTTCCGGTCCAGTTTTTTTTAGTTTCTACCCTTCTCTGCGAAGACTCCCAAATTTAATTACGCGACCTCGTCGTAGGGTCCACGACCACTTTAAGAAGCCTAACAAACGTTTCCCGACAAGTTGTTCCACTGAATGAATCAAGCGAATTCGAATATTTCGCGCGCTGAAAGTACAAGAAATACGATCGAGCGCTCGATGAAACGTGACGAGTCTACGTTCTTGTTGAAATCGCAGGCTGGTTAAAAATGAGAAATTCCAAGAATTCGGAATGTAACAGTAATTCGGAATGTGGGCAGGGGCTGTAGTAGCATGATGGAAGCTCGTTACGCATGCGATTCTTACAGCGGCGAGGAATAATCGTAAAACTTCATTTCTTTCTTTTTTTTTTTTTTTTTTTTGCCCGCACCGTTCCCTTATTAATTCCGCCGTTGACGCGGGTCTCATCTCTCGCGAGATTTGCATTCCGCGATGGAACTGACAGCGTGAGCCTGTCTTTATAAGCGCGAAACTCTTCGAAGCGTTTTCACCGCTTCGTCGCACGCGATGGTCGTGAGACAGCGCTGTAACAATTTCACCCGGGTGTGAAATCGTTATTAAGAAAAAGTAGTTAAGAAACACCAAGCCTGACAAGTATGATGGATCTTGGAATCCCTCTCTGACCTCGATTTGTTTTCAATATTGTCTTCAATAGCGTCCGTTTGTTAGGTAAATTCAGTGTTCCTTTATTCATTCATCATCAATATCAAATTTGTGTTCTTTTTTCAGTAGCAAGTGGCCCAATTTTTGGCCCACCCTGTATTATAACACTTGATCATACTTGAAAGTATTATATACCCTCTCGCGTTTCGTAGAAAGAAGAAAATTATCGTCGTCGAGGTGGATAAAATCGGGAAAGGAAGAAAGCAAACATTCCAGAAAAATGTAAAGTGTTGCATATCTTTAATCGTAACACGCTACGTTTCACATAATTGAGATAGATTGACGATCGAAATCACGTCGATTTCGGATCAGGTCGTTTGATCTTTCATTCGGTCGCGTGCAAAAAAAGAGAAGAAAAAAAAAAAAGAAGAAAGATGAGCTTACAATTAGAACAGTGTCCTCGATCCTGAAAGTCCATCCGCACGAGCCTGAAGTATTGGCACGCACGAGTCCGGGTAATTGGCACCGAGAGTCGACCCGTGCACCGTTAATTAATCAACCATTCCACGAATTCCCAGCAGCCGCTCCGAACTATTCGCGCGAGCGACGTGTTCGATCCGCGATTCACGAATTAGTGACACAAGTTGAATCGAATCCAACGTGCGTTAATAGATATTAAAAACACACACACACACACACACACACAGAGTTTTTCAGTTTGTGACATTTGTGACATCAATTAAGGTAACTGTTTATAATTCGTCGCATCCGAATTTCGCGAAAGCTACACACCGCGCCGTGGAAATAAAATGCATTCTTGCACCGCCACCGATAGAGTCGATCCTGCTGAGATTTTCAGCCGAGAAACTCTCTCTCTCTCTCTCTCGCTCGACTTGTCGTGAACAACAATAGAGCGTTAAACGAATTTCGTCCCCAGACGAAAGTTAAAACGAAAGTGTGACGGAAATGTCGATCGATCGTTCGAAGGCCGCATTCGCAAGGGTGGCGAAGACGACGCGCCGAGGATACTTGTCGACGTGGAACTATATATTTGCTATTGCAACGGAGAGAGAGAGAGAGAGACTGCAGAAACATCGAGTGCAAACATTGATACAGTTTATTGTCAATTGTAGGGAATTGGGAAGGTGGCCAAGCTTGACAAATCGGTCTCGACGAGCTGCATACAGCGAATAAATATTTTCACTGCAGAGAGAGCAGAGGATAGTGATCGATTTCGTCTGGATTGTTGTACGTCGTGATCGTGTGTCTGTAGTCGTTACGTAAAAAGATGATTCTACGCGATATTATTCAAAACAAAAAAGATCGGCCTGCATCTGATCGGATGATAGAGTAGTTTTTGCTTTCTGACGTGCGCGCAAACATTTGCAGATCATTAATTATTCAGAGGCGTAATTTTCGCGAGGCTACGAAACATATGATCTTGAAGTGTCACCCTGAATCGTTCAGGAGCAAGGTAAAACTTTGCCAATTTTATTAATTTCGTACTAGATGAAAAGTTACCATTTTCTTCGAAGTATAATAAATGTGACTTTCACCTTTGTATGTTTAATCTTTTTTTTTTCTACTAGATAAAATTACTAGATGAAAAGTTACCATTTTCTTCGAAGTATAATAAATGTGACTTTCACCTTTGTATGTTTAATCTTTTTTTTTCTACTAGATAAAATTACTAGATGAAAAGTTACCATTTTCTTCGAAGTATAATAAATGTGACTTTCACCTTTGTATGTTTAATCTTTTTTTTTTCTACTAGATAAAATTACTAGATGAAAAGTTACCATTTTCTTCGAAGTATAATAAATGTGACTTTCACCTTTGTATTTTAATCTTTTTTTTTTTCTCAGTCAAACTTTTTCTCAGTTACATAACGACGAAGTTATTTACCAATATTTCAAAATCTCGTTTCGATTGCTGGCCGATATTGTTGCGAAAGATTGGAACGTCTGAGGTAAAGAATTCCTATTCGATTTATAGAGCAGGGATTCCCAAAAATTTGGATTATTATGAAAACGTACTTCTTAACTAACGAAAATTAACTTCAGATGTTTTGTAAATAATGAAGCATTTATTTGTAAATCGATAAGAATTTTTTATTCGCGATCGAAACGTGACGAACAACTTCTTTTTCTTTGCCATTGTACGATATTTTCAATAAGTAAAATGTAAAACTGAAACTCACTTATTTATATGATAAATAAAGAGACATTGGAATTTTCCATTTATGGAAAAATACTCAGAAAATTTTACCTATTCTTGGACAGTTCAGGATGAGGCTTCCCTCTTTAATTTAGATTAGATTTACATTTACGTTCAACCTCGTTATAAAAAGGACTCGTGCATACACGTCACTCTGGATTTTCCTTAATACCTCATATTTATTCATTTTATTTAGCTACCTTATCCTTTCATTCTCCTCCTTTCTTCAATTTTCCAGTTCTCTCAACTATTTCACAGTTTCGTTTCTCTCGTTTTCGTGCCAATTCTCCGCATTCCTTGCATCACTTTCCGATTTAATTTCCTTACCGACAAACGGTAGAAAAAGAAAACCTACCGACTTAGTTTAGAGAAAACTAAGGTCTTCTCTATTTTAAATTGTAAAAAGGTACGCGAACTTCAACGATGAAATTTCAATAGTGCTAAGGAACAATCGTGTAGAGTGAAAACTTTCAATATCGTTTGAATTGCGAATAGACGAAAATAGGGAAGAACTTTGGAAGAGCGATTTGTTTCGCCTCGATCAGTCATCCAGGTGCATCGAAATAACAGCCGAGAGAGGGTGAATAAAATATTGGGTCCGATCGAGGGTCAAGATCTCCGGCGATCAATAGAAAACCCGACGAAACGTGACAGGGGATGAAGGCCGTTAGCGATTCGGGAAATATTTCGAAAGATATTACACACTTTAAATGTTACTCTCAAGGAGAGACGCGACGAAAGATGGCGACGTGTATCGATCAACCCACAAAACATTCCGTTTTCTCTCGTGTGTCTTAATTACCGATGCTCGCCAATTTACCATTAGACGGGAGCATCGGTGGTAGGAGAGAAATTTCGTTTGGCAGACACGTCGTCCGTGAAACAGAAAATACTTTCTGGTGGAAATTAGGCCGAGTGGCCTTAGACCTTGTTAAGCTGTTTTTATTGACGCGAATAAGGGCAAGTCGCGTTTCAAGGTGAAAACAGGAATAGGGGACGAATCCTCGCGAATGCCCCCGGGAGGGGGCATTTTTAACCCTCTGTATTCGGAATTAAGTTAAGTTTTTTCACTTCTTTTTTTTCTTTTTATTAAATTTCTGCGAGATGTATCAGATATATCTTGATATATTGCAAAGAGGAAAATGAATTAATGTAATTGAATGTAATTCAATGTGTTAGATTCAAAATGGTATCGTTAGATCCAAAAATAGAGGGAGTGTTTAAAATTGTGATTTTGATGATGACTGGTATCTATTACTACTATTATACTATTATTATATAATCTATATTATAATACGATAATAGTACACTAATATACAGGCTGTTAAAAAAAAGGGGTCCGACATTCAAAGTACTCGCCGAGAGATGTTAAACATGTCTGACCTTAGATTCTAAGAGCAGTTATTTCGACAAAATATCAACTTAATTATTCGTTAACTTTCTGTCGAGTTTCTCACGAGTAAATCTCCTCGTAGTACGTAATAAATGTTTGATCGAAGAAAGGGCACAAGAGGAATTCAAAGTGTTAGTTTACAACGTTGTAAACACAAGATTATTATATTATTAATATCAACAACGATTGCCTCGTGAACGCGAACGTAATGCGAATCCTCAGTATTCATTCAGTTCAGACATATATTCTCCGCTTATGCTGTCGTTCACAAATCGTCTCGGGTACTTAATAAAATTCAGATATTATCTAATAATTTACCTTAATTACCTAATAATTGTAATTTACCATAAAAGAACCATGATCTCTAAATTCGTCGACATTAGATCTGTCGAGACAGCGAACCACTATTGTAAGACACTGGACAATTGAAGTATAATAAAAAAATTTGCGACAGAGAAATTGAAATGCAAGGAACAGGCACAAGATTATGATACAATAAAAAAAATGCAAGCTTCTGTTTACATATTTACAATTATATTTGTATAATTTGAAATCATTCGAGTTTGCGCAAGATAACACTGTTACAAATAATATATAAGATTATTCAATTGATCATTTTGATCATTCTGAACTTAAAGTTAAATAATTTATATAGAGATGGAAGCGTGTTTTGGATCCTGATAAAAGATATCCTTTCTTTCGGATTTCTTCAATTTTTGCTAGATGATCCCTATGTTTCATAATTGGTACAACGCCAATAATCAAGTGTTAATTATCCATTTGTTACTTCACCGTATATGAGCACAATAACGCTACAAATTAGACAAATGATCATTTCGTTTGAAACGACGAGCATTCGAAAAAAATTCATCGTGAAAGGAAATCACACGACGATCGAATTTATTTTCTACCAGGAATTTCCCGTAATAACGGGTCGTTAATTGCAAGTGAGGATCGCCTCGATCCCCTGGATCTCTTCTCGCGAAGAAGGCCCGAGAGATCGATATCCTCCGTGGTGACACAGAGGTCCAAGCGACGAACAAGCTCGATTAATAATTCTCGCGGACGTGCGCTGTGCGATTGTCACCGAGAGCGGAGATCGCCTAACACGTGCGACACCTTGGCCCACAAGGGGGGTTTGACCCCGTTTTTATCAGGCGGGCGAAACGCGCCTTCTGCTAACCGCGAGAGGGACAAGTGTCATTGGTCGCTAATGGATTGAACGCCGAGCGTGGCCGAGCAGAGGGGAATTCTTTTTCATCGGGTGAAAAAAAAAAAAAAAAAAAATTTCAAAATAAATCGCGTCCTCTCGTGAGTGTCGTACCACTCGTGTGATGATCGATTCTTCCTTTGGGAAGGCGAACTAGTCACGCTTCGTTTAAACTGCAAGTCGCGATCGATCGACAGTTTCTGGGAAATTCAGGTCGATTGCTGGACGATTCGACGAGCTTTTCATTAGAATCGCGTCAGGATCGACACTACAGTCGTTTGTTCGTTTTCGATCTCTTTTCTTCGGTTGGTGATCTTGACCCCTTTTGGTGTGACAGGAATTGTGCTTTCGAGTCAAACTCAGGCAGTCGATATGATGTGAATTTGAATTTTATATTGTAAATTCGTGCTTTCGATCTGAGAACCGAGAGGAAATCGAAATTGTCGGTTCGAATGTGACTCTTTTTAACTTATATTCTCACTTTCAACGGAACAGAAATCGGTTCTCTCGAACATCTCCGACGTTCGTTCTAAATTTTGTTTTAAACTAAATTTTTGTCTAATTGTCGATCTGCTTCGTGTTATATTGGTGCAGTTTAGATCAACAGAACTGAGGGACGAGAAATAATTGAAGAGGTTAATTTGGGCTCGCTGAGGCCCATCTTCTCGAGAACCATCGTCTCGTTAAATTCACCTTGACCTTACGTGTCTCTCCTCCGTTGCGTCGCATTTCGGTTCCGCCACAATGCTCACGCTTCTGAATCATTAAATAAACCGTTTGCTTTCACGAGCAAACTCTTTTTTTTTCTTTTGCATTTTTTTTTCCGTTTTTTTTTTTTTTTTGCCCCGTTGGAAATAATGTAGATCATATTTTGAAGAAAATCGGTTGAAGCTGGATTAAAGTCAAGGGCGTTCTTCAATGTCTTTCTCTCTCTCTCTCTCTTTCTCTCTGTGAACTGGTCAATGGAAGCTTGGCTGTATTAAACGGCAATTGAATAAATGTTTTTTTCTTTTTTTTTTTTTTTTTTACCTCTGCGTTAAGAATTTATTTTGAGCGAACTGGGTCAGTCGCGTTCAATTGAAATCCTACGTTTTTCTGCGCTCGCGTTAGTTTTAACGACCGTGCGCGCGTCTTTCGGTGTCTTTTTTTTTTTTTTTTTTTTTGAAGAACTTGAAGAAAGAAGCAAGCCTTTTTTCCCGTTCTGTTTACGCCTTTCAATCGTCGTGTCGTTAGAGATCGTGATCGATCGGTATCGATTAGTCCCGACGAAAGCCAAATTCAAAGCCAATTTCTCAGTTCTTTTAGCTTTCTAAATTTCAAATTGTCTCCCTCTTTGTCTCAACTTTACAACTTCGTTTCCTCCTCTTGGCCTTTTCTTTTGTATTTTACTCGTCCCCTTCCTTCTTTTCACTTTCTTGTTTGCACTTTCACCTTTTGTCCGTTTCACAACTCTGAATGCTCTTAACGACCGAGGACAAAGACGCGTGTTTATTACTATGAATTACTATGAACCGTTGCAGCGTAAAATATCAAAATCGTTGTAAATCATCCTATTTACGAGCCTATTCGAGAGAGAATCACCGAGTAATCAGAGAATAAGATTCCTCTCCTTCAGAGAGTAAGAGGAGCCTGTATCGCGATATTCAAACGAGTCGAGGATCGTGCGAATTTCTTCTTCTTTTCTCGATGCGCGCAAGAACGCTGATAGAAGTGGATCATAAGCTCGGGTCGATCGATAGTGTCATCTCCGACGCTTCTCCTCGCTGAAAGTGCGATACTCGCGGGTCTCTCTCTCTCTCTCTCTCTCTTTTGCACCGTGTGTATAAAGTGTGTCCTGCGAGCTCTAACGGTCTTCTGCCTTGACCGAGTTGAGCGAGGTCCGTGTCAGATCCCCGTCTTGACTTTGACTCCGTTTTATCGTAAAAGTCATTTCCACGATCGTCGTTCGATCTCTCAATCGTACGTCGAGAGCGCCGCGGCAAAAAGGAAACACCAAAATCAGACACAATCTAAACGACTTGGCTCGTTATCATCGTGCATCCAACTGCACGATATATCACGATCTCTCCTCGATTTGGTGCTGACTGAACTTTCTGATTAAGAGCGACATGCGTTATATATCGGCGGCTTTGTACATCGAACCTCTCTTCAAACATCAGATCATTTTCTTCCATCTTTTTCTTTTTTTTTTTTTTTTTTTTTGTGACGAAAGACAAATTAACGTGAACGCAAGTTTTTAGAAAATTATATTCCAGCTTGAGTTCGTAATTAATTAACCGGACAATCGAAACATAACAAAGAATGTATACACGTGTAGCTAAGTATAACCTCACGTGTTTTTCTTCTTTCGTGTTTTTATCCCAACGCTTTAACGAAGCATCTGCTACTACGTGATATTTAAATTTTTATCTGGACCACGTTGACAAAGTTTGCACGCGAGACAATGTATGATAAGTTTCAAACTTATTGTTTGAAATTGAAGAGGACTTTCATAGTCAGGCGACTATGGATCGCGTACGAAGATTACTCTTGCAACGAGCGATTCGCAGCAATGAAGACGTTACGCGAATCAATAACGATAGAAAAAAAAAAAAAAGAAAAAGAAGGAGACTGATGAAATGAGAAAAATGGCACGGTATCTATCGATCGTTCGAGAGTGACGAATCGTTTCGGCCATCTGTTTCTATCGTTGTCTTGAAAACCTTTCCTTTTTCCACGATTGGCACCGGCTTCTTTTGGACCGCCTCCAACTTGCTTCGAATCGCGTGTTCTCGCGATACTGTGTGCCGTTCCTTAATCCTTAATGCGACCTCATGAAGGTTCTTTCGTGAGGCGAACCGGACGAGGAAGTGCGGGAAATGGCCACGCGTGCGAGGTCGAGCATCCTCCACGCTTCTTCTGTTTCTTCGCTCGTTTCTCGAATACGTTGACGATTTTTGTCGCTTTTTGTTCCACGATTTTTTTGTTCCACGATTTTTTTGTTCCACGTGAATCGCGGTGAATATATATCATAGATGCAACTATCGAAGTCAAATTAAATAAAACCTGTCCTGTTTTCAATTACACGAGAAGTGCCAAGAAAAGAGAATGAAGCTAAATTTAATTATCTTTACGTGTATGTTTTGCATATGAAAGATTCAAACTGTGCTCGGATTACTATTTTCGAAACGGAGTATATTCTCGCGAGCTCAGAGCTGTAGCTCCAATTATCAATTCCCGGGAAAAAGTTTTCGATCAAAGTGTTCAAAAAGTAATGAAATGTAAGTTGAATATTTTTTTTCAAATACATGAGAAAAACAGAATTATCAATTTGTAGTCGACTCGGATGTTTGAACGATACCGAATACTCGCCACTGAAATCAATTTACGGAGGACGAATATTTGTAAAGAAAATCAGTAATTAGTCTGGAATATTAATGTAATCTATCATTTCGATCGTTTTGCATCCGAATTAATTTTTTCGCAATTTTTTAATTTAATTAACAGGTAATTTTATCGCGGGGTAATTAGATTTAGTTAATCGACGAGACTCGCGCGAATTATTCATTATACCTGCTTGAAAAGTAGTATCATTGCGAAAAACGTCACTTCGCACGCTGTTTCGTCAACCTAACACTCGTTTAGCTGTTTGCAGCTGGTGGCTTCCATAAACTGTGTGTGTGTGTGTTTCACTCTCTCTCGAAATTGTATCGCGGTTGCAGACAAAAGAATCACGTGCGCGCGTTTTGTCTCTCTGAAAGCCGGGCAGTAAATCATGAAAACGGGCCAATCGCGCACCAGCTCGAGTGATACCTCAATTGTGTGTGTCTCAGCCAGAGTATACCGGGAAGCAGTTAAAAGTCAAGGCGCGTGATTTATACGCTCGCGTCGAAATAACTCCGGTTTGCCGAAGCCGATGGTTGTTCGATTAAGTCTTTAACAAAGGATAGAGCTGCTATCAGCAGAATCGATATCCATCCCCGCCTGCTTTTCATTTTTCGGTGTATCGTTACAGGTTATTCTTCGTTTAACTTTTCGAAAAGTTGAATTTGAAAGAAACGAAAATGTGCGATCGCGCTTGAAGCAAAACTAAGTGAAATCTTAGTAAGAATTAAATATATACCTCCAGAAGCGTGTTCGACTTCGTTAATTATACGATCAGAATGATTCTTTGCTTTGGTGGCTGAGAGAAGACATACGAAACAAGTACATCATTCGGGAAGAATAGATCCCTTCGCGATCTCTCACTGTTTTGTAAGTAACGTCACTTCATCTTCGCCGCAGTCTTCGTTCTTCAACTTTGTTCTTCATTTCGCGTGAGATACGCGATTTTATACTTTCGATGAACGAAAAGTCGTAATTTAGATTCGGGATTGAATGTATCTAAGGGATGAAAGGGGGATGCCCAAAGTGCTCGTCCCCTCTTCATGAAATGCATAACCGATAATTCAGAAACATAATAAACCCAGCAGGATCAAGCAGGTTCAAGTTTTAGACACGACCTGTCCAAATTTCGTATTTTCCCGGCAACGTACACACACACACACACACACACACACACACGTACATACGTGTACACGTGTTTATTCTCCATAGCTGGCATGGTGTGTAGCATAGGTGGTAGCTTCGTTCTATCGACCGAGCACAGCAGCTCGTCCCGTGACCTGACCTCGTCTGAACCCTCCATTCCGCTCTGCCTCGCTCTCTAACACAATCACCTAACCCCTCCCTCCTCTTCTCTATCATTCTGCGTGCGTCTCTCTCGCTCTCTCATTTTCTCCATTCGTCCTCTTTCACCCTGTGAAACGAGCCTCCCTTCTCAACGATGGTAGTTTTCTTCTACCCTGTGCACAGTCACCATCTTCGCCACCTCTCTCCGCATCCTCGGTCTCCGTTTCCCAACCCCGTGCAAGAACCCTACCCGCCACTTTTCTACACAATATTAGCGGCCAAACTGGAACAACGCCCGAAACTCAACGTCGCACACCCCGGTATACTTTGTTCGACGGTACTCCTGCAAAGGGGCCAATATCCAGTGACGTTGTTCGATGGTATTGGTGCAAAAGCAGACTTCCCTCGCAGGATTTCCAACGTGGTTAGCTAGAAGTGGAACTCGTTCGGAGAGACAACCGAATGGATTTCACGGGAAATTTAAATATATATATTTCAATTATTAAGAGAGAATAATGTCCAGCGTGACGTAAGATACGAGAGGGTCGTAGGTGTCTTGGATTAAAAAAAAAAAATATATATATATATACGTATATAATAGTGAAACAGAAATTTCTGAGATTCTTCGTGTAACTTCCCTCCCGTTCAATCCTTTGACGAGTACAAATTTCGGATAGAAATAGACAACTCGTGGAGTTTCGCGAGTCGCAGTTTATGTCTGATGAAAATCAAATGTATTTCAATTAATCGAAGAAAATAGTTTTTAAAATTCCAGTCGATATGATTTTAAAACGTAGATCTTGGAACGAAGAAAAGAAAGAACGGGTGTTTTGAATGTAATTAAAAAAAATATATAATTATTAAATATATGTAATTAAAAAAAATATAATTATTAATATATATATATATATGTATGTAATTTAAAAAAAATTAAAAAGAATATATATATATATATATGTAATTAAAAAAAAAAAATATATATATATATACGTATATAATAGTGAAACAGAAATTTCTGTTACGTGGTCAACTTCCCTCTCGTTTAATCCTTTGACAAATTTCGGATAGACAACTCGTGGAGTTTCACGAGTCGCAGTTTATGTCTGATGAAAATCGAATGTATTTCAATTAATCGAAGAAAATAGTTTTTAATATTCCAGATCGATACGATTTTAGAACGTAGATCTCGGAACGAAGAAAATGAAGAACGTATGTTTCCAACGTGCATTGAAAACATATAAACGTGTATAATAGTGAAACAGATTCACAGATTGCAATTTCATTGTAGCTTCGCCAGCGGATCGCGCCGCTGGTGGCTGAAATAATTTTGCACGCCACGCTGCTCAGTGCCAATTGTGTTTAACCGTTTCCTCGCCGATACCAGCGGCGTACGCCATAATTTAGAGCAAGCTGGATGTTGAACACATCCACCGTGACCCGCAAATCCCTTCACATTCGATCTATTTGCACACTTTCGAGCCTCTCGTATCGATATCTACGCGTTGTATATCCCCGATTACTCGAACGACAAATATGAAAGAAGAAACGGAAACGTTCGTTCCTATTGGTTCCCGACTGTTAGGTTGGATATTAAAAAAGTTTCTCGGCCGCCGGCTCTTTCGCAACTTGAAACAATTTTGCACGTCCTTTTTTTTTTTTTTTTTTTTTTTTTTGGTTTCTCTTTGATATTATTTTGAATTTAATTTGATTTCGTTTCGAGATCGATTATCCATGAGTTTGTCCTTGATGGGAGGAGCCACGTTTCGAAAGTCAGAACCGAAATTTCGAAAGCCGAGGACAAGGTTTGCGCGCCTCAGGGTCGTGCGAAATATGTATTATTTCAACTTTGTGTTTCAAACTTTCGCCGGAACGCTGGTCGCTACGTTTTTAACTGCACGCGGAATTGTTATTAATTGTTTGTTTCCGAGGAAATGGATGACTCTATGATGCCTCTGTACGAAAAGAAAGAAAAAAAATCAGATGCTATTTGAAATCGCACCTTTCTAACGCAAACATAGAAACTCTCTCTTTTTCGTCACGAACCAGAACCCAGGATCTCGATAATTAGACCTCTCGGTCCCCGGTCGAATCTCCAAATCTTTGCTCTCTTCGCAAATTCGGAAGATTTCCGAAGATCCGTTCGTTTCTCAGCGACAATCTAGGATATCCGCTAATACGTGTATTGTCAAGCGAAAAAAAATGAACAAAACGTGAAGAATACAATGTGAAGAAAGACAAGAGCAATGACGGACGTAAAAGTATTGGTTGTCTATTTTTACGAAACTCGAGCCTGCAGAGAATTATTTTAACCCCGGAGTAGTATCGTTGGGTGACAGATGAATTTGAAGGTATTTGATTTTATTCCATGTTGTAGAGATCGGCGATGAAATTCGATTGTAACTAAGTAATTTAAAACTCTGAATTGCTATACTTTGCTATGCAATGCTGACGCTAGTCAACACTTTCGCTTCCGGTAAGCTGTTTTCTAATTCTTGACACCACACACGTTATACATGAGGGAATTATTCACTGTGCAAAAACTGTTGGGAGTATCCTTAGAGAAATCTCGCGATGTAATACTTGCACGATTATTATTATTATTATTAATGTAACATTTCATTTACATTAATATGTTTGCGCAACTGAACATCGGCGTGCCCGTAATATGGCCGCCGCGAAAGTTGAGTTCAGAAGTTGAAATAATCGAAACAAAGCGCCGGCGTTCCTCGTTCTTCCATTTTGTTCTCGCTCGAACGTGGATTGCTTTTCGGCCGAAAATTTACGGCCAGTCCCCCCGAACGAACTTTCTCCGTTTTCCATTTCACGTATTATTTCGTCGAGCAAAGCGATCCTCCGTCTCTTTCTTTCGTTCTTCTCTCGTTTCTTTCTCTTCTTCACTCCCTATCTCTTTCTTTTTAAGCCTGGGCAACACCCTCTCTCTTTCTCGGGCTCAGCAGCTTATTTGCGAGCGATGCCAGAATCTGAATTCATACGGGCCCGTTCGAGCATTATTATGCATTGTTACTGCCCGAAGCGACACGAAGTGAGTCTGCGTTTTCAATGCATCCGCAGACCGTCGTTGTACAGCCTACGTGTATAACGTGGACCGCCATGAGTGTCACGACAGGGATGAACAATGAGCCTTTCCCATGTGGTTCTCCGCTGTTCCTCGCCCTCCCATCGCACCGCGCGAAAAACTTTCCAGCCTGTTTTCGCGATAAATTCCAAATACGACGATATCGGTGCCCGCTACGAGTTCCCGTAGCTTTTCCTATGGGTTCCCTATTCCATTCGGTGTGTTGGAGAAAGGGGGGTATGTACGGTATGAAGTTAGGAGAAAGTTGGTCGTTACATGGATTAATTTTTATTTCTAAACTTTCTGTTGAACTTGAGACTATATGCGAAAATATGGTATACATTTTAATATTTTTTTTGTCCGAAAATATGGTATACATTTGCGAAGAAAATCAAGTAAAACGAAAATTAAACATAAAACAAAATGTTAAATTCGTTTTATCATCACAACATAACTAAATACAAATAATTTTAGTGTAATCCAAATTTAGTTAAGGTGAGATATACTTTACAGCTAATCGACCCTCACCACGAAGTTTTACCTTATTTATATGAGGTGTTTTATAGGAATTTCCCCCTCCTGTCAACATGATTGATCCCATACACTTTTGTAATGTTATAAAAAACGTTATCAAGAGTATTCCTCTCTAATTTATTAAATGCATTATAAACTTTATTAATAGCACCGTGTTCTAATTTTTCTTTGTTCTTCGTATACTGTAATAGCTGTTGCAAGGTACCATGACGTTGTTCATTAGTCAATTGCTTCGATTTGGCATCTCTTCTTTGTAAATTCACGTTATTTAAGTTGAAATTTTCTATTTTGAAATTACAGCGGTGACTATTTTATTTCTCTTAAAAGAAACTAATTTTTGGTCTTCAAATTCCAATTGAACTCAAAAGCAACGTCTATCAAATATGTTAGGTTATTTACCTATCAATGTAAATAATACCAATATAATGAGTATTGCCAGTTGCTTTCGAAACTCTAGATAATCTAAGATTTCCTTTCAAATGTATACCATATTTTCGGACAGAGGGAATAATTAATTTTGTATTTCTGACCTTTGTTATTAAGATTTTAAAATTTGGAGTTAAGTATTACTGTAATACTTGTATTATACAATATTATATAATATTGTGTGTAACCTCTGCTATATAATATATTTACATTGCATTATGTAATATTACGTATTATATATTGTATTATATACACGAGCATCCGATATTGATTTAATTTTTTAAGGCACACTGAGAAAAGTACACCTTACAAAGCACGGAAATTTCATTTGACGTAAAATACATAAAAATAAGATTACTTCACTTTTTACATGTATAATAATACCAAATGATACCAAAACTGGAAAACAAAATCGGAAAAATTCTGTGATTAAATTAATAATTTGACGTTAACATAAACCTCCTCTACATTTCCAGCTGCTTCGAAAAAAAAAAACAGCGTCGATTTAATCAGCGCCGTCCAATTGTCAAACTATTAAAATCCATACGGGAAGAAGAAAAATTAAAACAAAAAAAAGAGAGAGAAAGAGAGAGCCGATGATTCTTAAACGAATCTTTGCTCGAAGAGTCTCGAACGTGTCACTGAATGCGAATAACTCGTGCATGCGTGAACGTGAATGTAAATCAACGTTAGAAAGAAAGAGAAAAATAAGGCGAAAAGAAGAGGGGGAGAGGAGTGCTACGCACCAGTTTTTATGGCGGGCAGAGAAACAGCTGGACCATATAGGCGAAAGCCCATTCCATCTCGAAACCGAAGAAATCCCTCCGCTTCGACTCTCTGCTTAAACCTTTTCGTTCTTCCAACGAGAAATTCTCTCTCCGCGAGGAGTTAACTTTTCCCGTATTTCTGAAAGAGAGATAAAACCGTACGTGTTTCATCTCGAATCGATAACACTGTCCTGTGTGGAAGGATGGATATCATAATATTTGAGTCAACATTGAAACTTGAAGTGTGCGTTCGGAGGAAAGGATGAAAATTAAGAAAAGAGAAAGGGAAAGAAATGAAAAATTAAGAACAGTTTTTTTGCAATTGAATGTCAGCCTCGGACGAGTTAAATGGAATATCAGTGAATATTTTCAGCTGAGAATTGTTGAACCAAATTTAATATTATTATCTTAATTGAATTTAAATATAATCGCCATTTAAGTGAACGAAAGATGACGTTTTGAAATATTATGGCAGAAGTGGAAGAATTTTCTTTTCGCAATGCGTAACATGTATAATAACGCATTACAGATGTCACTGACAGAAGATCGATGTTATGAAACCTGTATTAAAACCGTATAAATTTACAGGATCGTTTAATAAATTTACAGAATCTAATCGGCCTAATAGAAATCGGCCGAATAAACGCATTTGGAAGCGGAGAGCAACGATCACTCGGTCGCCACCGTACTGACGTAACTGCAAATTAATTCAGTTCAAGCAACAGGCTCGTGCCAGCGTTGCCATGAGAAAGTTAAGTGACCTGTATCAAGTACCTTTTCTCTCCGCGAAACACTTTGAAAAATCGATCGAAATATTTTTGTATGGGCGGGGCGGGTCTTCCAGAGTTTATAATCTTAGTATCATCTTGATGTTTGATGTTCAGATATATTTAAGCAAAATTTCCTTCCCGATATGAAGACATACATACGCACGTAAAGCTATGGCAATATTCTGGATATAAAAAGTACGAAAAAGTATGAAATAAAAATTCAAATGTAATATTTGCCTGACAGTGGGCAGTAGAGATCAAGTCGAGAGCGAAGTCGTTTGAACCTAATTGCTAGAAACCCTTCAGGATTATTCACGGAGAATAAATAACTGGGAACAAAAGAAGAGCTTGCTTTCGTCGACTCGAACTGGTCAATAGATTGATCTAAAGCACATTATTACATCGTTTGTATTTAACGTCGTTTTGGGAACTCGTGTCTCTTGAGAATGTTTCAACAGAAATTTTAACAGGATACGAATAACCTTGGACCTTCAAACTTTTGCTCTGTGCAATTCGCAGTGTGACAATTAAGTTGATAAACGCTCGTGAATTTTCTTATTTTTCAAAGTTGATCGTTTCTCTTTAATCTACCTCATTGCGAGAGGTCGCTTTAAAATAATCTGATCCTTTTAGATTTTGTATCATTGCAGATGTTCATAGATCACAGGCACAAGTCCAACGTTCATAAAAACTAGGATAGTTATCTTATAGTATTTAATTTTAGAATCTTTCGTCTGTCATGTGCAAAACCCAGGACCAATGTTTTTTTTTAGAATTGCTTCTTATCTAGGATATAATTTGGATGATTACGTAAGAATTGGATGATCCAACGTGAATTATATATATCTCGCGGACTGTGCACAAAAATCTGCATATACATCGCGGTTGTCCAATATGACACGATGAAATTCCAGCCCAACGGCAAGAAAGCGTTTTATCGGCGATTCACCAAGCAGGGCAGCTAGAACCCACCGTTCGCCATGGCGGCTCATCTTTCACCATGATTCCTTGGTCAGGCCAAAAAGGAAGAAGCTAGTCACGATATGCGGACGCAGACGAGAAAGCATCGACGTGCAAAAAAAAAGGGGAAGAACGAGAAATAATGAAAAGTATAATAGAGTTTACACGACACGTTTTTTTAAGGGGGTCAAGGGGACCCTGCGCCCCGGGGTCATCCTTATTAACGCTGACCTCTCTTTCTTTCTTTCTTTCTTTCTTTCTTTCTCTCTAGCTCGAAATCAAGATTCTCAAACTTTCTTACGAGAGGAATCGCTTATCATCTTCTACTTATCGCGTAGAGACTCCAGTTCTCATCGGAGAGAAATCGTTTGTTCGTCTGTTTCGTGACTTTTACTCTCCCTCTGATCCGTTCGTGCCGCAGTTCGGAATTGAACGGATATCACAGGAGCAGAGATCCGTTCTAGAGATGGCCGACGCATGGCATGAGAAAGCTATCCGAGGCGTGACACTAATTTATGGACACGTTGAGCAGCACGCGTATCGGCCAACGAGATCCATGCAACCTTAAACTTGCATCCGTGCGTATGATTGCATAAAAACTGTCTTCGCCGGTGTCACGAACAGCGGCTAATGGAGTATTATTGGTGACGTCGTAATAGATACTGTCCTTTCCTGTTATTAATGCGGATTAAAGAACCTATCCGTACGCGGAATTATCGGTAAATCGATCGGTAAAAGTTTACCCGCCGATTTTAATAATAACGTGTGAAACGGCGAGCGAAATTAAGTGAGGATTGCAGTTACGAAAGGAGGCAAAAGGGGTCTGATGGACTTCTCTTTTTTTTCTTTCTTTCTTTCTTTTAATTGTACGATGACCCTTGCGTTACATTAGTTCACGAATACAGTATTCTCTTCACAATGTCACGACCGTCGTGCGTGATTCCGGCACGACGTCACGGTCCCATTGACGCCAACCTTAAACACCCATAAAACATTTTCGTGACCTCTTTTTCGTGTAATTCGACGAACAGAGGCTTGTTCTCCATTTCCGGTGACACGAAAGCACCGATATACTCGGCACGCTCGGAAGAAAAAAAAGAAAAGCTTTCACACGTCCTGTGGATATATCGCGTATACCAGTGAATTCATAAATGATACCGCGAGTTTTGTTATCAATTTGAATGCCCCCTGTGTACGTAGAATCGAGAACAGCGTAAATAATCACGTGGCTCGCCCGAAAGTGTATAAAACAAATTACCCACGTCATCCACTTAATAAACGCATAGATATAGGTGCAGATATACTAACACTTGTCGTAATTATCGATTGTTTTCATAAAAGGCATATATTGAATGAAATATATGTTTATCATAATGAAATTAATTCATTTTTCCCTTGTATTGTGCACAACAATGTTAGTGAATTATTATTAATTAATAATGTTATCTATTATTCTTACTTATTTTACAAGTAAGAATAGTAGATAGAATAATTTTCTTCTAGTAGTAAAAATATAGAAGTTTTCGTACAAAATATTAAGTAAAACACAGATTTAATAAAATTAATTTACTTTTTTCCCTGTATCACGTTTACAAGTAAGGATAGCAGATAATATAATTTTCGATTAAAATTGTCTCAATTATAATTTCTCTTATAATTCTAATTGTTGTAATGTAAGGAATTTTCATACAAAGCATATATTAAGTAAAATGCATGTTTATCATAATAAAATTAACTCATTTTTTCCTTGTATCGCGTTCTAAAAGCAAGTATATAGTACGATTCTCACTGAACGTATTTTATTAAATTTACTTCGTTACGGCTGTGCATTATATACACAGCAGTCTGCTCCAAAAACGGAAACGTATTTTCACAACAATTCATGACTTTAATTGACGGAGAAGATAAATCCTTTTATCCCGTATGAAAGAGTTGACATGCTTTCGCAAAATACGTACCGATCCCTATATACTGTTACATCAGTGAACGTGTCTTCTTAATGCTTTAATTCACGATCATGCCTCATACCTAATACGTTTACATATATATCACCAGAGATGGGAGAAATATCGAAATGATTTTTGCATGTATGATTCGGAAGAAGACGATCGACAAGCGTGTATGTATGCCTGTATGTATGTGTGAACTAGCCAAGGATATTCTTCGAGGGTACGTTACGTATGATAGCACAGTTCGTATAATAATTTCGTAGCAGAGCATGCCAGAAAACGTGCATTCCCGAGGAGGAGTTTCCTGTAGGAGAGAGAGGAGCCTTGGGTACCCGGCGATGAACCATCATCGGTTGTAGCGCGACACGAGGTCGCGGAAAGGCACGAGCGACGCCGAAGCACGGCCGAACGCGGCCGAACGCGGCCGAGGTGCGACGAAGGCGTACGAGGCCGTGAGCGCAGGGGTGGGGACTGGCGGACGTTCAGTAGCCGAGCTCAGTCGAGCCAGCGCTGTGATCGGAGTTGGATTGGTGACTGGTGTGAACTGTGTCCCGAGCAGGCGTATCCGTTCACTCGGCGTTCTAGTCGCTCCTGCGATCACGCGCACACGAAACTCTACAATTCGGTCCGACTTCGGCGTCACCGTGATCGACCATTCGAACAATCGGTTGCCGCGTTTCCTCTCTCGTGTACGTTGGCTCTCGCTGTGCAACTTCTCTTCGGTCTCCCGTTGTACACGCTCGATTCGCCGACAGTTCGGTCGTGGCTGTTCGACGTTAACCTTCCGCGCCGCGCGATTGACTGTCGCGAAGTTGTTTCCTCTTTCTTTTTTTTTCCTCTTCTTTTCCTTTCACGAAGCCCCGCCACAGACACGGCAGTGAAAATGCGGTAGTGACAGTGGTGCAACACCAGAGACGGGGCTAAAGAGGGAATCCCTGGCTACGTTTCGTAGGCGCGAGGACGCCACGAATTCACTCGGGAAAATCGAAGTGAACGAATTCGCGGGGAGAGGCTCGTTAAAGCCCGGGGCCGAGAGTTATGACGAGCTCGTGTGTTCGAGGACGAGGAATTTACGCGCATGTGTCCAGTGGGATTTAGTGTCGGCGACAAACCGTTCTTTCCAGATCTGGATACCTTGCTCTCGACGTCTACGGGACCTGGATTATCTCATGTCAGGATGGCGCTGGCGCGGTACGTACCTTTCCACTCTCTCTCATACACTCCGGAACCTCCTCGCCGTCGTTGCGTTTAGGGTGGGTCTTCGGCGCGGATGTATATTTTGTTTCTCCTCTCTCTCGTCCTTCGTTCGATGTTATTAAGCGCCTTTATTGATCCTATTCCACACAATTGGATACGGCCGAGCGTTATCGACTTTAAAGGGCGATTTGTTTCAATGATAATTGTGTACGGTTGTATCTCGATTGTAATGGTCACCGGGTGACACCGGCGCTTCTGTCTCCTCACTGTGCAAGGCTCCACGGGTCACCGGTTACCGGCTGAATTTTTCCCGAAATTAAGGACAGTAGATTGACACGCGAACGTCGATGTTTCTTTTATAAAATTTCAGTATTCTACATACGCACGCCCCTTGTGTCAGTAAGATAATCTCTACGTTAAACAATTATCTGCGTGGAGTAGACGACACCTTTGAATACTTCTTACCGATTATTTGCCACAACAATCAGTAACGAGATTATTAGAAATTCTTTATTGTAATCGACAGTTAATTTGCAAGCGTCATTAAAACGCGGCAAATTCAAATTTTAAAGGGACGATACATATCCCTGTAGTACGCGTTAACGCGATTATTAAGAATTTAATCAGCGATTATTTATAAACGTGCGTCGTGAGAAATTTCACGGTGTTATCATTTGAACGGTGCAGTAAAGCTGATTTACCGATTTCCGTGAATATTTTTGCAAAAAGGTGTACCCCGGTGTCCCTTTGTTTTGAAGTATTCTACCACAGATGCCGGTATCTGCCACATAGAGGGCGCGCTGGTCAACGACCCACCCCTACCACACAACTATAGCCAAGTGATTTAACAGGTTTATATAGGTACGCTCTCCGGTGTATTTACATAATTGTCACACGCGTTCTTTTTCGAAGTGATACGTACAACATGCCGGGGGTTAGTCTGACAGTTTTTATTCAAGCTACTTGCACAGCGAATC
The DNA here is from genome assembly GCA_032399595.1 of Tetragonula carbonaria. NCBI lineage: Eukaryota > Metazoa > Arthropoda > Insecta > Hymenoptera > Apidae > Tetragonula > Tetragonula carbonaria. Next base: position 6,144,422 of record JAUCRC010000015.1, on the reverse strand, counting down.
AAAGACGTTTAATAATAAAGTTGGTACATCTCTTTTTTTTTTTTTAGGTTAAGTCGACCTTCTGAGCACGATACGGGCTCTGTCACGGTTCGACAGTCTGCCTTTATACTGAAACGTTTGACCGTGAATATACGAGTCGATGGAATTCAAACATTGAAACATTAACATTAACAACGGCCCTATCTTCCGGTCTTTCTCTGTTTCTTTCTGCTTGTACTTGGGAAATTCTTCGATCGACAATTTGTGTAACTAACACGGGCATCCACGATTATAAAATAATTTTAGTTTGCTTGAGTTTGGAAATTTATCAAGGCGGTTTTAAACGCAAGTCTATTTCTTCGAAAGTGAAGCTTTAAATGAAAAGATATTTTTACTTATTCTGAATTGCGTTAAATTTTCGAACTCGATTCTCTCGAGAACTAAAAGTTTTATTCTCTTTAATTTTTCCGTGAGAAATCGCGTCGTGGTTTTACGTATTATTATTTACGTGTGTTTCGTATCGTGTCATGTAAGTGTCATGTCAAACAAGGATTTAATTTTATTCATTTATTTAAAATACGCACGCTCTGGGAAAAATCATCGAATTAACCTGAATCATCATCGTGCTTTTTACAATCAGCAATACGTATATAACGTTACTTTCTTTGTTGAAACTTTTATTTATTTCTTTTTCTTCTTTTTCTTATCAGCGCGATAGAAAACAACGCAACGTCGTGGCAGTAAACAGCCTTCATAGCACATACTTATGCTCGCGTACGATCGAATCGTGACGGAACTGACAATGAAGCTTCTACCAATCCCGTACCCCCGTGTGCTCGGTTGTGCCGTCATGCGAGCACAACCGAGCCTTCTGTTCTAACCTCTCTCGACGTTTTAGAATTTATTTCGTCCGTGGTCGAACAAAGCGATTTACCTCGCGGACACGTAACGCTAAACGCCTCTGCTGTAATATTTCGTTCGTCTCGGTTGGCAAGAGTGTGGAGCGGCTGGGGGGAGAGAGAACAACACTCGGGTCGGGGGCACATGAAACGTAATTGAATGTAGCAAATTAAACAATGGTGAGGGAATCGTACCGAGTCGGTAAATGGGCGTACCGCCGGTTGCTTTACCGATAGAGCCTCCTCCTAATAACGACTATTACTCATTACACTTCCTGCCCTCGGCTGAACACAATCAGCCGAGGTGATGAATCACGAGGCTATAAACAGATCTTCGACTTTGTAATTACGATTTAACGAATGCAGCCAGGATGCTCGTGCCTAGGACCTCATCTGCTGCTAACCTTATCGCGTTACGCAATTGAACTTTAACACATATCCGTCCGGCATTATTTGCACCGCCATTGACCAAATGCCGGCATATTTTGACACTATTTGTAGAAACGATATGCTCTGTATAAAAACAACCTAACTTTTAAAGTCATTTTTTTTTTTTTAGTGAAATTTTGGGAAACGAGGTAAAATGAATTTGTATTTATATATGCACACCTTTATTTTTGATTTTCTTCTTTCTGAAGTTAAATGAAAATTAAATCCACAAGAAAAGTTGAAACGAATACTCATTATTTTATTAGACAAAGTAAATTATTTTCGAAACTTTGATTTTATCAATAATTAATAGTTCTTCGCTTCTTCGGGTGAATTTGGCATAATTTTTACAACAGGCACTCCTTCAAAAGGTTCCAAAACGGGTTCTATGTCAGTATCAGACCACAAGTCATCTTCAGAATCACTATCATTTTCAGAGTCACTATATTGTAAAGGATTCAGACGTGGGCGCAACAATATCACTATCAAATTTATAATCATCACTATCAAAATTAGATTTTAAAAGATCTTCAATGTTATCACTAGACTCACAATCAGATGAATTGTCTGCACATATTTCTTTTTCGTTCTCCATTTTAGATTTACTTTATTATTTGATTTTGATAAAAATAGAAATAAGAAAATTAACAGTAATATCCCTGAAATTTCTTAAATATCCGAACACCCAAGTGCTTAAACTTTGAATAAACTTCTTCTATACTACGCAGTACCGACTAATACGTTTTTAAATTAATTTTTTTTTTTTTGCGTTTGCACCCTTACACGACGCTGAAGTCAGTTTTTTCGTAGAATTATCTCTGTTTGGTAAAAATTACGTTTTAATTTATTCGGATTTAATGAAACAACAGTCAATTATCTACTGCAATATACAAATGACGAATTTTCGTCATGCGGACGGATATGTGTTAAGCGCGGAAATTCGGCCGATTTTTGCAGTCGGAAAACTCTTTCAGCGCTGGCGAAGATCGAAAGTACGTTTTAACCTTTCAAGTTGCAACCGATTGCTCGTGTTTCACACGCAGAATTATCGGATGTATAAATTTACGCGTGTTGACAAGCGGTGACAATTGTTGGACGAAGCTGTTGGAATTTATTCAACATTTTTGTTCGACGTGCTGTTTTGGGAAAAATGCAATTGGTCGTTAATTTATTGAGATGCTTTAGTTGTCGATTGTTCGAACGATTGGAAATTTAGACGACGATACATTTTCCAGGAATTTTGCTCTCGAATTTTAGCAAACGTCTGTCTTTGTGTATTTTTCGAGCTTCTCTCTTTCTTTGTATTAACAAACATCTGGAAAATCCAAACCACTTTGCTAGGTTCAATATATCCCCTAACGATCGAATGTTTGATGTTTGAAAATATGTTATGCGTTTTCGTGTATATCTTTTTGTTTAAACGCGGATCACAGAGAATGTATATTGTTCGATCTTGCATGTTTTAAACGCTCACGCTTTTTTCACATTTTTCTTTCTTTTTTTTAACTGCTAGGTTGTGCAATAGATAGTATGTATATAGTAGACAATAGGAACAATCTATCTATATCGAATAAAGAAACACAGTATGGATAGATGTTGCTAATAATTGTAAATGAGAAGAAGAAAACGTACACTAGTTCCAATTGATAATGTATATAATCGGGGTCATTTATTACTAGAGAAAATATTGGAGTTATGATTAACGAATGATTCAAGTTTATTGAAATATTTACTGTGCTATTAACATTGAAATGTTAATGCAAGCAAAACGGTTCTTTACGGACAATAATTCTATAATTCAAAAAGTATCGCATGCATGCAGGTTTTTCGATAAAGCGACTTTCAATGTTCGTTCATTTGTAAATTCACTTGTAAAAGGGGCAACCGTGTGATAGACATTAATTTCATCATTCGATGGTGCGAACGAACTTATCACACAGCTTATAATACTTTACTTTATCATAACACACTTACCTAGCAAAAAACGAAAATTCGCAGTGAAGTCGAAAATTATTCGAAGAGATCGAAACCCTTTTGTATGAAAAGTTTATAAATAATAATACAATTATATAAAATGTTTCGATGATACAGTGATTCGTCTGAAACCGTTTTGATTCGCGTTATAACGCGTGTGAAAGTTTCCAGAAGAATTCCAAGCACGAGATCGCTCTCTTTCTCGTCTAGATGGATCGAATTTGTATCACACGAATCGTTCACGAATTCTGAATTCTATCGAAAATGCAAAGTCGAAGTCGCATTCCTATTTATAGCTGTCGGATCTGTCGAAGCAGTAATTCATCTAACTCGGCTAATCTTTCGTCTGCGAATAGACTGACGCCTTCGTGCTTCTTGGTAGGGTTTCCGAACGATTAACTAACCAATCATGCGCTAAAATCGACTAATTGGCAAGAGAAGCGTTCCTCCATCGGAGGGCACTTCTCGCTGCGCGAAAGGTAATTTCGAATCATTAACATAACTCAAAGCGAATCGACTATCGTCCCACGATCAATCAGTGTCCGTTGAAATTACGTTAAACGCCGCCCGATGAGAATTGATCGATCCCGACGGTAGTGTGACAGTTCCTCATCCAGTGACAGATGTCGTTTGACGCAATTCTCTTTTCACATTGTCATTACGTTGATCCCGCGAGCAACAATCACGAATTAATCACTTGCATTGATTAATTAATTTTGCCACTTTGTTCACCGTTCGCCGTTCGATGCATAAGGCGCGAATTATACCTACAGTTTCGTGTGATACGTACGTTAATTTACGTACCGTAACTTCGACTGCGTTGTTCAATTTTTTAACCCAGTTAAACACATTTAGCGGGATTTCGTTTTCGAACAATACCTCGCGATTAAAATATCTGATTTGAATCTTTATTAAGAGCGCGCTGCTTTGTAAAATGTGCCTCTTCGACCACATTGGCACAACGAAGGAACTTTAACGAGCATCGTTTACATGTATCTATCCAAGAAACCGTGCCGACTTGACTCCGTGATTTGATGAGTTTCTCGTGTTCTCCGATCATTTCGAGAAAATCGACGTCGACGAGACTTCGTAACGTTTCGCAATTGCTCCGTTCGTAAAAGGTTTTTGTAGTTAATGCTCGAACACTTTGGTGAATCACTCGCACTTTAATTTTTGCCTATCGTTTGTTAGCGATACGAGAGCGGTTTCGCGATAAATTCGAGGCATCGACGACGAGCCACGGTTTGTCGACGGTATGAAAGTTTTTTAGCATAACGCGCCTCGCTGATTGTCGCGTTAGATGAATCGGAAAAGCTCTTCGGCCTTGCGTCGACGACGTTATCGCGTTTGCGTCACAATATTTTCTTGTTACCGGCACACACTGAAATGGCAGAAATTGCTTTGAATGTCAGTGTTCTTTGTCCCCTTCGCGTACACACTGTTGTTCCATTCGTTGTCTGTCGTTGCATCTAAAATATTCTTACTCCTATATGTACATTTGCACATGTGTACACTCGTAGGTATGTACATATCTAGACATTTTAATCTTTTTTTTTCTCTCTTTTTTTTTCAATAATACATTTTCTATAATGTAGTATTTTGTTAAATTGTAAAAATTCATGACAATTATATATATATATATATATATATATATATATTCTTTTTTTTTTCTTGTGGTATTGGGAAATTGAATTATCTATGTACGTGAATTTTTTGAATTCGAAAGGCGAGTGTTGTTTCGTGCTTCATATTTTTACATTTATTTTTTTCATCTATTTTATTTATTACTCGTAGCTTTGTTCTGTGGAACAATGTTCGTGATTGTAATCTAATATAACATAATAAAGTCTCTATAATAAAATATAACGTAATAAAGAAATTATTTTCTTTTAGCTTTTTTCTTATTGATCACTGTATTTGTAGTTGATGTTAAATCTCTAAAGAATCTACACATTTTCCGAGTATTGTACTAACATTTAATTGTAAAATACGTACCATGTACTTGTAATATAATTATATTATTATATCACTTATAATATTATGTATTACCATATTAATATTATGTATTATAATATTATGTATACGTGGTACTTATAAATATCGTGTGTGTGTATGTGTGTAATATAATTGTATTATTTATGAGACAGAGGGTATTCATTTATCCAAGTACGTATGTATAATTACGAAACTAACAAAATAGATTTGTTTTGAAAATAATTTGACAAGAATTGAGAATTTTACGCGTACAAGCGTAGAGAGCGAGGTTCGTCAATTCCTTTTGAATTTTTAAGCACACATTTTAGCGATCTGTTGATAATTGTTCAATTCAACAGCTTTTACGCCTCTTTCTCCGTGTTTCTCGGAATATCCTCGGGTAATGAATTGCCCGAAAATAAAACGTTGTTGCTTTGAAATCGTATCGATTTTCCGCGTCCTTGTCACCTTTCTCACCACCGTTGCCGCGTGTTAAATTTAAGATTGCCACCAGGTCTTGAAACTTGGAAAAACCTTGTCGCTAATCTCCATCGATTGATAGCAGAAAACTACTGTTTCACTTGTGCACGTTAAATTTCGCGCACTATCGTTGGATAATTGATTGTCGTTTAGAGTCATTACTGGCACTCTACGTTGATAAAGGCTTTCGAAATAATCGCCGTTTCATTCTCGATTTTTATTCGAATGAAATAAAAGCGAAATAAACTGATACTGTGTAAATCTTTGTAGCTTTTCGTCACATTATTTCGCGTTATTTCTTTGTTTTTCCCCCTGAAATTATTGACCAACAAATAAGTAAAATAGATAGCTACCTTTTTAACAAACAAATGAAATAAAAGAAAGTCTAAATCAATGTCTACGAAAATACACGAACAAAATAGAAGGAACGAAATATCGGATAACAGTCTAATCAGAGAAATCGATTTCCCAAAAGTTATTCCATTTATTTTCAAGCATTTTTCAAACGTTTTTTTTTTGTTAATGTTATAATACTCTTGAGTGATATCGTGGGGCTTGTATTATATTACGAAAATTTAAGGTGCTTCATTTTAACGTGCATTTTACATTCTTCCTAGATAGAAATTTGTAAATAAAATTAGTAATAAAATATTCATTGATTTTAATTTCCTTCTCGGTCTTCAGTAAACATTGATTGTTATAACAGTGTTACATCGTATCCGATATAAAGCGTCGAAGGCATTGTAAACATATTTATTAATCTTCAGTTCGATTGAAATTGTAAAGATTAGATTCCTGTTTCCGCAAGAACTATACTATCTGCTTCCTCATTGAAGTCGAAAACACAATTCCTACCACGATATATTATAATTTGAAAGTGGTCGGCGGTTGATGTAATCGACGATATTCGATGTTTCTAATGCGAAAACCAAGAAAGTGAATAAAGTCACAGAGTATATATTTCTTGCACTGACATATCCAGAGTCACTTTGTTAAATTGTTCTTTGAAAAGCGTGAAAACACATTTGCTGTCGTTCCGTGAGAAATCGCACTTTGTTCCTCTCGTTAGATCGTACAAATTAAACGAAAAACACGTACGCAAAAGGCATCACGATGACGTTTAATTATAATAATTCGAGTGCACTGTTTCGCTCGACGATTTACTTTTAAGCGATTATCCAGCGATTATCGAGCGCGGACTGAGTAATTTCGAGACTTTTAAAAATTCCTCGGAAATATATATTTTAAAGAAATACTTATTACTTTCCTTCAAATAGTGCCTTACAGTTCGTAAATTATTTTTACATCGTTGTACGTGCATTTCTTTTTTTTTATTATTCTTTCATTTAGCAATATTAAATTGTTTGTGATAAGCAGTTAACCTTGTCTCTTGAATTAGTATCACTAAATTGAAAATTAAATTGATTCTCGATTGAAAAGCAATGTGTTTGAAAGTGTGTAACTTCATTCATCTCGTCGGTGTGCGAATACAAAACGAAAAAAACCTTCGATCGATCATTGGTCCTCCGAGGCATTCTTATCGTTCTCTTTGTATTAACAATTTGTATACGTGCATTTTCAGCGAGACTGATTGCGTGGAACAAATTGAGTAAACTTGGTTAACGCTCTCTAATTTTACGTGCTCGTACGTGGAGGACGGAATAATTGTCATTGATGTAGGAAAGAACGGTTGACATTGATTCAATGGCGAATGTAATGGAGAGTTGAATTGGAAATAGCATACTTACTTTTTGTCTTTCTCTGTTTTTTCGTCCGTTGCCGTTGTATTTTCATTGACAGTTGAATTCTCTTGATCTAGTGGAAGAGTTACGCAAGAAATTCTACGAGAATCTAAAAGTCTTTTATATCAAGGAATTTCTTTTCTTCTTTTTCTACGTCTCATTTGTTTCTATTGTCATTTTATTCTCCTCTTTTTAATGTAATTTTTTCGCATCCGAGCGTGTTATTTTGTAGCATTTCATTTCTCGAACGAATCGAATCCTTTGTTTTCAAATTATCATCCCTCGTACTTACAGCTGTTGCTTTGTAATAATTTTCTTTTTTTTTTAATGTGATTTTTGTATCCTGTGCAATTTTCTTCGATGCGTATAATTTTGTAGAATTCCATTTCTTTTTCTTTTTTTTTTTTTTTTCGAACAATTCTTTATTTTCAAATTACCATCCTTTGTACTTACATCTGTTTTCGCGATTATGTCAATACTTGGAACTTGCGTCGATAAAGTCAAGAATCTCTTCCAGCTCGGCAAACAATTTTATCGTGGAATTCTTTTTGTACTTTGCTACTTTGAGAGAATTTTCTTACACTTCTGTTCGGTGAGGAACAAAATTAGAATATATCGCAAATAAAATATATCGAGCAGAGCAAGTGAAATGAATTAATTTCGTTAAAACGAAGTAAAAGGATAGAAATAAATTTTATTGTTATAACCGGAGCAATAGAAGTAGAACCGCTGTTAGCAACCGCTAAAACCGTTCGTTGGCAATAAATTGTCTATCGACAGCTCCATCGGAATTTCGAATTCATTTATCATTATCCTTGGCAGTTCCACTCACTTAACTTCCTCGATACCACTATTTTTCAAACGTCCCGAATCACTCGCTCATACCCGAACTTCCTAAAAATGTATACTGTCTATAGTGTCTCTCTGTTTTTAATTTTTCACCCACTTCACCAGAAACGTTCTACATTCGTCAATCTTTGCTCTCCGTGCATTCGCTGGACGAAGGGAATTAATTCTCATTTATTTTTACATTTTTATTCTTACTCTACGAATAGATACGACGTCAAGTTCTTGCATTGCAATTGGAATTTTATTCGATGATATATTCGTCAGAGACAAATAGACGTGCTAAAGATAAAATAGAAAAACTGAATTTACCTGAACGGTCTATTCGGAATAATTGGATCGATGCGACAAAAGATCAGTTGACTGCGTTTTTTTCGCGTAATCTTGAACATGGGTTCTAGTTTGAAGGATTATTGGACTAAAGAATTGGATTGCATAGCCCTTTATATTTGCATTATGTTGCTAGTTTGTTGCTTCCTTAACAAAAATTTAACCCTTTGCACTCGATTGTCGCTGCTTTTTAACGAGTGAATACTGCGATACACTTGTCCTGATAAGCCAAGAATGCATAATCTTTTTTTATGACAATAAGCAAGATTTTCAATATTCCACAGAGGCGCGCTCGCCGCTTGTAAATAGTCTCGGAGTTGCTGACAGGTTATATTACAAAATTGTTCGGGGTGCAAAGGGTTAATCCGACCGGCACGGCACCCGAGTATAAAGGAAGTACGACCGCAAAGGGTTAATCGTTCCTTTCTTTTCCTTTTCACGCTCGGTCGTGTATCAAACGACGAAAAACGTTGTCACCGCCGCCGTTATCTGTCATTCGCGAAACTTGTTTCCTTGCCACGTGGCCGAACGTGATCCAACGCCATCTACTATACCCCGTCTACTCGAGGAATCTTTTCTCCCGGAAGTCATCGGCGTTGGACCCTCGTTGGTTCTAGCAACCGTCTCGCAACCGTGCGCGACAGTCTCGTCAGTCTCGTGGCTCGTCCACTCGGGAAATCGCTTTCAACGCTATTATTATATCGCGACGGAGAGAGTCGAGGCCAATCGATGTCCGGTGTACGATGAAATAAAGCCGGTGCACAAAGGCGGACGCGTCAGGGCGACGTCGGCGGAGGCAGTGGTGGCAGCGGATGGCTTGGCGATGCGATGGAGGGGGAACGGAAGGAAGGAAGGTTGTCCCTCGCTAGCGGCAACCTTCAGCTTCAAGGGTACAGGGCCGTACCAACGTCCCCTTTGCTTTTTCTCCCTCTCCCTTCGTGGTTGGCCTGCCAAGCCTGTTTCGCGGAACACAAAAGCTCGAAAAACGGGCTCGCGTCTTTCCACGAATTCCTCCATCCTCGCCGCAAGGCCCCTTCGTAAGAGGGACCTTGTGTTTCTAGATACCATGACAAATACACACTGTTTTGGAAGGGACTTTTTCGGGACTAATCGCACCTCACAGATTTTTCGTCGGCGAATTTTCTTCGGTTTTGGGTTTCTTTTCTCGTTTTCTCGTTTTCCAGCTGGCAGGGAGATCCTCCTTGAAAAGGTGGCAGGTAATGCTGTTTTTCAATTCCGTTTGTACTCCATTTAACTGAATTCTCGCCTCAATTGAAGATGGAATATTTAATATATATAGAATATTTAACGTATGTAATGAACATTTATTTATCATTGTTAAATATTTCTATGTGTAGATAGAATATTTGCAACATGATGGTCTGTTGTCACGTTAAAAACAAAAAAATGGAGGAATTAAATTTATTTTTTCAATTACTTATAAATATACATTCGTTATGCGAATTTATATGAGCATTGGCAACAGAATTATTAGCGTTACGATGATTTTGCTTTTACGAGATTGATCATTCTCTAGGAACGAGTTCTCCCACCTTTCTTCTTTCAAGGTTCTCTGCCCCTCTCTCTCTCTCTCTCTCTCTCTCTCTCTCGCCTTCATTCATAGGGGTTTATAAAGTAACCTGAAGGCTTCCAAGGGCCAATCCACCCCCACTGTCCCGTAAACCACCTCCATTTCTCTCATTTTTCCTTTTTCTTTTTTCTTCGTTCGTCGAGCTAGAGGGTTGGTTCGAGGAAGTGAAACGCGAAGTTACATTTTGTAACAGGCTTGTGGATGATCTGGATCGTGTCTCGTGTCGGGTGAAGTGTAGGATGAACTTCGAATTCAGGTTCGTACGAATACAATTTTTACGTCTGTGCGTTGATTTGCAGTTTCGAACTAATGATTCCTCTGTGTGAAAATGTACGAGAACCTTCGAGAGTGTTTTTTTTTCTTTTTTTTTTTTTTTTAGTAAAGATTTTTTTATACGACGATGGTAAAAATGGTAAAGATGATTGCTAATTGTAAGAATAAAATGTAAATTGACAAGCTAACGCGAGTTGTAGATCATTGGAAAGGTGCTGTGAATTTCTATTCTGTTGAATGTATTTATTCAATATTTTTATATTCCAAGAAGTGTAAATTAATTCACATAAATAATTCCTCAACTACGTATTCTTAATACGTATTAAAATTTTTATCTTACCATTACTCCATCTTTTTCATTAATATTTTCGTTAAAAGAAGAAGATACATGTTTCAAAATTATTAACTACATATCGACTATATTTTCTTTTTTTTCTTGTTTTCTCTGTTTTTTGCAATTGCATGTGCGTTCGCAAAAAAAAAATTATGTTTGTCTATTCATAACCTTTGAGCCTGCAATACAGTTGCATGAATCACCCTGTATATGTCTCTTATAATAATATCCATAAGACACTGAACAATCAAATATTAAATATTAAATATTTAATATTACTTTATATTTCATATATACAAATGTTGTTACAAATATTTAAAGAAAAAACGAGAGAACCGATCAAAAATTATTTACTAACAAAGTTTTAGCCCGATATTTTCGAACTCGAAAGTTCCCGAATTCTTCTTCGTCGGTGGAAAAAATCCCCATTGCCTTCGTCGTGGTCCCCCCCCCCTCCCCCTATTCTTTCTTTTTCCCACATACAGCTGCTGAAGAAGGCCCGAGTATCGAAAATCTTTCCACAATGGCATTTCCGTAAAGAGATTTCCTTTGTAAATGGCGGCCGTATTTTCGAACACTTTCTCCTTCTTATCCTCGAGATACACATATATTCGAAACGATACCCTTAGTGTCAATAGAGCCTCTTGTCCATTCTTTCTCAAAGCGGTCGACGTGTATGCACTGTGTACGTGTGTCGCCTACCTGTCTAGGAATTCTCGTAGGTCGGTTTTCTTAATTGTGGGTCGAGAATTAAACGAGTTTCCCTACAGACGGAAAATTACCCGGCTTAGTATTTACCCATTCATGGAAATTGTAAAATGCAAATAGTGCAAATGCTCACGATTTTCCGGACAATTTTAAAACAAAAGTTAAATAGCGTTCAGCTAGTTACGATATAATGCAAAATTTTCAAAAGAAATCTCTCTTTGTTAAACTGATGCTAATACTAATACGTTTACTGTGTGTTTCTGACTTCGTGGTTTTGTAGCCGATGAATTCAGTGACTTATTACTTCTATCTTTCTCTTGACCTTAACTCTTTGACGAAAAATATTCTTTTCTGAAATTTTGTCTGTTGACAACTTGTAACCGATCGAAGACTGTTCAAACTTTCATTCGGGACTTTTGTTTTGTCAGAGCATGGAAAGTGTTTCGTGACGTTATAGTAAATATGTAATAAAATGGAATGTAAAATATAAAAATATTACGGAAATAATTATTTGGTGGACGAAACGAGCTTCTGCTAGGCTTCATTTCTCCCATCGTATGCATAAAGATACGAATTTTCGTTTATTGTCGTTAATTACCTATTAATTCGTTGTCATTGTTTCGAAAATTCCATCGAGCAAATTTTTCTCGGTATTCTCTCGTTCGCGAGGTTACAGCTAAGGACTAAAGCACCTAAGTCGAGCTTCCACGCTCGTCGTGGAAGTTCCTTCTCCCTTGTTCTCCAATTAACCCGAATTGCACTCCAGCCTGCGAGTCTGGCAAAAGCTGCTCCACGAGAGTGGTTCACAACTTGAAACAACGATTCCAGTATTATAGATCTTGTAGAAATAATCCTCCATCATTAATCGTTGAGCGTTGAGATGACCCAAAGTCTTTTACTTGGCTATAAAAATCAAAGTAACGTAAATATATGAATCCTCTTGTACTTGGTGCAACTCTCTTCTTTCTTTTTTTTTTTTTTCTGTCGAAAAATTTCTAAATCTTATTTTTGAAAGCACTATCAAGTAATACGAAATTTGATATACATATACTTTTTGTAACCACAGTATATACAGAGTGGACCAGTATATACCTTGGACCAACTAAATGGGATTCACTTAACTGTACCTTATTTGTTGCATGAAAAATCAAACTTGTGTCATTTCTTTTGAAATGAGATTTCGAGAATAATGTTTCTTTTTTTTAATGGAATATTTTTTTACATATCTGACGCGATATTTTATTTTCTGTACGAAGGTATTAATTGTATTAAGAACGTTACAATTTCAATTCCATTAAATTTAACGAGAAACAGACATTTTCATTCTGGTGTCACACTGAGTATCTCGATTCTTCGGTGTAGAGAATAAAAAAAAAAAATTCTATTGAAATAACAAACACCTGGAGAGCTTCTTGAAAAAAGACGTCTATGAAAAAGTTGTTTCCCCCGGTGCATGAAAACAGTGGCAACTTTGTCAAGGGAAGTTTTCACGTACCAAATAAACTGGATACATCGACGATCCAATTTAACTGACCCAGTATGTGTATAAAGTAGCTATAAAAAATATTCGCACACCGTTATATTTATATATATAATAATTGTCACGTCACGTTTCGATGCAGCACGCTTCGATGACTGTATAAAAATAAAATTGAAAAACACACCACGGATGGCTAAGTATCCATAGAGATTTCGCGTTCTCTAGACAAAGAAACAAAAAAAAATACAATGTGATCGTTCCCGATGGTCGACAGATTTCGGATGCCGCGAAGTTATGGCGTCTCTCTCTCTTTCGAAAGCAAGAACGATCTTTGTGCAGCTTCTTCCGTCAGTGACCCGTCGAAGAAGCTCGGACGCGTTTTCTCGAAAGGCAGCAGCTGGGGAGAGGGGACCGTTTTTTTTTTTTTTTTTTTCTTTTTCACTCGGACGAGTGGAGGATCAACTGCCACTGGTCGGTCGATGGGTTAGTCGTCATTCTAGGGCCATAGGGCTTCTTTACTCCTGTTAGCTCTGCCTCTCGGTCGTGTTATATCCTGCCAAGGGCAGGGAAGCTCCCTGGACCCCGACTTGTTTCCAACAGGGGCCACTGGCCCCGCTACGTGGGATATACCGGACGACCTTGGGCCTCACGGCCAATTTGCGAGGTCCATTCCCTCCAGATGGGCCCTTACCGGCCGGCTTATTAGCCACCGAGTCATTCCTCGGAGCCGCTCCTTCGTCCGCAATGGGATGGCGCAGTCCAACTCGCAACGCAACGATCTCTTCTCGGTTTTTCGGCTTTTATTTTTTGCGGTGTTCTAGCCGCCATGCGGTTTGCAGTTGTAGCCGATCTCCCTGCACATTCTTAGTCGCGATGAATAACGAACGGGGGAACGTCCACAGCTTGTAAATGAAGAGCGAAATATTCCCGAGCGGGGGCGGGGGGAGGGGATATTGAAAACTGCGGTGTAGAAGATTCTCATCTCTATCGTGGTTGAAAGAACGACCGTCTCGTTTTCGAGATCGATGAAAATTTCACAGAGAAATTCTAAAGCATTATAGAAGTGTTCTGCACCTGATGAATGATTCTGACGGTTCTGTAACGAAGTGTTTATAACAAACGAAGTACACTACGTTTCCAATTTAGGTAATCATCGTCAATCGACCCGTTGTCCAATTCTTCGGGGAGAGAGGCTTGAAACGGTTGTGTGACTTTTTAATGGACAAACCTGATCGTGTCACGATTCAAGAAACTTGAAAGGGATTTTTCGTTTTGAACGAAACTTCAGTCTTTAGTTTCTTTAATTTACGTTGAGTCTCGATCTTTGACACGTTATCGCAATTCTTAACAGTAGAACTACCACACCAGTCAAAATGACTGGTTTTACAGTTTTATTTTAAAATTTCTATTTCATGTTACAATTTTTTTCCCCCACAATGATGCAACGACTTTTACAGTGATAACTAAAGAAATAATATAATGAATGTTATTTTATTTTTATTTGTTAGAAATAAAAATAATTTTGGTAGAAATAACTTCGTCTTAACTGTCGGTAGTTCTAGTGTTAATAAGTTTTTTTTTCTTCTTTTTTTCTTCTTTTTTTAAATAGGCATCAGTCACTGATTTGCGGTGATTTTTAGCGGTCTCGACGATTATTAACTGTTCTCAGAGACTCTCGATAACTTTCAATAACTCCTTGTAATTTATGACTCGTGATAATCGTCGAGTTGAGGCGATAACTCTTTTCGCGTCACGTTGCTTTCAACAGATAGATAACACACTGCGAACGTAATGCGCGTGAACACAGGTAATCGAACCGGCGTAATCGAAACGATTACGCTAATCGCGAGCAAAGTGGTTTAAAAAATAAAAAATTTCCCTCTAGTCGTCGCCTCTCTAGTCTCTTTGTGAATTTATTATTTGTTCGAAGTCGTTAAAACTTATTTCGATAATCAGGTTAGTTGAAATTCCTACGCGCGCAGGAACGTGTCAAACGTAACGATCGTTTAACAATTTCATCGCACGTGTGTGTCGCATCATACGATAAGGCGATATACACATGAAAGGAGCAGAGAAAGAAAAGGAGAAAAAAAAACGATAAAATCGAATAATCGAAGGCGCGTAGGACGTGAATCGAGTCACGTTCGCGCGTACAGCATTGAAACGTCGTAAATAGCGAACGATTATAACGCGGAGAGAGAGAGAGAGAAGGAGAGAAACGATGCACAGCTCATCCCCCTTCTTTGCTCGTGCGTTCTTTGAAAATCCACCGGACAGTTCTGTCATTACGGAAACGTAGCCTGAGTACGTAATTGCAGCAAACAGAAGCGCGCTGGCTCGAAAATATCACGTGCCACGGGCTCGTGTGTTCGTCAGTAATTCAACTCTCCTTGCCGATCGTTAGTCGTTGTTAAACTACGGCTCCAGCACGTGTTAACCGCGTTGATTTTGAACGACACGAAAAGCTGTTATCTTCCTCGCGCTTTGGTCGATCGTTTCTCTTCCATCGTTCTTTCACGTTTCATGGCAGACGTGAAAAAATAAATCTTCGACTCGAGTGATGTATATCGTGAAGCTTTTGAACTATTTTCTTTACACTTTCGATTCTTTTTTTTTTTTTTTTCGTTTTTCTTTTTTTTTTTTTCTTTCTTCGAAAATCGTGTCGAAATGTTCGATTGTGCTTGTGAAATATCGTCGCGATATTCCCGAAGTAGAGTAGAAGTTAAAATCGCGCGGTGATCACGTTATTCAGAGTGTAGAAAATGATTTACTCAGTCGATCAATTCATTTCCTGTGTTACGAGGTTGTTTCACTTTTGATAGGCGACGAAATTTTCAGGGAACAGATCCCTCGTGAAAATAGATGTTCAATTGGCTGTAAAACGAAGGAGAAATTTACGGAGCAGCTATTTAAGCATGGAATAACGAGGCTGTTTTTATAAAGTAGGAAATTTATTAATACGATAGTTATCTGCAATGGGAATCTCGTGCGTGGAACAAATAATGCTCGAATACCAAAGAGATCAACATTTGCAGTAATAATATTACGAAACCAGCTGTTCTCGTAACTCAGACAATGGACAGTTTTTTTTCAGTTTTATCTGGAATCATATTAACACGTTATTTTTTTTTGACGCGTGTGGCTGGCGATTTTTCCTAAAAGTGACAAAAAAAAGGATCCGCGCACGATTAAATACAAAACAACTTTATTATAACGTAATGCACTTATTTGAAACTTTGTGCATACGTTATCAAAGTATTTTAATATTTTTTTAAGAGAATGATAGGCAGTGTAGCGAGCACCTGTGTGAAGGGAAACGCGTGGTCATCAAAAGACGTCATGTGATAATGTGTTAATATGTTACGGATTAATAGTTCTAGTTCTAATAGTATTACGAAGTTAATTCCAATGATAAGTTCCAATGATTTGCAAACTTTGATATTCATAAGATTTTAATGACCACATCCGGTAATTGAGAGGATGACGTTGAGAATGACAAAGAAAAAAAAAAAAAGAAGAAAAAAATAAACTGCAAAATGATTTAGATTTAATTGCAAAGATAGTATTGTTTACGTTATTTCATTGAATTTTTATTAAACTGGTGAGAAAAGGTGAGCGCTACATTGACCTTTGCGTTCGTGATAATTCCGCCGACTGAGTCACATTAATTATGCATCGTGCTGATCCGCATTTTTATAATTGATCGTCAATTCCGACCTCTGGATTTTCTTGCTTTCAGTTTCGTAATACGAGTTTAATCAGGCGTGTAATTACCTTGATCAGTATCGAATCGTGCGATACTACGGCCATAATTTCGGGAGAAATTCCAGATTGTGAAAGTGATTCATTTTCTTTTTTTTTTTTTTTTCAAGGTATACCATTATCTTTCTGTTTGAATTTTTATTAAATTATTTCTTAAATTATTTTTATTAATATTCCAGTTTTATTTTGCCCGCTTTTACTTCAGCTTTCTCGTTTGCATCTTTAGAACTGTTATGAAATCTTAACGTCTTAATTGGCGCTGCTACCTAAATGCTTCGAGACGATTATAAGCATATTTAGTAATTATATCATTACGTCAATCTCTGTTGAAATAATTCAATCGCAGGTAATTGCCTCGATTTGAAATCATGTTGGTTTATAAATGCTACTTCGACCAACGTTTTCGCCCGTTTCACGTTTCGCAAATTTCGCGGGCGTATAAAATCATTACTCTATCACGCCATCTGTTGAGAACCGCTGCAATACGAAATCCCATCAATCCAGTCTTTATCTTATTTCGACAAAAATCTTGCCCAATGTATCGAACGGAACATAACTTAAAATCGGCACTAATGCGCGTTGAATGCCACATATGAATAAATTGTCCCGTTTCTTGCAGTTTTTTTTTTTTTAGCTTCTCGAGATTTTGAAATTTATTTACTTATTTTTCTTGCAGAGCTGCAGTTTGAACTTTTGCAATTAAATATCGCGTTCTTAGCTTTTCGAGATCTTGAAATTTATTTATCGTTGCAGAAAATCCACCATGTAACAAAGAATGAACTTTTATCGTGTTATGACGTGTATCAGTTTATCTGGTAGTTCGACGTATATACACGTCGATCCAAAACTTTATTTCGGTGCGGTTGACGTGTATACTAAAATACTTAAAAAATTACTTTAAAAACTCCAAATTTCAATAAGAACTAATAGAAATGTCATTTGGTGATATGTTGCCTACATATTGCCAATAAAACTGCTATGTATTTTATAAAAAAAGAGTTTGATTTCGCTCATTCACGATACATGATCTAGTATACCTTGCTTTGAAAAATATCCCACCAGAATTTCTCAAAATTTTCCCTGAATTTTTCTTGTCGATGAGTTATATCTTTAACCTTCGCTGAATTATGTTAATTAAAAATGCAAATCCTCCCTCGTTTTGCTTTAAAATTTATATAACAAAAGCATTGTTTGCCTTTCGTTCGACTCTGCGTATACTCGTCGCTACTTGATTTTTAATCTCGCGAATGATTCCCAAATCCGCTGAATTCCGCGCCGTTAACCGGTTTTCAAAATATATAAAAACAACGAGAAAGTTATCTCTTCAACGGGACGGGTATGTTTTTCTTTCTCTGTGTTCGTCGGTTTCCGGGCATTTTTTCAAGAGAATTAAATAAACACGCACGTACATTATATTTAACGCGTCGCAGCAGTTCTTTTTTTTATCGAATCAATTTCTATTTCTCATGCGAAATAAAAATTCAAGGAGAAACGTAAATCTACGTGGCCCGCGTCCGTTAAGCGTTGAGCAGAAATTTCATTCTCGTAGTGTTCGCCGCGGTGCCAAATTTGGTAGACGCTGTTTGGGCACGCAACGAGTGAGAGAGTCGTCAGGCTCGTTTGTTCCGAACGTTGAAGCGAAACGTTATAGATCGCTGCCGCGAATCGCTTTCCTGGATGTCGGTCGCCACGACACGTGTCCATTACTGGCCTCAATGTCAACGTATGCAAACGCGCGCAAACGCCATTGGCCATTTTTATCGAACTTTTTATCGGGCATGAGCCCTGCGCGTGAAAAGAACGCGCACGATCCGTCTCACGGACGAACTGGTTCTTCTCTTCTTTTCTCTTCTCTTCTCTTCTTTTCCCCTGTGGATGCGCTTTGCACGTGTGCAAAGTTTGCACGCAGTCAGTGTCGTCGGTGCACATCATCTTCTTTCACGGTCTCTATCCCGATCTCGCGACGCGACAAGCTGGCGCGTGCGAAACGCTCTCGCGTCGTCGCCGCGCCCTTGAAGAGAGGCTAGGCCTTTGTCTTATCACAGTCAGCTTGCGCCAGGCATCAGGCCTTGACTTCGCCCCTCTTCCGACCGGCTCAAGTCTACTGACTGTGCTGCGAAAATCGACCGGCTGGCATCTGTCTCGCGTTGCCTCGCACCAAGCGCCAGCGAATTGTCTCTCTCTCTCTCTCTTTTCTGGAACAGCGATTCACTCCGATTAACCTAAATCGTTCTACCCAGCCATTCCCCCCCCTCGGCCGTTTTCGAATGAATTCCTCTTTTTCTTTTTTTTTTTTCTTCGCTCTTCACGCTTGACGAAACGATAGTTCCGAAGGTTAAACGATCAGATGGATCTGCGCGACCTCTCGTTCATATCGCGAGTAAACCCTTTCATTCTCCGCGTAGATCGTGGCAAACGTAATGACTTTTGTTTTTTGTTAACACATCGTTGACCGGCAATTTTACGTAGAAACTACGGTCTCGTGTCACCTCACCGGGCCATTATTTCGTAATCGAGTATGAAAGTGAAACAATCTGGATAAACTTACAGAATGAATTTAAAGAAAACTTTGTATATCTCTTATATATATAATATTTTATATATGTATTTTAGTAATTTTTTTTCTGGTGTGATAAATTGTATAGCAATCACGTATCACCTGTAGTGGTACCATAACAGGTTTCGCAAATATACTGCGATAAATCAATTTCCACATCGCTACGATATATTTCAAAATCACTCGGACAATCAGATATTTCGTCTGCACATAATTCATTGAAAACTTCTTCGTCGTAAAAATCTAAATATCGATAAAAGTAATTTTTTTTTTTTTTTATAATACAACGAAGACAGATTTCACAGTATCCTGTAACACCCCGAGTGTCAAAAATTAAAATAGCTAATGCAAGTTGCAAACACGAGTTGACGGGATTAACTTATCACCGCGATATTTTTCGTTGTGTAATTATTCAACGAGAAAATTATTCTGGATTAATTTCGGCTGATTTACGCTCGCGAAGATAGTCGTCGGGAGAGTTTGAGATTAAATTTGCTTCTTCTATTGGCTTGGAAATCTGCTCGCGAAATCCGCTTGTCCATCCAAGAAGAACTTTCGATCGTTATGAAACTCTGAGTGTTTCCCCTGAATTTCCGAGGAAATTTATTCTCGTATCTCTTCCTCTCTTGATTTCTCCCAAGTTGATCTTTCATCGTTATCTTTGACGCGGGAGGAGAATAATAACTTCTGAAGAATTTGATACAAGGATATTTCGGTTCATGTAATGAAACTCGTAAATGGTTTTTGAAGAAGAATTAAATCTCCGAGTTCAACTAATTGCCTTGTGATTTTCTTGTCGAAGCTTCTTGAAATTTAAAATGTAAAATTCTAAGTTGGCACTGTAATTCTTCTTCTCTTCTTTTTTCTTCGAATCGAGACCATAGTTCGTATCACGAACGTGACTCCATGCTTATTGGAAATTTGCGAAAGAACTAAGTGTTTCGAATGTGAAGGTTAATCATACCGATACTGCAAGGATCGGTACAGTGGCTATCGAAAAAAAATACATCGAATATGTTAAAATTTTAAATAATGTCTTTGTTTATATTTATTCGTCCACATATTTGACACTTGTTACAAACCTTTTACAAATTCGTAGTTGCTGGTTGCACGTAGCGAAAACTAGACTTTGCTTTTAACAAAACCGGCCGGCCTCTGGCTGAAAATTACTACCGAAATTATACGGTCGTTGCGATGTTAATGAAAACTTTCGAAGACGCAAAGAAAGGTCGAGCAACCAGTTTTTGGCTGGCCGGGTTTAAATTCGTTGATTTGTTTGCGCGATTTTTCTCAAACACGTCGAGCCAACGTAAAGTGGGTATAGTGTTTTTCTCGGTTTCACGTTGGCAACGTGGCCGGGAATTTCTACGACTTTTCCGGCGACAGTGACCTCGTCCGGTTTCCGATTTCTGTCGGCGATCTCGGGTTTCGCATCTTCCATCGTCCGCGTTTCTCCTCGTGCTCGAAACGAGAGATATAACCACGGATCTTCGAATGACCAATCGTCGCAGAAACCACGCGAATTTATTAAAACGCTGCAAAAGCACACACACACACACACACACACACATACATACACGTCGATCTTTTCTGAAAACTTTCTCAACACGTTCGAGGCGACGTCAGTCCCCGCGGACCGACACCTCGTTTTTCGTTCGGTCGGTGTCAGTCCCGCGGGACCGACGCCCACAATATTTAGTCGATGCTCAAGCAAAATCCCAGCGCGTCTAATCTTAGACTGCCCTTGATGAAAAATCGTGAATTGAACGGTGCAACACGCGCGTCAAGCTGAAAATGCAAATCCGAATCCTTTCACGTCTATAACAAAACGCCAAGCGAATGATTACTCGAAGCAAGAACGAGAAAGAGGTTTTCAATTGTATCGATACGAGACACCGTTAGATTAGGATTACAAAATCTCTACGCGAGCTTTCACTTCTTCCCCTCCGATCGAACGTACAAAGACCAACCTACCTTTAATTGTGAAATATATCTCGCTCTGCTCTCCAAACTTGTTCTTACTTTCGAGAACATTTGTCGGCTATAATCAATCCCTCGAAAATTACACGCCCTGGGGGGGGATCCGTGTTTTCGTTGTAATCGCGTTGTTTCGAACTCAACGTAGGCGGTTTTCACCTAACTTCCTCGTTTTCACCGAGGTGAGCTCGTCTCTCGCGCTCTGTTCTACTTTCGCCTGGGACAGCTCTCGCGGTTCTGGCCCACGCCTTCGCCATTCAATCAGATTCGAAATCGCGATTTCGACACTAAGAAACGCCCGTAAATATAGATCGTCGGGACCCACTGTTGTGTTGTTGTTGCACGTTTTTTTTTTTTTTTTTTTTTCATTTTCAAAAGATAATTTCGAGCTCGTCGTATCGCATCGTATCGTTGGCATCGCTGTCGAATGTTGAAATTTTTGATTGCACGTGTGATGAATCATTTCTGAGTAATCCGAGACACTCGGATTATGCAAAGTCGACCTCACTGTAGCTTGGATCTTAATTACTATCGATCGCGAATGTTTTTTGTAACTTTGACTAGTTTCCAACATTCTTTATTTTCGTTCTCTCTCTCTCTCTCTTTTTTTCTTTTTCTTTTTTTTTATTCTCGTGTAACGTATCAAGTGGCGAGGCAATAATTTTGCTCCATTATCCAGCTTGGATAATTATTTCTTAGAACGAGTCTCTAACGTTATACGCACGCGTGTCGAGATATGTCGCTTGCTTTTAAAAACAGAGAAACATTCAAATTTCCTAGAAACATGTCTCTTTGATAATTGTATTATTTTCGACGGTATTATATATATTTCGTGAGATGCCATACAATACGGTAGAATTTAACCAAAGTTCAACCTTTTCAGTCCGAAAATTGTGTTCTCTCGCGAACGAAAATCGCCGGGAAAGTCGAGGCTGAATTATATAAACTATATGTGTCTATCCGACGAGTCGATATACTATGTAAACTATCTACGCTGTGTTTCTTTGTCGAGAGAGACCCGGGATCTCTCTCGTTTCCCACAAAATCGGATCGCGAGCGTGTGTCACGTTCACTTCTCGCCGATCGTCGTGTCCATGTGCTCTCCTCTCTCTCTCTCTCTCTCTCTCTCTCTCTGCCACGTTCAATCTGACGTGGAATCGCGATAGAACCGTTTATCTTTCTCTCGGCGAAATGTGCCTGTTGCTCTTTCGCCCGACGCCTCTGAACTGTACATCCAGCGCAAAGGCAACGTGGGAGTTCAACGTGGAAGTGAAAGTTCGAATGAGCAAGAGTTGTCGTCGGAGAGGGGAGAAACGTCGTATAAAAGGCGCCAGTTAACACGTTGACGTGTACAAGAAGGTTTAACGAATGGATCGTATGTATCACTCTCGCCTTTTCGAACGTGAGATTCTTGCGACTGTCAACCGAATTATCCTTTTTTCCCCCCCGAAATGGAGAGCGAATTCCCTTTCCTCGCGGACGAAATTTCTGTTTTCAATTTCGTTCGTTTCTTATTCCGGGAAGAGCGAATTTCACGGGATCTCTGCGGGATAAGTTTATCTGCGCTTCGAAGAAGCCACGGCGATAAAGCCGGAATACGATCAGAATACTTTGCGATCGTTCTCTCCTCCAGTTTTATACGACGCGTCGCCGCAAATTTTGACATTTAAAACTGACGCTCGCGGCACTCGGTGAATTTCCCGGACGTTTCTCCACAATTTCTCGGGAAGCTGGCTAGATATTTGAACAAACCGAAAGATTCGAGATTGCGTATATTTTCTCAAATTGTGAAAAATGTCCCTTCGTTTGGTCGACGTGTTCAGATAGAGGTTTCTCTTATCTGCTGGTGTGTCTACTTTTGCCGCTCGCAAGGAGCAGCGTGTGCCTGGAAAGTGAAAGGGGGAAAATGAGGCTATTTTTCATTTACCAAGCGCTCGTGTGTATGTATCTTATCGAAACGTCAAAATCAAAGCGACAAATACACTTCCGCATTTCAAATATCGAAGCAAGCATTGATATTGATGCTTGGAAATTTCAAGTATCTTGTAATTCAATATTCTTAGAGATTTAATCTACAACTGGTATATACCACTGAAATATTAACTAATAATCATAAAAAAATTTCAGTCTTCCTGTTGATTTCTGTAATTTTCTGAAATTTTTCATTCGATTCAATTTTATTACCTCTCTCTCTCTCTCTCTGTCAGAATGAATATAAAATAAAATTAAATACAATACAGATCGCTATAACCATCCGATGTCGCTCATATTGTATGTTAAATGTTGAAAATTTGGAAAGTTCAAGAAAGCTCTGAATCTTTGTAACTTCCTGCGAGATCAAAGTCGTCTGATAACTACGAAAAACTTCACGTTGTCAATTCGACGAAGGAACCACGGTCTCGAGATGCAAGAATTGTTCATCGCAGCGTCATTCTTATTTCTTTTTTTTTTTTTTTTTTTTTTTCTCTTTTAGTATCGCGGTTAATCGTATGCACGGTTGAAACACTTTTTCCATTGCTGCGTATGTGCGTCTGTCTGTTGAACAATAATTTCACCGTATGTAGTTCACCTCCATACGTCTCTTAATGCAACGCAAATGGCATCCGTAAGCGGAAACGTTGTTCTTTGGAAGGGGGTAAATACTAATATTAACTCATCCGGTACCCGCGGCCATTCACGAAACACTTTTGTTCAATTCCCGACCAGTTTCGGAGAGCATTGGAATTTTAAAGCGTGTTTAGTTCCAACTATTCGATCAAATCGACAAATCTAATTAATCGATTTGCTCTTCGTAAGAAGTGAAAACAGATTTTTTTTTTTTCTTTTTCAAAAAGATTTCAAACGTTTCTTTAATTATGGATGTGGGGATGTCTCTTTTTTTTTCATGGTGTAAACGACGTGGTTCTAAGCGAAAAAATAAATTAAAAAGACAGAATAAAATTTTCTTTCATTCGAAGGCTTCATCTTCATGTTTGAATTTGAATTTGAATAATTGTGTGCTAGAAAGAGGCGGAACGATTTACATGGAAAACTATGTGGAAACTTTTTTCTTTCCCCTTTCTTGTTTCGAGAAAATAGACCTTCGCATGAAAATCACATTGTGAAAACTGGAACATCGAAACTCGAGAAATTTGGTAATAATATTTTACATTTTTTAAACGATAATCATCGAAATCCCCTCCTTTATTTTTATATTCGTACATTCTGCAACTTCTTCGTTTTTATATTGTAAAGAAACGAACGGTTCTATTCTTTATATTACCGTAATAACAAATTTCTCATTAAATTATTCAATTTACTGGACAGGAATGTTATTTGTTTCAAATTAATCAGCTAAATCAATACGTTCATAATCAATTGAACGTGTAATTTCTTAAATGAAGAGACTGGGTTGCAGAATATTCTGATTATATTGTATATATAATGCACAATATGTTGTATTGTATCATTTATATTGTAAATTTAATTCACGTATTAATTTAATCATTTACACCGAATAAATTTAATCAACAAACAAGGATATAAATCGTCGACGATCGACGTAATTTTCCGTTTCCTTTTCCTCGGTGTCGGTGATTCACGGCTGAGATAATTATAACTATCAAATTAATGATAGCGCGCCGCGATAAAAATAAAAATAAAAAAGAGATCGGTGTTCCTCGAACGATACGGCTCGAGTGAGCCTGATTTCCAGGAACAAT
Organism: Tetragonula carbonaria; assembly: GCA_032399595.1. Classification (NCBI taxonomy): domain Eukaryota; kingdom Metazoa; phylum Arthropoda; class Insecta; order Hymenoptera; family Apidae; genus Tetragonula; species Tetragonula carbonaria. The sequence continues at coordinate 6,119,386 of JAUCRC010000015.1, read as the reverse complement.
TTCAGATAAAAATTACTCGATACTGCCGGTGATTCCAGAAAATAAACAGGGCTTCGATTTATTAATCGCTAATCTGTTACGCAATGAGCGCAATTACGTTTAAAAAGGTAATCGGGGGGGGGGGGAGTGAAAATGAAACAGCGAGATTATTCGTTTTGATGATGATGATGGTTCGTTGAGAAAAATCATTCTTTAAATTTCATCTAATATAGTATCACCTTGATTTGCATCATTATTATCTGTAGCGTGATACGTTGCAATGATGAAGACAAATGGTTTCGAGGCGTGCATATTCCGAGGTAATAATTAACTTTTTTGTCGATAGACGCGTGAACAACTTACGATGGCCAACATATAGATTTCTTTCAAGTGGAATCAATATAAATCAAATGTGATTCTCATGTATATGTATATTTTTCTTACGTAGAATAATCTTCTCCTGATTACTAACTTCTGTCCAATCAGCAAATTAATTTAACACTTTCGAAACGCGTATGATGCTTATATAAATTATAGTCTTTTTTGCGTGTTATATTAATAAAAATCAAGTGTACCTGTCAGACTCGATAAAGTGTCCGACACCGGCTAAACGAACATTGCAAGTGTCGGTCCGCGGGGACCGACACCATCTCTTTTCTTAATCTCGACTCGTGTTTGCACGTAGAATCCAATTGACAGTAGAACAGGTAAAGAAAAAGAAAAGAAGAAGATACGGTTTCACGATTTACCAAATCGATTCTCGATTTTCGCGCAGAGAAACGTCAAAGTGTCGATTAACCAACCTGACTTCCGCAGTAATCCGCCTTCGCGGTTATCGCGTTAACGTATCGATTGACCGACTCGATAAGGGTTAAAAGGTTAAGACGGGAAGTCGCGTAGCGGTGGCGACCTCCGCTCGGCTAGAGAATCGAGAAGCAGGTCCGATGAACCTGCGGGGCTAATGTACTCGACTCGATGATGCTCGAGTAGTTCCGTACTTGGCGCACGTGAGCACCATCGCGTGCCCTGCATACCCTTCTTCTTTCATGCTTCTTTTTCTTCGTCCTACCCTCCCCCTCTCGTTCGTCGTTCTCCGTTCTCCAACCTCCTCCTCCTCCTCCTCCGGCATTCAGCCCTCTTTGTTCCTCGGCCACCCCTTTTCCTTGCATCGAGCGACTCCCTGCTTCGTGGTGCAACGTAACCAGCAGCGACTCGTGCGACGTTCACATGTGCTCTGCCGTGGTTCCCGTGGTTCTTGTCGAATAACAGAAGAGATTCTCATAGTTCCGAGGATTTCCCCCAAGGCTTTGAAAGTGTAGTATGGCCACTCGTATGGATTGATATACCACGAATCTCCAAAAAATATACCACCATGTGGTAGATCTATTTGACCCTTTCGCGACTAAGGGAAACCATTTTTCCCCATTTTAAAATTGGCGATTATAATTGGCTTGTCTGCATTTTTTATACAGAATGTCAAGATAGAACGATATGCCGATTACGCAATTACGTAAAGATGTGCTGAATTTTGCTAAACGCATGATATATGTACTATGTGCAATGTTCATCTTTGCTTCACAACCAAAAGAAATTGCTTCGCAGAATATCGTAATTAGCACATCATTTATAGGTATAGTAATTTCATTTCGTAATTTCGTATTATTTTAGGTAACATTTTGTTATAATAAACCAATAAATAAAAGACATTGCATAATAAGCCTAACCATAATTTGTGTTACCTTTACAGTTCATTGGGAGAAATATTTTCCATACAATTCCAAAAAAAAAAGTACACATTGTTATGTATTTTTCTTATGATTTTTATTTATTTTACGTCTAAACAAACTAAAATAAACAGTTACGTACTAGCGTTTAGTCTTAACAACCTTATGGTCGTGAAAGGGTTAAAGGCCAATGTAACGGAATTTAATCGAGGTCAGATACATTTCGAAACAAATACAACATTGTTTTGTACTGGATGAAAGATTTCAATATTTCGTTGAAGCACGTTCGACTGTCTTGTGTCGGAGAGTTTAGGGTTGGCGTGAAGTTTTCTACGAGATAAAATCTCGCAGATGCTTGAAAGGCAGTCGTCGCATAGTTTTCGCAGCTTTCTGTATAATAAGCTGCCTCGTTCTTCTGAATACTCTTTAGACGACAGAGGAAGCAGTAAAACACTTAAGGGTGTGCCATAAATTAAGCTCTCGCGTTGCGTGCGAATGCAACTGATGAAACGTTGCCGTTTTTTGTACAGACGTTCCTCCGAAAATTATATTACCTCGCTTTCGAGCGTTCTGTCAACTCTTTACACTTTCGATAATTGAAATATCCAGAAGATCGAACGGATAGAAGTTTCTGCAAGTTGCAAACATTTGGAAACCAAAACAGTGGGGGGCCATTTAGTCGAAACTACTACAAGCAACAAATAATTGCAAATATTTTACGGTGACCCTCAAAGAGTAATCTAATTTAATAGAAAAAAAAACAGCAAAAGTATAGAATTACGTTAACGAATTATAGAATAACGTGGGAACAAATTGTTTCAGACTTGCGGTGAGCGACTGTGCGCCTCAAACGTCGCGGGTCAGCTCAAACTTGCACAGCAGCAGTAGTATGGCAGTAAGCCGCGTACCAAGCCCTCCACCACCGGAAGTGAACACCCCCGTGGCCGAAAATTGGTGTTACACGCAGGTACGTATCGAACGTTGCTCTCTGAACCAAGTTGCAAGTTGTAGTTCAAAAAACGGTGTTGCGATAATTTGAAAAAGAAAAAAAGAAACAATAACAATAATAAGAATAAAATGATCCCTGTCCAAGTGAAGATTGATCCGCGAGTTCATCTGACGAATTAAGGAAATTATTTACACCGGTCTCCGTGTATGCAGTACACGAACAGTTCGAAGTTCAGTTTTAGAATTTTTTTTTTTTTTCTCGGACACGTTAGGTGGTGATTAACGTCGTTTCTTACGATGTCTCTTGCAATTCGAACGTGGCAGTTGCGAGAGCAGTGTCTTGTTAGGTCTACCAGAGTGAAACCAATTTAATTGCAGTTTAATTGGTCGTTAGCGACGAGCTTTAGTAGCTGTTGGGCCACTTATAGGGGCCATTTCGTTACCCTGCTGTTTTCTATCGTACACGATTCGAATAACAACACGTAACTTTTAACAATGGGAAACACTTCGTCGGTGATTAAGTAATCGCCGTGACGTTGACGTGATTCGTTTCATTTCGTTCGCAAACTTGGAACTTTGCAGGCAGCAAAGGAAATATTCGCGATTTTAAAAAGCTTCTAGCTTATCAGTTTTAATTGGCCCGAATTTTTTTCCTTCTTCTTTGCATCAAATGGAATTCCCAAACGCTCCTTCCACCACTGGCTTCAAAAAAACAACACGACGCGCTCTTTTGCTGCCAATTCGAAGAAGATTCGTGATGATGGCCGAATATAAGAGTTCGGGACGTGTCGAAGTCTCGTTTCTGCGTCTCTTCTGGGTCAGTTTTCGTCGTCTTCGTCGATATCATCCTCCGTGGTCGCGCGCGAGAGAGCATGCACTCCTGACGTTCTCGTTCTATTTTTACTGCTCGTCCCCTCGCGGTGTGAATGACCTGCGACTAGATATCCCGCTGCTCCCTGCCGCGATCTCTCTAAATCGTCTGCGAAAATATTCACCGGCTTTCCCGCGGGAATTTCTCTTGACTTTTCCTCGAGAAAAAACCGATCAGAACGGTTGTCGTTGAACAATTCCCGATAGTAGAAGAGACCGTACAATTCCTATCCAAAAAGTGTGTTGCAACAGTTTCAAAATGTCCGACGATTTTTCATCACGTTGTAGTATTTACCACGCTCCGCTATGTCGAATATTACCAATAATACAAACGCTCGATCAAATTTTATTATTCTTCAAGCCAGCTAACGAATGAGACGTTCGAAGACGTTCAAGCACTCGAAACTCATTCTTTCGTCTTTCCCGCTTTCTTTCGAAGCGTTGCTTCATTTGCAAAGCCGAGCTGCTCTGAGAAAGCTCTGCTCTTCGCGAGAAAGCGAGAGAGACCGAGAAGAAGGATTCGTAGGAGTAAAACTCTCGGTTTTCGGGGGGATTTTCCCCTCGCCGCCACCGAATCGAAAGTCGATTCCGTGCTCCAGTTAACTTTCGTAATGCACGCCGGCGATTTCGCTTCGTCAGCCGCGGTGCAGCAATCGCGCCGGAGAGCACTCGCGCGCTGATTCTGTCGTAACACGCGCGATCGATCGGCTCGATAAATGTGTGGAAAGCGTTCCGGCACCGTTTCCAATCGGTCCCTTGCTCCGACTTTCGACGGACGGTCTTCCCTTCACGCTTGAATTTATACCGATAAACCGATCGATGTCAAGTGGCTGGAGGATCGTTTTTTCAGAACGAATAAGAAGCAATTTTTCTTTTTTTTTTTTTTTTTTTAAGAATTTTTAGAAAATTTCGAAACGGCTTGTTCCTCCCTCTTTCAGGAAGGAAATTCTATAATGATTCTATAAATAACGAGATCTTTGAAATTCAGTTGAAAATTATATTTTCAGTTGAACTTTCTTTCTGCTGGCAGTCTTTCTGTGAAATAAAATTCGTTGACAATGTAATCGATCGTCACTGGAATTTATTTTATTTATTTTCTTTCTCTTTTATTACTCTTTAAATCGTAGACTTCTCTCACAAAGCAGATTTAAGTAGGGATGGATTTTAAATAGATTTCATATAGTTTGAAACACACTGGAATTACATTGAATAGACTTGAAACAAATGTCGTTTGAAATGAATTAAATAAAAGCGACCACTTAGTCGTGTCAATTTAGTCTGATGATAACTGTAATTTAATTCACCTATTAAATCGGCATATCGGGACAACGACTGCGTCATTTTAAACGAATTCTTCAAATCAATTCTTCAGAGGCAACTCCTCGCTCTTGCTTCAGCTGGTCGTTTCATTAAAAAAAGGAATTAACTTTTTGCAAGAAGAACTTTTCTTAGAAAATGAATCGGGAACGTCATCCAAAAGCGATCTCGGTTCTTCGTGGTATCATCACCATTTCCGTAATCTTCGGTTTCTTCGATCTCTCTTTTTTAGCTCGAGTCAAACTCAGCTTCGCCGTTTCTTTGATCCCCGCAGAGACTGTGGAGATGTTCCACGTTATTATTTCAAGTCTTCTATCAAGTGCCTCGTATCGTAACTGTTTAGATTCTCTTCTAAACTCCTCGTCATCAAACTGATCCACAAATCGTGATAATTCTCGTGCCATTACGTGTCGTTGATACACGTTCATCGAATCATCCAACTGGTGTTGCGTGTCACGTTCCTCTGCGCATCTTTCTTGCAATTTCAACTTATCCATTTTTTGCGCTTTTTCACCGCCTCGAAATTTCTAACAATTTCCATCAGTTTAATCGTATGAAAGTGTGTAAAGTATTCGTACTCGGTTTTTTTTTTTTTTTTTTATTTCTAATTTCGAGCAAACCAGTCAGCTACTCGATACTTTACACCACATATTCGTTTCATTTGTTTGTCGAGTAATTTTTCATATTTCTGTTACCTCGAAATTTGTCGATTTTCCCTCGTCAACGAAAGTTAATCGAGAGAGTGAATAATCCACATTTCTGACTTATTTGTTCAGTCATCTTCTCTGCTGACGTTTGCTCATCGATATTGCTAATATCACGCCAAGCTACAGCAAAAATTTCATTTCTCACAATGTCAAATATTTCTACACGAATTAGACAGCAAATAAACTCTGTAACACTGTGATATTCGCAGTGCAGAAAGAAAAATCTAAATCTAAATCGACACAGTGCAAATTATTACCGAATTATTTTTTCTCAATTCCCTTCCGAGTTACTCGAATCTCTGGCAGCCAGCCACAATCAGCATAATCTGCGAATTCCGGCGTGCTCGTCGATCCGAGTTCGTCAACTCTTCTTCATTAGAGTGTCAATCTAAATCACCCACGCGCGTCCAGCCTGCTTCATTCGATTTCTCAGTGAAATCTCGTCCCACGTCGCCGACGTCCATCCGCCAGAAAACTAAGACTCGACAAACATATCGCCGGTTCTCGAAAATGCTTCTCGCAACCCCTTAACAATCTTCCTCATCCTCCGTATTCATCTATCTACCGTAATAATTCCACGAAACATCAGCAACGAATGGAGGAGCTCTGCCCCTCGCGTTCTCGACTCGATTCTTTTTTCTTGCTCCCTCGACGGGGGACTGCTCGTCACGGCGAACCCCCATACGCCACAGCCATTATCACTCGTTGCCTTTCATTTCCACGTCGTTATCTCGAGGCACGTGTTCCATTACGCCGACAGTCAGCCGAGCTGACTCGCGATATTGAAATAAATTTGCAAGAAGGGCCAAGCTCTCCCCACTCTTTCGCCTCTTTTTTCCACTCGGTCTTCTCCGTAGTAGAGGAAAATTCTCCTCCTTTTCTCCTCCTTCGAAAGTTTTCTTCCACTTTCGTTTCGTTGCCTTCTTACGATTTCTTAAGAGACGTGTTCCCTTGTCCCCTTTCTTCTTTCTATCTTTCCACTCTCTCTGTTCTTCGTTTACTTTCCCTTCGTGCTACGTTTCTATTTTCACTTCGTCGTGCCTCTCTTCTCTTGCCTCTCTTTTTCCTCCTCTGTCGTTTCTTCTTCGTTCGCTCTTGCAGTACACGATAGATCCACCGTAGAACACTCGTTTGTTATTGGAACCAAATTTCGATTGATATTTTTCGATCAATCGGGGTCAGTTCGGTCTTTTGATTTCTGACCAAATAATGCAGTCCTGTTGGATCCCTTTTTATTTTATTTTATTTCACGTAACGGAGTAACACTGTTGCGCGATTAGACAGTAACAAGCTCGGTTATATCGTCCGCACTGAATTATTTCGAGTAACGTTGCTTTCTTTCAAACTTTCGTCTGTGGCGCCGTTGAGATTTGCACAATCCAGCAGTACGTTTCTTAACATTTCGACAAGCGCACGAAACTTCAGAACGGAATTTAGTATTCTTCTCCCTTGAAATAAAATTGCTCTACACCTTTCAAAAAAAAGATTAAACCTCTTGATCGCCGCGTATTTTCAATTTTAAGAAAAATGTACTTTTACTAATAAATAAATAATTTAAATATTTTTTACTTACATAATTGGCGAGCCACAATCAATTAGGACATAATTTGCACAAGAAAAAAAGAACACGCTTGATTTTCACTAGAGCTGCCACACAATAGATCAAATGCTAAATATTAAAAAAATTTTAAAAGTTATACACATGTTTGTTAAATTCGAAATGTTATAAATTTATAGTCTAAAAAATACACATATATATTATACACGATGAAACTAATATTTATTTATGATGTAGTATGCTTCGAAGTAAATAGTTGGGTAGAGTGGAATTTTACAGTTTTCGCACGCGAATTTTGTTTCTTGCCTTTTTTTTCGAATAAATCCAAAATCAAGGAAGCACACACACACACACATATATATAAATATATATATATTTTTTTTTTCGATTTTTTTAGTGATGGAAAATGATTCTATATGTCACCGATAGCCTATTAATCGGCTACTATTTACCGCTATCGGTCGGTAAAGTGTGTATATCGTGTAATAATGTATTTATATATTTTAACACTTTACCGACCGGTAGCCTATTAATCGTCTATTACTTACCGCTATCGGTCGGTAAAGTGTTAAGAAATCGAAATTAATTTCGCTTTTTATTTAGGGTATAGGGATTGGCGATTTCGAATAACGCGCACGGCGATCAAGAGGTTAAAAGGATAAAACGAATCCCTGTTCGTTGAACAAACTGCCGACTACGCTTGTTTGAACGCGGACTTCGTATTATGGCAACCGAAAGGCTGCAATTAACAAGCAGAATCGATTACCGCTTGTCTTCCGATGGATTCCAATAAAATGGAATTCTACTGTACTCTCTGCCTGTCTCTTCCTTTTCTTCTTCTTCGTCGTCGTCCATGCTCTTCTGGGTAAACAACCTCGACAGCGTTTCTTCGATGGGTATTTCGATTTCCTTGCAGGAGAAGATCGACGTGGATCACGTCAAGTTTGCCTCGCGCGCATGCTCGAACACCGTGTCCAGGACTCTACCGGAAGCCTCTCGACTTGGTCTGCTTGCTGCTCGAAGAAGCCGCGCACGACTCCCGTAAACGGGCACGGGTGATTCAAGGCCGATCGTCGACGACCGCCGGGTTGAACGACTCCCGGGGGGCGTCGACCGGGCCTCTATCTTCGTTCTTATCCTCCTCGTTCCTCGCGCACGTTCCAACGTGCTGTTTTCTTCTACGCGGAAACGGCCAAGACGATGAACTTTGTGCCTCTTGTGTTTCTTACGCCTCTTCCTCGAGAAGAGAAGGAGAGAGAGAGAGAGAGAGAGAATCTTCCTCGCGCGGATTCTTCTCTGCTTTTTCGAGTATCTTCGAATCTCTGCTGCGAAGTTCTCCCTGATTTCTGGATTTTTTCTTCGAGCAGGGCGAGAATGATTGAAAGTTCGATCGGGGTTACCTTGTTTTTCCGCGAATGTCAACGTGAAAGTCTGAGAGCGAAAGATTTTTGAAGATCCACGAATAACGAACATAGACTGCGAGGTTTTTATGCAAATAAATTTTGGGAATGTAGCGTGTGAATTCAGGCGAAGATTTGCCAGTGATTGCTTCGTTGAAACAGCGTATCAAGCGTGTAGAAAACTATCCTTGTACGACGTTTTAATCTGTCAACGTTTTCAGAGACATCGTCATTGTATGTCAGAATTTAAAAATTTTGTAAAAAAAAAAGGCGCTATAGTTTGAATATTTCGTCATATTCAAATTTCCCGTAAGTGCGTGAAAGTCCAACGATGTCTTTTGAATGGTTTGAAGAATAGAAACAGGCGGACACAGTTCGACTCATTTCTTAATTCATTGTCAGCTTTGAGAAAGTGACGAAGCTCGATTCGAGGTCGAGGAGTTTTTCAGCGGAGAAACAACCCTTTTTCGAAGCTTGACAGAGCGAAAGGGTAGAATTTCGACGCGCAAAGCACAGAGATAACGAAAAATTTGGAACGACGAAGAAATACTTAACGTCGAAGGATCTCGAGGAGTTTTTAAGATAGCAAAAGCGGAACTTGACTGAAGGGCGCGCGGGTGATGATGAACAGATTCCGGAAGTCGGGAGAAAAGTGAAAATGAAGTTCAAGTATTTAACTTGGGAAGTCAGACGAGCGGAAAGCTAAAGTGAATCAAAGCCGACCCGGCGTGAAAAATAAAAGTTCGCAAGTTCCTTAAACTCGGGGGTTTTAAGGGATCCTAATTATCTCGCAGAAGACTGTCTTCCAAACTCCGCTTCCGCCGAACCGTCTTCCCATAATACGCTCGATCTCCTTCAAATCTCGCAGCCCATTTAAATCCAATTCTCGATTGAAAGCTCTGAAGCGAGCTCGATTTCAATCTCTCCCCATTCGCTCCGGGGAGATCGATTCTTGAAAGACAAGAGGAGACATCGAATTCACGAATCGGATGGACGAAGTCGTTGCGGATCTTTTTCATCTCGACTCGACTCGACTCGACTCGATTCGATGGCGATTTTGACGAATTTATCCGAGAGCACCGATATATCGTCGACAGTGAATCCGGCCAAACTGGCTTCTGCATGAATGTTATTTCATCTCGAGATAGAACTGAAAGTCGATCGTCGTCTTCGTGTCTCCTCGAACTTTCAGGAAAAATCAAATTTCACCTCGATATACTATAGACCGTCGTAGACTGTATTCTAATTGCGAATCCTCCGGGTGATTCTCAGGTAAAAGAGAGGTGTGAATGATCTGAACGTGTGTTTCTCTTCTATCGATCTTTGACCGATTCAAGGGCGATTATGGACGATCGTGACGAATCGAACAACTCGAAGGGAGGGCCATCGACCCACCGTACCATCTTTTCTGATTCTTTGTTGCCTTGTTTCAAGAAAACGGACGAATCATGTTAATACAGTATTCGTGTTTTATCTCATTAAATTAAAGGCACCTTTTTTACAGTTCTCTGCGATTGCTTTCATCGAAATTTGACGTAGATTTGAATATAAGAAAGATGTTTCCTTTTGTTGCATTTTTGGAAAATTTCACTTTACGCATCGACGTAGAGTGGCATTTCTAAACGTATTTTCTTCGTTTAATTGTTTGTTAGATACGTTTCTCCTTCTTCGAATGATTGCGAATCATTCTGGGATATCAATCCCAAGATCAACGGGAGAAAAACATTTTCAATTTGAAATTCAAACGTGTATAGTTATTTTTATGCATCATAGAAGTGAGAACTGTGAATCTTTCGTTTTTTCTCTTTTTTTTTTTTTTTTTTGGCAATAGAAGAGGAAGTCTTTTAGTATACAGAGCCATTATTTTTACGACACTTTTAATGATCCCGTAAAAAGAAAAATTATTCGAAATATTTGCGATGGAATCGGCGGTCCATCTTGGCCATAAATTGCAACGACGGAATCTTTCAATAAAAAGTCAAGGACACATTTCGGTCCATTTTTTTCCAATTTGACAAGTTTGTGTTGCAGGCAAGTTCTTCAACGACCCTCCTCCGACTAAAAAAAGCATGATCTTCGCACAATGTTCTGGCTCAATGATTGGAAACTTATTCGATGAAACATCGAAACGATTCTTTCGCGGAAAGACCAAAATCTAACAATCTGTCGATGCCTCTGTATACTATTTTCAAACTGTCGATATCACGTTAATCCATGCAATTCGCAGTCGATAACACGTCGACAGTATCGATACGTTAATGATCGCTCTCGTGCGAGTACCAAGCTATCGACACGAATTCAATACGATCCATCGATGTTCATCGACAACGTTATCGTTAATGATATACGCGTAATTTATCATTGGCGCAAATCTGACGTAACGAATGGAGGGTCACTGTGCGGGTCACCTAATTAACGAAAGGACATACACATGAACTCTCGCATTCGAGAGGATCAATCGTAACGTGCAGTCAGGTTTTGGATCACGGCCAACGGGTACCATTACGTTGGAGGATACGGAATTAGATTCGAAAAATAATGCTGCCCGATCTGTGAGCCGGGGTCACGTCTCGAGATATATACGTGAAAACTCTCGCATCTCCGCGATAGAATTTCGATGGAAGTCGATCGACAGTTAAAAAAAAAACATATATATCTCCCAAGCTCCGTTAACATTTATAAAACTATTAAAAAAAAAAGAGAAAATATATAGAAATATAAAATCTGAACGTGTAGCATCACGAATCGTAGCTCAAATTTGCTGTCAGTCGATTTCGCTCGAAAATCATATATGACATATTATTATCCGGAATTTGATGTTTCAAGAATTTATCTTTCGTTAGCTTGTAATTTTAGCTAGAATAATAATACAGTGATAATTCTCCACGCTGCCGAATAGCAAAAATATAGTCGAAATCTTCGTCTTTTGTCTGAAGTTTCACTTCGGATCATTATCGATGACTCATAATGCACGAAATACGTTCAACGTTTAATTAAAGCACTCGCGATCGCGAGTTATCAACTTCGCAATGTAGATGTTTCACTGCTTCGTTGCTTCCTCTCTCTTTGAAGTATCGACTGCACAATTGTACTTTGTACTCGCTGCAAATGACACCGGAAGATCAAGCTGCTAAGGTCTTTTGCATAATAGGACAAAGTTTATTGAAAATATTGCATTAATAGAGAAGCGGGTTGACTTCCTTGAAGAATCTTTTGCTATACTTTTATTATATATATATATATATATATATATAATTTTTTTTTTAGAGGTTGATCTAGAGATGTCCTGTATAAATAAAACTAGAAAATGGCAGTTGATAAAAGTTGGCAATAATTACAGTTCAGTGATTAAAGCTTTTTTGAGAATTGAGAGAACTGATAGATTTAATTTGTTCACGGTTGCAAGAGATTATCCATTGATCTTTTTGAACGCGTCGATGTCTTCGATTATCTGAAGGTTGCATCGATTATCAGGTTCAAGTACGACTTCGTCTTTGAACTACTGCGACGTAATCGTAACTCGGAGGCAAACGCATTAATTATTTAACGATTCGCGTTTCATTGGTCTTCACATTTCCAGTTTTCTTCTTCCTTCGACTTGACTGATTTCATTCTTTGGTCAATTATATAGTCTCATTTTCAAAGCGATTTTCGAATCGTCAATTTTTATTTGTTTTTTTTTTTCTTTTCTTTTAATTGTCGCCTTCGAGTTTCGCTCTCTTCGTTTTCTTAACATCCAGCAAATTAGATTTATCGAAAAACCGTTTGCCGAATGCTTTCGTCAATTGAGAGACGATCTCTATCGGGAAAGTTCGAACCGTTCGGCGAACATTTTCGCTCGTCTAAGCGAGCGACCGAAGCGAGCACAGCTGAAAACAGGTCACGTGGTGCGCACGATGGGTTCGATGATCCTCACTTCGGTATGACCTTCGTTATCCCACAGGTTCAATGCACGCTTGTTGTGTACGTACGTATAATCTCGTAACCAGTTACGTCTTACTCGAAGCTTGGAAAATGCCTCTTCCTTCTCTGCGCCGCATTGTGAAACTCTACGACTTTTGTCTCGCGCATCGATGCTCTCCCGACTTCGTGGCTGACCATTCTCTTCAACGATTGAAACTCTTTTTCAGATAGAAATTCTGCATTTATTTTCTCTTTCTCTCTCTCTCTTTTCTACGGTACTACGCTAAGTATCGCAATTTTTGTTTCATTTCACGTTCACACGGAATGCTTTCGCTATACACTGAAACGAGTAAGAAATCGTCGATGTTTGAGACTCGGTACGTGTAACAATCTGCTTGATTGAAGCGTTAGAAGTTTCTGTTTTGACAGTTCTGAGTTCATTTTCCGCGTGTCTCGAAAATTTCAGTCCTTCTTCAGAAACATTGTGAATATTGTCATTGTGAATCACTCACCTAGATTCATTCGTTGGTCTTTAAGACTGAAATTTCTTCTTTCGTAACAACCCTACGATTTCTTTTTGTTGAACGTTTTTATTGAATGAATTTTTAAGATCTTTTGAATTCTATCGTTATAATTGTTAGTCGTCTAACGAAATGGCGAGGAAGAATTGTTACAACAAGATTTTTCAGGGATTGTTCAATCTTCGAGAACACGCGAAGCATTTAGAAAAAAAACGTGACTCTCCTGAACTGTTAAAGCAGAGATTTCAAATAAAATGGATCGTCGTGTGATTTTCTTTTACCAAGTTGCAACAATTTTCCATTCGTTATCGAGTCATGCTCTTCGCTATACGTCTTGTTGATTGCTGATAATAATAATAATGATCGTTTCATACATACGATTGTATACGTTTGTATAGGCAAATTTATACATTTGAATACATGAGAATGTACTCGAAGAATCAGGTAGGTAGTTATTTTATCTACTGTGTTACGTAGGAAGCTGTGCACTTTGGATGAGTGAATTTTTCACTTTGAATATTTTTCCTATAAATAAGATTATTTACGATCGTGTTAGGCCGTGAAATAATCGTTTTTCGATCAACGTCAATTAATGTCGATTATTTTTTGTAGTAAGTGCCAAGTCCATTTGATCTGTGTAGAAAAATACAGAATTCTATATCGAAATAATTATATCTTGCTGCTTGTGGTTGTTTTTCAATCGCAAGAATCGTTTATTCTCAGATTACGTATGATAGAGAAAATTTATTTTTCAAATAATTTTCTAAATTAAGGAAAATCTCTATCAGTTGCTTATATACATATGATAATAATATAATATAATAATTGTACTAGTGTTAGAAAATAAAATTTATATATATAGTTTAAAACTATATATATCGTAAATATAAAACTATGTATTATAAATATTGAAGCTTCACTATTGCGGTGTATAGCTATTTTCAGGAAGAACGATTTCTGTGAAAAGAATTAATTTCCATATTCCGCAGAAATCGTGCATTGTTCTCCAGCGAGAAACAAGCGATCGAAAGAAAGACGAATAGAGAGAGAGGAGACTTTCACTTCGTCGTTCACGATCGTTTCTGACATTTCTCACGCTTCCTTTTGTAGAATCGATTCCTTAAACGATAGTTTTCTCTCTCACGAGTTATTTCACGTTTTTTTTATTTTTTTCTTTTTTTTTATATTTCGATATCTAGACAAATCGACAGACGAAGTTTCTGATAGTCACGCGTTCGAATTGATTGTTCGAATTGATTATTCATTCTCTTAACTCTAGCTGCTCGTCGGTTTTCTTAGTTCTCTGTCGGAACATCAAATAAAAGCTGTTGTCGATGAAAATCGTAGATGCTTACATCTTTCTAAGGAGGAAAAACCACGTGTCGGAAAATGTTTTATCTACTTCGTGTCCTTCGTACAACGTATAATCTTCAAAAATCATATAATTCTGCTTCGTGTGATTATACACGAGTTACAATTACACTTTGGTTTAACCCGACTAAATTTTTGTCATTTATTTAGGCGTGAAATCCTGTTGTATAAACGAAAAGTCAATGGTTGTAGTATCGATACGGAGAATCGATAGACTTCTGTTATACTTGTTCCAATTATACTACTCCAATTATAAAATACTTTCGATAAATTCGCATCAGCGAAAGTTAGCATCGATTTTTTTCTAGGCAAAAATTCCTTAAATATCTCGATTTGAAAGTAAAGCGACTGGCATAATTTTTCCCCCAAAAAAAATAAAAAAAAAAAGAATTCGCGTGAGGGAACCTCGAACATTCGGGAACGCGTACTCGTCATCAGTGACCTGTAACGTCGTTTGCGTAATAATAAAAAATTCACGGGACGCTTCACGTCAGTCCGAGACTAGTTTTAAGGTCTCCCCTAACGGCAAATGTCTCGCAGCCATAACACACGAGTCGTGATAAGGGCCGGCCGCCACGTCAAACAGAAGGCGAACTATAATAGAGAAATAGATTTGGCTCCGGGTTTCGTTCACCAAGGTCGTGCACACGCGTGACGTCAGGGATCGTTGACTCGTGGGGGTTTGACCTCGGGTGTGTCGTCTTCTTCTTCTCTTCTTCCTCTTCCTCTTGTCTTCTTCGCCCGTCTCTCTCTCTCTCTCTCTTTGGTTCACGCCTTCGCTCAGGTTTCGAGGCCGATTATGAAGCGCGATATGTGAATTTTTAGATCTTTCCTCCTTTTTTTTTCTTTTTTTTTTTTTTTTTTTTTTTTTTTGGAACGATTGATTGACTTCAGATTCTTCAGGGAAGAAGCGTCAGATCACTCTTCCCCTCTGAAGAATCTGTACTCAGTTCGCAGTTCTTTGAGAATTATTACGTATAATAATTGCGAATAATTTAGATCAAGCTCGCAGGAAATTAAATTTATTTATCAATTTCGCATCGACGTCATTGTAACAAGGAATCATCTTCTCCGCGTTGTAAGACAAGATTCTTTGCATTTTTTTTTTTTTTTTTTTTTCAAATTTCTTTCACCAAGATGTTCTTGGCCAGATGCTTGAACAATCTTTAATCAATCTTGAAAATCAGAAACAGTATATTGCAATATATCATAATATAACATGTAGAATATTTCATTCTTTCTTTGCCATATTTTACAACGATAAATAAGAAAAATAAGAAGAGAACGTTATACGAACGTGACAATTGCTTGAACACGAACCGCTTTGAAAGCAATTCCTTGATTAGAAATTTATAAACGACTGGCTTCTCGAGAATCAAATCTCATCCTACTGTTTCTTTTAGTAATCTACACCGTGTTTCATAAACGTGTACAATTGATCGATAATTTTCGATTTCTTGCAAATCGTCGATGACTGTGGATCTCCTCCACAGAATTCACTCGATGGTTTCTTGAGATTCTCTTGACGCAATGAAATTCTGAAAAAAAAAAAAAAACATGACAATTTCTAACAATAAATAACAATTTTGAAAAATATTCGAAATCTCTTTCGGTTGGTTGATATCTAGCGATTTTCATCATCACAAGTCGGAGCTTTTATTCGCGAGTTGTTGCTAATTCGAACGAGTATCGATTTCGAGCGGATGTGCGAATGCACACCTTTGGTCACGTTTCACAACGGAAAGGAAGTACCCGATCGATCGAGCTGCGATCGTCACTTTTCTTCCGTCTATACGCGTTATGCAATTGATACACGTCGCTGTTTTCAATCTTGTTTTCATAGAAGATTATATAACGTATGGAAAAATACGAATTCTTTTTAATGGCCGGACGATTAATTGATAAGAATGAATCACATATCGTTTAATAAGTATCGCCGAATATGTTGCGAATTTGGACTGAATTTTTTTTTTTTTTCTTTTTTTTTATTTAAGAAATAAAATTCTCCAGACTAGCGTGTTGTATAGTTCACAAACTTGTTTTTACACCGTTTTCATCTTGCACCAAGATGCCGTGCCCCTCCAAAATGTTTTATATTCTAAATAAAGATTTTTACATTACATTTCATCATTATGTCAAGGAAATTTTCATTTAAAACAATACTCGCCACGCTCTATCGAATTTATTTTACTAAAATAAAAGCTCGATAGAGCTGTTTCTACATAATTGATTGCGTTCGTGTGCACGTTAAATGCAATTTTCGCGAAGATCACAGTTGTGATGAGAAATCCGGGAGTGCTTTTCTCTCTCTCTCTCTCTCTCTGCCACGTAAATATAATGAACGATAAAAACCGCCGATTCTCTCCGATTGGAAATCTCTCTCTGCCTCTGACCGATAGAAACGTTACGCGGTTGTTAAATGTTTGTTTGATATTCCGTTGATTGTTTATTGAAAACAACGATTCTCGACGTGCTAAAATTCCCGCGCGTCGATAAACATTGCCGATGAACGTTTTAATTAATCCAGCAAGCGATTCACGTTTCGATCTGTACGAGCGAGAATATGTTTTGCAATAAAAGCGGCTGCCTCCCCGCTTACGCACCCATATTCGCTTCGTTTCTTGTTCATCATAATCGAACGCCTACTTGAAATTCCTGCGGACGAGTCGAAACATCTGACCCTTGTGGAATGCAATTCACCATTAAACAGCGTTATTTCGTAACCAACAGGTTATTAGACCCGTGTCGCTTTCATTTTCAATAGAACGATATTCGAAAGAAGAGGGAATATTATAATATTTACGCGACGAATTATTACTGGCGAATAAATATGTCCGAGGATCCGATATTGTAAATACAACAGTGTTAACGTTATGATTTCACATCGTCTGACGATATTGGCATAAATTAGGGAATTTTGGATGGCATCGATATAAATTGGAAAATATAGTGACATATTGATTGTATTGACTGTATTTAACAGTGTTATTAAAAGACGAGAGGCTTTAAAGCTGCTGTCTGAATATATTGACGTCGTTGGTCAATGAAAATTCAGAGAACACCGAGGTAAATATTTTTTCCGATCGTGTTGAAATTAGCGATTGCATGACTTAACAGGCAGTGATAATACGGCGTGCATCGAAGCGAGCGCTTTTTCTTTTTTCTTTTTTTTTTCTTTTTCTGCGCGTCTTTTTTTCAAGGTAATTACGTAAGAGATATAAGTTCAATTCGACCCTGGCTCTCCCCTCTCTACGTCTCTCTCTCTCTCTCTCTTCAACACGTGCTCCCGTACTTGTAGTACTTCTCACGACTCGTCTGCTCGCTACTTCAAGGTCACGATCAATTTAATCGTAGGAACCTTCGACGAACGTTCGTCCTCTCGAAAAGAACCTCTGTTAGCGTTTTCCCTCTTTGTCTCTTTCTTTTTCCCATCTTTCTTCCTTTCTTTCTTTCTTTCTTTCTTTCTTGGGACCACGCGATGGAGAACTAGCGAATAAATATATCCGAGGACGAGGAAACCATTCGACACACGCGTGAACACGTCATTACACAGAGAAGCGTGTACCGTAATTGACAAAAAAAAAAAAAAACGTCTCAGATCATATGCAAAATGCTAAAACGAGATAGAAATTTGACTTTTAAATGTATATCTCGTCACATAGTGGCGTAAGTCCGAATTATTTTTTTTTTTTCCTATTTAAAAGAGCATACAGCTGCAGTTATTTCCCTTGTTGAATGAGATAACGTCAAAATGTTTGGTGAAAATTAATTTTATTAATTTTACATTCAATTCAAGCTTTCGAACGTGATTTCCTTTTTCTTTTCATTAGGCTTTAAAAATGATCTCGAATGTTGAACAAAAAAAAAAAAAAAAGAAATTACGGACAGAAAATCATTCGCAAGCTATAAGAAGGAGAACCGTTCACGCAGCTCGAAAAAAAGACAGTAAATCGTAATTTTTTACGTTTTGCATCGTTGCTTTCTTCGCGCGTTTGCTATCCAGCTGTTGAATACGAATCGACGGATTGTGTTTGCAACGAAGAAACAGAATGATCGCTTTAATTCCTCTTTTTTTCCTTTTATATCGATATACATATTCGAGGGACGAGATTAGAAGTATTTTTAATTGGTCTGTGTAGCATTTATGGTATTTTCCTGCAAATGGTTAATAATTCACGTTTACCTTTCTTTCACCGAGAAAAAGGAAGAAAATCCACTCTGTTAATCGTCAAATGGGGCCAATATTGTCTAAATTTTGGAATGCCTAACAAATTCGGATTCAGTATATTCTTCGTAGTACAATTATCGATATCTTCTTGCAAATCACGCCCAGTAATTTTACTTTCCATTGAGAGAAAAGGCACTGCTTCGTGAATCCCGAGCAAAGCCAAATTATCCAAAAGTTTTGCATTGTGAAAAATTCTCTGACGAATGAAAATGTCGCGATGGTGTACAATTATACCGGTATCTTACGCTCTCGTAATAATTTCCCCCAAATTAACAAAGATAACAATTAATGAAAATCACAGATCAGTTTATCGATGACTGTAAGGAGACATTCTTTTGCATAGAAAAAAAAAAAAAAAAAAGAAAAAAAACAACTCACGAAGTATATCTGCTATTTAAACTTTCTCGAATAAGAAAAAAAGAAATAAAAAAAAAAATTATACGCATATTTGTGCGTAGTCCTTAGCGTAGATAAATTAAGGTAGTTTCCACGGGACACATTCTGACGTGGTGTCGCATTTGAAGGTCTTATGTGCACAGGTGAAGGTGGTTAAGTTCAGCTACATGTGGACGATAAATAACTTCAGCTTTTGCCGGGAGGAAATGGGAGAAGTGCTAAAGTCGTCCACGTTTTCAGCAGGAGCCAACGATAAATTAAAATGGTAAGCTTTAGAAAATTTAAGCCCGTTCAAGCACCGTACCAAGTCCGAAGAATTCCGTTCTAAAAAAAGAGAAGGAAAAGATTGTTCAGACAAAATTCTTTAAGATTCTTTGCATTGCATACCACACCTCTTATTATATCGCGTTTACGTGCAGGGTAATCATTCGATCTGAGATGATTACGTTTGTTAATTGACTTGTCCTGTCCATTAATAGAGAAACAACTTTCCACCTAGTTACTATTCTTGGTGATATTTTTTGATAGAACATGTCGTCTTATATTCGATAAAAATATCGAAATTACGAAGGTTTCGAAACGTTGTGTATCTTGAACGAATTTTCATATATATCTTTTTTCTTTTTTTTTTTTAATTAATTTTTAATTGACAAGTCACCAAAGTATTTTTTAATTATAGATAATAATAAAATGTGTCTCTCCTGATGAGAATGGTCGTAGGTGACAGAAAAAAAAAATTAAAGCAAATAAACGACAACGTGTTTTAGAAGAAATCGGAAACCGGCGGCGAGGGGGAAATTTACATTAACGGTAATTGATTTTAGGTGCCTAAGAGTGAATCCTAAGGGTCTGGACGAGGAGAGCAAAGACTACCTGTCTCTATATCTCCTTCTCGTTTCGTGCAACAAATCCGAAGTCAGAGCAAAGTTCAAATTTTCTATTCTTAATGCCAAAAGAGAAGAAACCAAAGCAATGGGTAAGTGCCGAACGCAAGTGAAAAAAAAAACGGATGCAATGCAAGGGTATTTTAAAAATTGTCCCACCCGGGGGTCTTTATTCTGCGGGCAGAATATCGTAACGCCCAATAAACCAATAAACTTCGACATTGGAGTAAATCATTTTTTTTTTTTTTTTTAAAGAACTTTAACTAACGATTTATCGTAAGTGATTCGTAATGATTTTAGTTTCGTTTCAAAGAGAAAAAAAAAAGAAAAATCGCCCACTGAAGAATGACAAACTACGGGTAATAATTATTGTTACTTGCAGAGAGCCAACGTGCTTACAGGTTCGTCCAAGGTAAAGATTGGGGTTTTAAGAAATTCATTCGAAGAGATTTCTTGTTGGACGAAGCCAACGGGCTCTTGCCCGACGACAAACTCACGATATTCTGTGAGGTATATACCTTTGTATGTTAAATACTCGATATTTGTACGATTATTGCCAAGCCGTTTGCGGCGAACGCGATTCTAACCAGGCGGGCATGTTTCAGGTGAGCGTGGTGGCGGATAGCGTGAACATTTCCGGTCAAAGCAACACCATACAGTTCAAAGTGCCCGAGTGTCGATTGCCGGACGACCTCGGCCTTCTGTTTGAAAACCAAAAATTCAGCGACGTCACGCTGACGGTGTGCGGGAGGGAATTTCAGGCGCACAAAGCCATCCTCGCAGGTAAAAACGAAAACACGCTCTCTCTGTGCGTGCTTCGACGCTTTTTTCTGACGAGAGAGTCCGTGTATTTTGTTTCTACGGGAAGGATGATGGTTCGTTCAGAACCAAGCTGGAATGATCATTACATTTTGTGATTTTGTTCCTCAGCGCGAAGTCCCGTTTTCTCGGCGATGTTCGAGCACGAGATGGAGGAGAGGAAACAGAACCGCGTGGACATCACCGACGTGGATCACGAGGTGTTGCGAGAGATGTTGCGGTTTATATACACCGGGAAGGCCGCGAATTTGGAGAAAATGGCGGACGATTTGCTAGCCGCGGCGGATAAGTACGCGTTAGAAAGGTTGAAGGTGATGTGCGAGGAAGCGTTGTGCACGAGTTTAGCGATCGAGAACGCAGCTGACATTCTGATACTCGCCGATCTTCACAGCGCCGATCAACTCAAGGCACAAGCCATAGATTTTATTAACACGTGAGTGAATCGCTGCTCTTCTCGGCAGCCTGTTTATCCGAGTTTATCGGTATACAACAGATTTGTAATCGCGTCGATAAAAAGGACGATGTGTGTTCTGATCGATAATTTGTTCGATCGTGTATGTTCCAGACACGCGACAGACGTGATGGACACGGCTGGTTTTAAGTCAATGGTGAACTCTCATCCGCACCTCATAGCGGAAGCGTTTCGAGCGTTAGCCACCCAACAAATTCCACCGATCGGACCGCCCAGGAAGCGAGTGAAACAGAGCTGAAAACAGTCACCGTTAACACCGGGAACGACCTCCACATCGCCCCCGCCTATTTTACATCCTTCGTGACTTCTTTTTGTGTACAGTGATACAAGTAGTGCTAAATAAATGTTTCCTAGTGCGCCATTTCCTCTGGCCCACTTGAGAAGGAACCGCGACGGACAACTCTGTTCCCTCATGGGGTTTTCGACCATGTCGTAAATGCTCTTCGAGCGAGATTGTTCGAAGTCGCGAATTCGAAACACACGCAACGCACCTCGAAGCGGAGTTAACGCGGATTAACTTACGGTTACAAGACTTTGTTGCAATTCGATGAGATCGTCGACGTTGAAAGGGAACCTATCACACGAAAAGGAGGAGGAGGAGGAGAGAGGAGGAGCGGACACACGTGTACGCGTGTATATTGAGAAATTTCTGATGCTTCGCATTGTGCGTGGTTAAAAAAAACGTGTTACGTTCTCGTGCGTGAGAGGGGGGAACATGTATTTCCATCCACCGACACATGCAAAGCGCAACTATGTCAGCGACTTTGTCAATGCGCGTCGTTAGGGTCTCAGTAATGGATTTGCTTTTTCGTTCTTCGTTCGAAGCGCGCGGACCATCTTACGCATTATGAGAAAAAGACACCGCGAAAAAAAAAAAGAAAAAAAAAAGAAGCAGCCAGAGGACCAAGGCGAGGTTAAAACTCGCTGAAATCACACACGCATATACACTCACACGCGAAGAGAAAAAGATACACACGTGATGCACGGAAGAAGTTGTGATAGAATATCGTTCAGGCGATTAAAAACAAAAAGATTTTGTTCCTTTGTTGAAAAGAAAAAAAAAAGAAAAGAAAGAATCAAACGAAATGTCCCAACACTTGTTCGACGTGTACGCAAGTGACGAGAATAAAAATAGATATGTTTATTACCGATATAGTGATTTTTTTAGTTTTGAATGGAAAATGAAAAAAAAAAACAAGGAAAAACGAGAGCGTCGAATTCTTCCAAGAACGAAGAAAAAAATGATTCTAGTTAGTGTTTTTTATGATCTCTTTCTCTCAGCATGTACGACTACAACTATGATTACTATTAATGCTACGCAATCTGTGCCCCGTTCTTTTTTTTTTTTTTTGTTTTTTTCTTTTTTTTTTTTAATCTGCAAATGTCCCATCCGTTAATTCCCATCTCTCTGATTCCTATCCCTCTTATCGGCTAGGCACAGTTTGTTTTGTTTTTCTCGAGTATTGCATAGTACACGAAGTGATAGATTCGAATTATATTATTATTATTATTATTATTATGATTATTATTATTATTATTATTATTATATTATGATTATTATTATTATTATTATTATTATTATTATTATTATTATTATTATTATTATATTAAATTTAGGGTTGTCCATAATTTATGAAATTTTATGTTGATTATTATTGAAATGTCTATCATACTCGTACGCAGGATGCATGCATTAATTAGAGATGTTGGAAGAGTTGTATTATTAAACGAAGAGTGAAGTCAATGAAATACGTTATCAACAAAATATCGAAATAACGAACGAAAGAAACTGAAAGAAGAAAAAAAAAAGAAAAAAAAAGAGACTTGAGTGAAACTGTATAAAAAAAAAAATAAATAAATAAAAAGGTTAGTCAATTACATAGTACGAGAATAATAATCGTTTTTCGTGTAATTAATTATCGAAATCGCAAAATCGTGTGGTCAATGATGTGAATTATGGGCAACCGGCAGAATACGCAAAACAATAATCATCATTTAGTACCGTACTGGCTTCCTGATCCTCCGACCTAGCTTTACCGAACGTTTTAAATACGAGATATAAATACCTACCATTACAAAGGATCGAAGATTTAATGCCATACATGTTCTGTGATAAGACCACTGTAATTAACCGCAATTGTATCACAACCTTTTTAGAACTTTCTGACGATCCTGGCAGCCAGTGAATTTATCTTTTAAGGAAACGGTCGCTATATCCGGACAGTCCCAAATCTAGCGTCCCTTTCGATTTTAAGGTTTTTACTGTACATATCTACTGTATTTTATAAGAACTGAACAGAAATGGAACCATAACTTTTAATGAAGGGTACAATAATCAACTATAATTTATTCTATTTTACAGACTGTGCTAAACTCATGTTCCTTGAAACACACGAGCAATGCTTTAAGTAAATGTAATGTAATAATTACGACAAATTAATACGATTAGATTATATATGTGTATCTCGTTTTTTATCTCGACACATGCATACTGTCGTGCCGCCGTAATGTATTTCTGTCGAGATTAAATGGAATAATTAGAAAAGAGGAAAAGAAAAGAAAAAAAAAAAAAAGAAAGAAAAGGAACTCCTACGGAAACATAGTTAGGGAAGGTTTTTCCACCGTTTTTTACACGATGTTTATTTCAGTCGTAGTAGATAGTTAAGGCTTACAAATGATGAAACGAAAATAAATGGAAAATAAAAGCAAAAGGAAAACAATGAAACATGTAAGGCGGTTTAAAGAACAGATTTTGGCCACGTGTGCTCGCTCAGATTTTAAAGATGATAAACGAAGAAGAAAAAAAAGAAAAAGGAAACGAACGAAAAAATTGTCTACGTCCATTCTACTACCCATGTTCTATCTTTGGGACTGTGCGGCGAAAAAAAAAAAAATATCTCATGAAACTCGTAATGTTGAATGTCTTTTTCCTAAAAACGGAAAACTAAATATTAATACCGTACGACAGTTCGAAACATTAGATGCAATTCTTTTTGAACCAATCTGCATGAGCGTATGACTGGATAATTTTATAAACTAAGTACAAGTAAGACAAGTGTTACCTCATCATGAAAACCAGCATGTTCGTGTCGTACTAGCTACTACTGCGCTGCTGTCTGATACACTTCCATTGTATATTGCATTTAAACCCGAAGAAAACAAAGAAAGCTTTTTGTAACGAATAGTTCAGCAGTGGTAGCTTTTCGAAGTACGCGACTGCTGTTCATCGAACCCAGCTCATATAAACGTTCATTTTTCCATTTACTTTAAGTCATTGCACCACATCAAATAAATGACATTTTCATTATATAATCATGAGAATTTTACGTGATTTTCATTATCCCCTAATGTCTTGCTCTTATTTAATATGAATGTCTCGATACGTCGGTAGATCAAAAATATACATGAAAAAAATAAGGTTGTTGAAAGAACAATGATATAGATTCGTATTAAAAATATTTTTATTGCTTATACAAGATAAAAATCTCGTCTAGATATTTTGTCCAAATTTATTTTTCTTTCTCTTAATCGACTAAGATTACATTAGATAGAAACGAGTACGTAATACGTATTAAATATGATTCGTGCTCGGAAACGTTTGATTAGCCTGATATGATGAATGCGCAGTTTCTGGACGAACCTGTGGTGATTCATGCACAGATACCTAAAAAATTAAATTAATAAATATAAAAAACAACACATCATTATACGAGAAAATTAGATTTTTATCTTTTATCGTCTGATAATGTGTAAAAGATAGCAGAAATGATTGCACATTGAATATGCGCAATTATTTTTTATACCTTTTTTTTTTTTCACTTATTTTACTTTTTTTTCCGTTTTCATTATATATTTCGAACAGAAATAAACATACCTTGTTGAAGGGGGATTCATAAGGAAATTGAGCGCAAATTTCATTGTAAGATGGAGGTCTGTCCAGTGATGGTTCATAAACTGAATTAGATTGCAATGTCTGATTGCAAACTCTGGGGTATATGATATATCCAGCATTGTACTCTGAAGAGCTCAGATCAGATCTCCTGTAAAGTTTTACTAACCGATAAGTAGCACCAACAGTTATTAATTTCACTTATTTATTAAACAGATAAAATAAGTCATAACAACAAAATTCTATTAGAATTAGATTATTAAATTATTTACAACGTGATTCATACCTCCTACAAGTTTTGTAAAATATTAAAATTATTATTGAGATGAAACCAAATGCTACTAATACAGACATGAGTGTTTGTACTATGTCTGATCTTTCCTGGTCTTTATTCCTAAAAGAGAAATTGATTGATTCCATAATGTACATACAGCAGATATACAAGTAAAAAAAATGCTCTTACCAATATTAAAATTACGATCAATATAATTTACATGCAATGGCATAGAGATTGAAGTGTCCCCAGAAAAAAAAATATAAAAATAGAATGAATTTGAGGCTATTATTTTAATAATATTTTAATAAGCTTACCTTCGCATATTTTTACACAGGCTGATGTCATACATCGGTCTGTTCGAACAATAATAGCTTTTTAGCATACATGTTAGTTTATAATAGACAATTGAAATATTTTAACAAAATAAAATATACACCTGTACAATTCATTGTGTGAATATGTTAAACATGAAGAAAAACAGGAAAATTTGTGCCACTGAAAATTTACAATTTTATATGTATAAGATATATTAATGTCACATTATTCTTCAAATATAAGAATCTAATTTATTAACACGACATTCAACTGAATAATTTCATTACACCACGATTTCTTTAACTTTTGTTATTGTTACTTAGAAAAGAACAGTTGTATTGTAAATCATTCAATCTTTTGCAAACAATTAAACATGTTGTTTTAAGCTAAAATATCAAGAATACCTTATATATATATATATAACGATAGCAATCTTATCAAGTGCTGACACCCTGATAACATGTACAATCAAAGTTTTAATTATTTTATTCACAACCTCTTAATGTATTTTCATCATTATATCTTTAAGAAATGATATAAATAGGTACATGAATAAAAAAATGGTGTATATATATATATATATACACAAGATCACTTATAGTATATTTTATAATATACATGAATAAATTATTAATAATCCAAAGTTATAACAATTCCTAAGATCATATAATTTACAATAAAATTGAGACTTATGCGAATGTCTGTTTGAAGTTGACGCTGTACATTTAATTTGTTAAAGTAATTAATGCCTCTACAACATTTCCTCTGTGTTCCCTGAGTGTTTGTTCCGCTACATTTCGATTTATTTCCATTTCTTTCATCTGAAACGGAGTGAATGTTTCATTAGTACAACAAAATATGCAACAATGTAATAAATAGGTGAAAATCAATTAAACACGAATATCAGTAATTGTTGTAAATATCTTACAATAAGATCTACGTCTTCTTTTTTTATAGGAACTTTTAGCAATTCCTTCTCTCTCGCCTTCTTTTCCGCAACTTCTTTATTCCGTCGATCTCCGATTATGCTTAATGCCTGTAGCACACAAATCACACATGATGATTGCCACTCACTCAGTTATGTGTGTACAATTTTTTATAGGTTAGGTTTCGCAATTACGTATTTCCGAACAATCTAATCTATGAGAATTAACGCATATTCAACAGAGAAAACAAGAAAATTGATGTAAAGGACATAAATTTTCATCGTTGACGAAGAAATTTAACAAATGTTAACAACTACAAACACGTGAAATAGAAGACAATAAAAGTATTTACACAAGAGAATCCATCGGACGAGGATATTTCTTTCTCTTCTGCATAATCTGTGACTTTTTCTAAATCTGCCGCTCCGCTATCGTGTTTCGCCGTTTTTTTCTGTGATTTTTCTTGCTGCACTTCGTCAGAATCACCGTTTACATCGTTATCCGCCATTTTTCCCTTTTTTAAAACTTACTTCATACTTGTAGATAATCATCTTACGTGCACCAACTACGTACGATAACTTCACAGCATAAAATTTAATCTCTTGAAAAATTTTCGAAACAATAATTTGTATCTCAGTTATTATTATGAATAGTAAGATATTTAAAAAAAATATATATTATTCAACAAATCATTGTAAGTGCTAATAAGTTTATGCTTGCGATTTAGATGACGTTATTGCGATCTATCGACATAAAGCTTACCCTTGCTCTTTCGCATTTGAATATATTTCCTTCGATGAAAATTATTAAATTGTTGCGTTTTGTACACAGGATGTTGAAGATCTCGAGCTTCAGATTTTGCCAATAAATTTGGAAGATCATTTTGATTAAAAAATATTTTATATTTCATTCTCGAGATGTAAGTAGAATTATTGATAACTATCGAGTTAGAGCATTATTCCCGTATTCATTAAAATATGTGTAATTTTTTTTTTGGGATTGCATGAAATCAAGGATGTAATTTAGATGAAAAATCTAGTACGCATAAACCAGAAAAATTGCTATTATTGTACAATAACGACCTTGTTAATTATTCAATTAAGCACATTTATTTGTGTACAAAAAGACAAGATCATTTTGAACAATTTGCATAAACCAGTCTGAATGAAAATATAAATCAATGTGAAAAATAATTTGAAATAAATGGTTATTATAATAAAAATTAAATAACTTGGATATATCTGACTACTTGCAGCTGATACTACATATACACATTAATTTAACTTATTTAAAAAATTACTTTAAGTATCCTTAATATTTCATTAATTTTTCGACGAAATAAAGAATTCGGCGAGATAATCGTAAGCAAAGTACATTAAGAAATGCTAGCTTATTTTATTATAAATCAAATATACAACGCAGATCAAGTAAATTAAACATAAAAAATAATTTAAATTATAGATTTTTAATTAAATAAGTGCTCAGGGAAAGACGTATCTTGAATTGATAAAATTTAATACCATTAGGTTTAAACAAAATAATAATAATTTTAATATAATTTAATCGCGAAAATTATATACATTATTGACAGCATGGTGATTTTAAGATTACTTACTAAGTTATATATGTACATGGAACATAACCTAATCATCGTGCTAAACCAACACAGACAATCTTTATTTGTTATCTAATCTGTGAAAAATCTGTGAAAATCTGTTTCCTTTTGTTTTTCTACATTTACATAAAAAAGACTATTGAATAATTTATAACTAATAATATATTATGACAGAGACATCGTTTACTAAGCCAACGAACGATTCTCAATTCCTTCGAAATGAACCTGTCAATTATTCCATCGGTATTTCAATCTTCTACTATAAATAGTATTTGAAACTTTTGTTTTTGAATATTATAAGAATGGGAATAATATTTTACAGAAATTCGACAAATGATGCATGGTTTCGGGGACAGCAGTGAACCGTTAATTGAGTCTGCGAAAATCATAGAAGAAGTTGTTTTGCAACAAATGAGGTCAATAATTAGGAAAGCTTGCGAGATTTCTGAAAAACGAGGCAATTCTAAGAAGACTGTCTGTATTTCTGCCGAGGATCTAATCTTTTTACTACGCAAAAACAAAGTGAAGCTGCAACGTCTTTTAAAATATTTAGGCAAGTTCGATGTGATCATTGAAAAATTTGGTATTTTTACATAATATACGAATATATACTCATTTAGCAATATTTTGTAGAATTAAAAGAATTTAAATCCTCTATACACAAGACGATAGACAGTGATTTACCCGAAGATATTACACAAAATGAGAATACTGATGCATCAAAGAAGAAAGGGCCGTTCCACAGTTTCCTCTCTCAAATTAATAATACTGGTGAACTTTTTGAAGATGCATCTACTATAGATGAAATCAAACAACAGAGATGCATTCGTGCTGAAATTATGTCAAGATCTATGGATGAAGCCAGATATTTGAAGTTTAGTAAAGCACGCAATGCGTCATTTGCAAATAAAAATAGACACAAATTCAGCGATTGGATAGCACCAGACAGTAAGTCTACAACAACTGCGATCTTGCGCTTAGGAATAATTTTTCTTAAATGTATTTTGACATTGTATCATTTAGGTGATATAACAATAACGAAACAAGCGTATACGATTTTGGGTTATTTAGCGTATGAGACAGTAGCACAAATCATAGATTTTGCATTGTTAGTAAGACAAGATCAAAATAAAATATATGGCGATGCTATAGATCGACTTAGACTTAATTATGTCAATCCATATACTTATAAACCATATTATCATGGCAAGGTTTGTGATATTTCTGTCATTCTGAAAGTGTAAAGTGATAAAAAAACGTGTTACATTCCTACTTTCTTTTTCAAATAATTAAACAGGTGGCAGTAACAAAACCAATAACACCTGCAGAAATAATTGAAGCTCTCAGACGGTATTGGTCGCCTCAATTAGACATGACAGGCCCATTTAATCGTTGGTCCATGAGAAAGTCACACTTGAAACTTTTATCTTTGTAAAGTAAGTAAAGCGCGATAAGAATTAATTTATTTAAAGAAATAAACTATAAGATATATAAAGATATTCTTGGTATTTTACATCAATATTTAATTAAATCAGTCAGTCTTTGTACATTGAATTAGAATACAGGGATATTTTAAAATTGACCAATATTTATTGACAAGTTCCTGTACTTCTTACAGTTATATCTTAGATTTCTAATGTACACATGACATTGCTACATGAATTACTATAATTTCACTATTTTTTTTTACAAACTCGTTCGATGATGTGTCTTATCAATAAACGCGACATTTATAAATATCTTATGTACCGCTTTTTTTTACAATTATATTAATTCCTGTACATTTTACAATTGATAGTCCCTGATTCCATTTTAAAGATAAGATTATTATAATATATTTAACTTGGTGCTAAACGTATTATACATTTATTTTTATTGTTTTACTCTGCATAAAATATTTGGATCTTTTCTTTTCTTATACACGAGCATGTATTTTGAGTATGTCCTTTTAAATAATTCAAACTTCATTATACAACATAATGACTAAAACGTTTCTTAATGTCCATTGTTCTAAATATTTAGTCTCTACAAATTTGAGCTAATCTTAGAAATTTTACACAGATACTTCATGAATTCACACAGATACTAATTTTGCTTCTGTATCATGGTGAGAGCAACGTCGACACTCGTACTTTCCCTTCCGCGCCACCAGTTATGCATGTTCCAGATTGATTGGCAGTAGACCAGTCACAACAGAGTGTACCTTTATGTCCGCCTAACTCTAAAATTTTTGCTTGTGCACCTGGCGGCATCTGGAAATTTATATTTTCAGTATATCAAAGTTCAAAAATAGAATATATTGAATTTTGTATTGTTAGACAGTAAAAATTATATATACTTTGTATATATTTCCTCCAGTTTGCGTACAAAGTAACATATAGTTACCACTTTGATCAAAAGTAAACAATTTTCCATGAACTGTGTTTTTCTCTACTTTGATTTTCGTTTCCCACAGGATCTTCCCGGAATGATTCAAACTTCTTTGACATAGTTTTCCGTCCTCGCTTTGCGTACAGATATTTGTATAATCATTAATAAGTTCTATATCGATAACTGGACTCGCATGACAACTTATATTATCGATAATTTCATTTCGTCTCAGATCGTGTATTAAAATATTTCCATTGGATAATCCCGTGATGAGAAGCTGCCCGTTGTGATTAAACGCGGAACACAACGCAGTTACATTTTGTTCCATCGGTAAAGTTCTTTCCAATTTTCTCGTTTTGATATCGTACAATAACAATCTTCCTTCGTTTGAATCTGATACGGAACATACGAACGTGGATTCCGTCGGATTGCATAACAAAGTAATGATTCGAGAATTCTCGTGTTGAATATCCCATAAAGTTTTACAGTCACGAGTGTCGTGCAATTGAATCAGGCCATTGTTATCACCGTGTAAAAAATAACGCTCATTCTTTGATATCCAGTCTAATGCTGTAATTGCTTTGTTTGAATTCGCTGGGGCAGAGATAAATGTAGTAACAGTCCTATTGAATAAAAAAAGCAATATTACGCGTATGCAAAATGTTAGTGCATGAAACGAATATTGTGAATTGAATTGAAATTACTTTGGTGAGGGTATTGGTGTCCATACTTTAATAATACCATCTGCATCGCCTGTAGCAACGTAAGAGCCACTTGCATTACTTTTACATTGAATTATTGACGTTTTGTGTTCCGTATATTCTTCCTAAAAATGAAACTCTTATCGTGAAAATTTCTAAATATGTAAATATTTACTTATATACGGTTTTATATATATAAGTAATTTCTTACTTGACTAAGAAGAATATAAGTGGAATCGATTTTATCTTTAGCCTTCCGTTCGGCTACCGCATCAATAGACGAGTCTCTTTTTCTAGAACTTGTTAATCTCGAATCACAGCTAATGCTTCGTTTGCTAACAGGTTCAGATTTGTTGACTGAGTTTATTTTCCCCTTCGTATTGGTTCTTTTTGTCGACGACATTTCCGGCTCTATTACTTTCCTTATACTTGTCCCTGGTTTCCTACTTAAAATTGGACTAGAACCACCACCTATATTTCTTATGAGATTCCTTAGTGTTTTAGGATTTTCTAATAAAGGAGATTCTCTGTTTGAACGGGAAGGAGAATGTTAATGAACAACATGGCGCGTTACATTATTAACGGTTTATCAAAAACGATGAAAATGAAAATATTTACTGTGCTATAATATAAAAATCATCCATAAGTGGCGGATGTTGAGGAGCTGGTCCTGGATTCACATCCATTACATTTTCTATTTTAACCGACTCGTTCAAACGTTGCCTCAATGCTTCATTTTCTTCTTGAAGCCGTTTCAATTTATTCGTATCCTCGTCTATCGCGAGTAACGTCGGTTGTGGCATACACTATAATTGGTGTGTATTAAAATTAATCTATATACTATATACAGTTAACTATGTAAATACAGTACTGTTTCGTTCATATATTGTAAAGTTAAAGTTTTCTCTACGACATTGAAATGGTAAAATTTGTAAATGAAAGGCACGATGCAAAATACCTTTCACCTACTTGAAAAATAGTAGCAAGGAAATTATGCAGGGACACTAACATAGTGTCCTGCCATTGTCTACTAAAATGTACAGAGTACGCTGGATTGTCTTCAGGATTTTTAACAAATGGCAACGCTGTAAAAAGTATAAAAACGGTAAAGTACAAAATACAGTTCTCTCTGTAGTTTCGTTGATAAAATAACATCCTACCAAACCATTCTTTCCACTCCGAATGACCTTGTAACTCTGGCGTCATTTTGGTAAAAAATTCTTGAATACGATCTTGTTTGTTATTCACCGCTGCATTGACCAGGTACATTTTTAGAACAGCATTTTCCAGCTTTCTCACGGCTGGTGTAAAATGACTCTCCAAACGTGAAAACATCCTCAGATCTAAGTGTCCCCATAATTCTCTCAACGATGTTAGATCATAGTTGTACGTGTATTGCATCAATTGATCGACGATTTTATCAACCTGGCAAGAAAGAAAGAGGAAATGATAACAAAATATTGTTGGAATTAAAATTTGCAAGAAAAGGGAGACGACAAAACAAGCCTATCTGAAATTAAAGAATATAAATTATACATTGATATTTAAAGAAAGAAGAAGAAAAGAAAGTGAAAAAAACTCAGAAGTTCAAGTTTCAATCTTCTTTTGTTATATAGTTTCTCGAACAGAATGAAATTCATAAGCATTGTTTACGAATATTTTTTGTCTCTCTCTAGCTATCGTAATTTCTTGTACGCTCACCCTAAAACCTTTCTCTTTCTCGGCTTTCAAGTCATTGTCGAAAGCCTTCAACGTTTGGCTAAAACCTCTGAAGAGTAGATATTCTTTGACCAACTCGTCCACATACTGAATGTGAGACATTTTCTCTTGATTCTCTTCAAAATATCGACTTTCTCTTTTAATTGACAGTCGTATGTTGTCATCCTTTGGCCATTTTGATGTTCGCTGAACATGCAGCGAATTTTCGTTTATTATCTGACAGTCAATGTTACCAACGGCATCATGTTTCATTTATTACCATTATTCCGCGTTGTTGTGGGGAAAGTTTTATTTCAGACTCTGTGACACAAAGTCTCATTTCGTGTCTGATCTATTCTATGTTTAGTCAATGGTAGTATTGACAAACATCGATTGACAGAATCGTATAGTAACGCAAGTAATTCTAAAATTCAATTATAAAATGAAAGGTATTTTAATCTTTGATCATTTAAACGATGTTCTTTTTACGAAGTGTAATAAAAAATTTGCAAATCATATACAAAAACTGGCTAAAATTCAAGGACTGATCTCTGAAAACAAGGTAGGTCTTTAGCAAATTTTGCAAAAATTTTTAAAATTGATTTTAATTTAAATAATGACTAAAATGTTTCTCCCTTGAAGTTGAGATTGGAATACTTTACAATGTTTCAATTTCTCAATTACGCAAATATTTCGCTCAAAAAAAAATAAAACTGCATACTTTTTGATAAATTTTAAATATTATATTTACAAAGACTTATATGTAATATTACAAATTTATGTTTTATACAGGATATAGATAATGATGAATCAAAAGTAAATCCAAATATAATAATGCAATTGTTCTCACCCATTGTCACATCCCAACATGTAATGGCTTCTCAGTTTGGAAATTCTTACACTTCAATGAGATGCAACGATGGCATAAATATGGTTTTTGATGAATTTATGGGATACACGTTCATTTACATTTCCATGGATGAAGTAGAACTAATGAAAAGAACATTAGGGGTGTGTGTGGCAATTGTGAGACACGTTTGTGGTCCAGATGTTGCAATGTAAATTAAAACGTTAAACAATTATTTATAAGTACAAAGTTATTTCTGGAAGATAATCCTGTATAATATTACAGTAAATAATTTAATTTCAGATTAAAGGTAAACAAACAAAAAGCCTGTTTAGTTTCATCTTTGTTAAATGCATGGGTACATTTAAGAAATCATGAACAAAGTATGCTTACAGAAGCAATAGAACAACTATCAATAAACACAGACTTAGGTATATCGATATTAAAAGTGTTGCATGATGCGTGTGACAAATTAAAGGCGCAGTCTGAATTTTCCAATGTACATATCTTGATACTAGTGGAGCAAAAATTTCTCTCATTGTACTCTAGTAAAAATGCCCATGACTTGTACGCTTCTGATATACTGCTAATGATGCTTATGTGTTGGGTAGTTAATCAGAGGAGAAAAGGAGATACCCAATCTGAAATAAATGATAATAATGATGATTGCGCTGACATTCTTTTACCTGAAAACAGTTCCTGTAAAGAAGAACAGATAACTTTTGGATCGAAGCTTGCGAATCCTACTTCAGAAGACATTACAAATTTATTCAGTACGATCTTTCATGTTATAAGCTGTTACTAATTTTGTTGGTATTACGTTTCTTTTTGCGTTGTGTTGATATTACGCTTCTTTATTATAGGAGGATCAAGAGAATCTTCTATTAACGAAGGTCTTTATTCATTAATGGACGACGATTTGTACAGTAATTTGATTTTACTTGGAACCGAGCATGATTACACTGCTAACGCGGTTCACATTTTTGAATTAGCAGATGGCATTAATCTCATCATGATAGTGGAAGTGACTAATCTTGCCACGTCATCAGGATTATACGATAGTTTCCATTATTTGAATATTATAAATCGGTTGCAACTTCAAAGAGACATCGACGAACTAAGACCGGCATTTGAAAATGTCGACCTAGCAATGAAAAAGGCTTTAGATGGAATTAAAAAAAATAGGGCTAATGTCAGCAATGACGTTGATATGTGTCAGCGAAGATTACAAACAAAGTGGGAATTTGTTCGGAAAAAATATTTGGATTTATTAAAATCCAGAGACCCGGAATCCATTCTTCAAATTGAATCAAATACGTCCGGATTCACGGATAATTTAAAAGAATTATATCGATTGACATGTTTCGATAAAAATTTCTTAAAGCAAGGCGTTGATGTACTTACGACGGTAGGCAAGCTTGTTCGTCAAAAGCTGAATGATTTTAGCGATTTTCTTAAAGTGAAAGCGCTGAAGAATTTTACTCTTGGATCATATCCTTTCATAATTATACCTTCGTGTATTTGTATTTTTTTTTATTTTATTTTTCCTTATCAATTACATAAAAAATATACCTCCTTAATGCTATATAATCTACGAGAACTTCCCTAACCATCAACAAATATTTAGAAGAATTTCCAGGCCTTGTGCATTTTATCTACATAGATAGGGTCACTCATAGACTGACTGCTCCAACATTAGATTTCACAAATCCTGAAACTCTTGCTCTTACAACGAAAAAGGTAATTTATTTAAAAGTTCGAACAACATTGACATGGAATAGTTAGAAATTACTTTTGTAGATATGGAATATGGTTAAACAAAGCAGAATGCATTTAGAAGAAGGACACTTATCAGTTATGTGGAAGGATACAACTTTTAATTACGCTTACTTCTTGTGGTTTGAAGATAGTTCTGTAAGTAAATAATTTTAAGATAACAAGCATATAATATATCATTATATGATATTTTGCAGGGATCGCCATTAAAATGTAATGTTTATTTGAATCATATAATGAAAAATTTTCCAGTGCCTGGCATATTTTGTGGCGATTACTACAGGTTTGTATTAATGGTACTTCAACGTTGCCTTAAATGAATTCTTATTTGATTTGTTTTATAATTTCATAGAAAATTAGCGGATGCGTGTTTCCCTAAGCTATCTGCCAATAAAATTAGAATTTATGAACTTTACTGCGTCCATCTTGGTTTAGCAACATCGTCATGTGTATTAGAGCATTCAAGAAGACTTGCGGCTACGATATGGGAGGTCACAGGTGTTCCAAATAATCCGGCTGACATACTGTAATAATATTCTTTTGAAATACTTATATACAGATAAAAGTTTCGCGCTTACGCGCAAATAGCTTGTACTACAATTATTTAAAAAGAAAATAACTATTTATGAAATTTTTAATTATTTACAATTGCTTAATATATGTATTAATTTGTTATTTATAAAAGATAATGATGCAAAACATTTGTATTTATTTTATATACGTTAAATACTTCGTGTAATGGCACAATTTAAAGAAACGTATCATACATAAAAAAAAAAAAGAAAGAAAGAAAGAGACATATTGTATACTTCTTTCCGAATTTCATAGTTAATTTAAGAGCATAGAGCAGTGTAAATGTTTGAGAGGATATTGGATATATTATTAAAATAGTATAAAAAAGCGGTAATGTGAATAATACTTTTTAAATATAGAACATCCAGAAAAAACACATATTAAAAACTATTCGGTATTTCAGTCTATGATGCCTCTCCGCTTTATAATGCACAGATTCAATACTATGAACATGACGCATACCGTCTTTTCTTTATACCTTTGCAAGATTAAAATTTCCTAGAAATAGACCAGTCTTGCACATAGTACAAATATGGTCCATTTTAAAATATATAAATATTTACATTATATACGCGTGTAGCGTCAGTGTTCTAAAATCTTGATTAATTTGTTTTCCGTTTCTGTAGAAAATGTTCTATGACTTTAAGTATATTATAGAATTATAGAATTTTCGAAGTAAACTAAAAATACGGAAGGTGCTTTTATTCAATGGTTATCCGTTGCATCCGATTTACGTACTGAGTCTACTTTTTTCTTTGTGACTTGATTATAAGATGTTTGAAAGGAAGCATTTTGTACACTATTTGCCTCAGATGACTCTAGGCCTGAGGTCCTTCTAGCTTTTTTCAGTGAATTGTCGTGCGTCGATTTGCCTCTGCCTCTTCCAACACCACATACGTTCGTTTCACCTTTACAAATCGATTCTTTCACAATTTCCGAATCCATATTAGAGAAGCGTCTGTTCTTACTCAACACATTTTCTGTAATATTGACTTTCATTTCCGAAATTGAATTTATAGACGGTTCCTGACTCGGACTATTCACTATATTTGTACTCGATTTTCTGGATTTATTTTGATCAATGTGCTTATCAATGTATGTTGCTGAATTCTTCGGTTTATGAGCAGCCATTGTTTGACTCTAAAACAAAATAATACTTGAGTGAATTTTATGAAAATATGCAGAAAATAGAGTATATTGCAGTACACGTACAATTGCAGTAGAATGGTCCTTATTTGTCCGAAATTCTTGATAAGTATCATCTGAAGATTCACTTCTGGATAGAGATATTTTTCCTGATTTTTGTCTTCCATCAGCAAATTCATCTTTTTCAATTTCACAGGACTGAGTTATTTGAATTTTTTTTTTTAAATTATCATTGACCTTTCTCTTTTTGTTAAGCATAAATTCTTTAATTTGTCTTTCGAGCTCTGCTACTTCAAGATCAGATTTACACAAGTCTGGTATTAATTGACTCAGATGCTCCTCAGCTGCTTTTTGTATGGCAATAGCTGACTCAACTGCAGTTGTCTTTGTTAGATCTAAACTAAAAATAAATAATTTCAAGTAATGATAATGAGGAATATTTTTTTTATGGGACAAAAAATTAGAATCAAATCTTTACAAGATCACATCCAAACTTACTTCAAAGATTCTATAAAACTAGTAAATACATCTGGCGCATTGGAGGATTTTTTGGTAGGAGTAGGTTTATAATCTAAACCTTCCTGCGCAAATGAATTACTTCCTAAGTTACTTATTCTTAAAGGAACTGGTTCAAATATTCTGAAATAATCAGGTTATTTATAAAAATAAAATACTGAAATAAAAGCATTGTACAGGAATTATTCATTGCAATACTCACTCTCTGTTTTGTTTTAAAAAGACATGTTTAAACTTATAAGTTCCTTTTTCACTGCTTGTTGAGGAACTTAATAAACAGGTAACAAAAAATTCTTCTTTGGAACCATTTTCATTGCAAAAGTGCGACGCAAACTGTTTATGCAATAATTTATCCCTAAACGTAGGTACCAATCCTACGTTTCTCCTGAAACGAAACCAACCTATCACTTGTTTGCTCGTATCACGTAAAAAATCCTTTAACTTTTCCTTATTAATTTTGCCAATGGAATTGTGCAAAGAATTTGGTAGTGGACAAGTTACAACAGCTTCAATATCTAAAATGACAAAGTATCGTTGTAAAGAGGAAGAACTCTGTATGCTTGTATCAAACAAAACAACTGACTACACACTTACTGTTGTATATTTTCACTGTTTCTACTTGATTGTCCAAATCTGAGTACGATTTTATAACAAACTCAACTGTTTCTCCTAGTAAAAAGCCCATCTAGAATACGGAGAATTCAACGAAATTTTTCAATTTCCTTGTTCAGTAGGTTAGATCATTTTTTGAGGTTAAGGTGCTAGATTTCATAATTTAAATGCGAATCACCACGTTAAGTGACAAAGCATTATTAGCAACAAACGAGGAAAATACATTCTTACCTGGTCCCCGGTGCTGCGAACATTTTCATAAAACAATAATGACAGAGCGGGCCCCGAAATTGTAATGAGAAAATCACTATCCGCCATGTTGACAATTAACCGTTGTCCGCTTTGCAATTTCGCTTGCACTTTCTATCGTTACGCTTTTTGGTTTTGCCGCATTATACGCGTATATCTGCAACAACAATTCACCTTATTCTTTTATCGAAACATCTGAATGATTATTAGAAATCTGAAAATGTTCTCTAACAACGATGTTTCTTTTATAAAGTTGTTACGATCGTCAGTTCGCGCGTCGATATTAAAATAGTTTTACAATGTTTATATTTATTATATCACTGCACTGTCTATTTTTTACTACAATAATTTAATTACAATATTGTAATTACTGGTTATACACGAGTGGAATGATTTATAAATGAAATAAACGAGTATGAAATAAAAATGCTGAAGAAAAGTTTCGCAGTATAAATCTCGATCGAAACAGAGGGTCGTTCCAATCAAAAACTGAGAATCGAAATAAGTGATTCATGTACTTATTTCATACAAAAATGTCTAAATATTCATTTATTTCTATCCGATTCTTTTATCAAAAATTTTTTTGAATACATATATGTACATCGTGTGTACAATGTTTGTAATATTCCTAGCTTGAACGCAAAATCTGCATAGATTAAAAAAATTGGTCACAGTAATTACACGTATACGTCTGGCAAAACCAGAACCAAGAAAATTTCTTTTCGAGATAAAAATACAATTCTTCCAATTTTCCTCAAATTTCCTAGAATAAAATGATAGACAATACCGAACACCTCTTTGCTATTTGCTTCGGCAACTGTACAGTAAAACTTTCTTGTCAACTGGATCCTGCGTGACAAATAAATAAAATGCTTCTTCAATTTGACAACAATTAATCGGTAATTTTAATTAAATAGTGGTGGATTTCATGTGTGTAAAAGATAATTTTGTCAGGAGTGGGATTCGAACCCACGCCCACAGAGTGGACTGCGACCTGAACGCAGCGCCTTAGACCGCTCGGCCATCCTGACATTGTTCGTTCACCGATTTTGTGTTCAGAAAACTGCCAAATAATCATAATGCACGTTAAAGCAAAATTTCTGCCCAGAAAAGAAAAGTTGCACAATCGAAAACAACTGATTTATTTAAAGTCGTGTTTTCTCCTTATCATATTTGGATTTTTAGTTACCAATATTCTTCGAAGATGTGACAATTAATGGCGAGACTATGGAAGTTTTCACGAGAGATGAACGTTGTTTATCAAAGGCGTTTATTTTGTGTGCGAATGTTTAAATTAAATACGAACACAACATCATGTCCTTTCGCTAATGACAGTACTCTCTTTCAGTCATCAAGCGAGAAAGGAATATAAAATGAACTCTGATGATTGGATTTTTATGCAAATTCATATTTTTGAGAGTATAAGTTAAAAAATTAGAACGTTGCACTTAATATATATATATATATATATATATATATATATATATATACACACATATATAGAAATCACAAGATATTTAATGCGCTTGCTTAGTAAAATATTCAAATACATACAGAAATGTATTACAGAATGTATTAACTGTTATTATTATTATATTGGTCAAATTTGAAACATAAATGTAAAAATGTATTTATCTAGGAATTACAAGATATTAATATACATTTCACAGAAATCACAGAAATATTTAAACGGACAAGCTCTTAATATTCAGTGTGATTGTCTTCAATACTTATTGTATGCTCAAGATAGTTATACGGCGATTCTTTCACCAAATGTATATTTGCAATAAATATCCTCTAACTTCTCTTGCAATTCTATTTATATTGTAGATTTCGTATCGGTGTATATATTTGTAGTAAATGCTTCGCGTATTCGCGAGATGTTTGTGTAATCACGAAAGTACTCGAACACATATATTATAGGTATATACACACGTTACATGTTACGTTACGTGTATTAAAAGTTACAAAACATTTATCGCGAACATATATTTAAAAAAGAAACAGTATATAGCCATGAACAGCCATCTTAAACGCATAGCAAAAGAACGAAGATGGATTACCACTGAATTATTGATCCAAGTTTGGATTGTTCGAGTACTTTTGTGACGTCTGAGACGCATATAAAATACATTTGAAATAGATACATATAAAATTGCTACGACGCTGCAACATTTTACGTATCATGTGATAGAAGTCGACAGAAATTCCGCCTAGCAGAGTATTATGATTCAGATAGAGAGAAGAGGCGTTCGGCGAAGAATGGGCGTTCGCTCGCGCGAACCGCCTTGCCGAAAATACACCGCGGTTCGCACGCGAGTCGCTCGTATTTCTAGACGCCGATGTAGATTCGATGTAGGGCTCGAGGATCGCATGATGTAAGCCTTTAGTGATCTCTAGAGAGGCATTGAGATTGCCTCTCGATTGCCGCTCGCGTTCTCTCTCTCTCTCTCGTGGTTCTCTGTGCCTTTCTTCGGCCACGAAGATTCTCCACGAATTCTCCAAACAACAGGAAAACAACACTCCTCTTTCTCTCTGTCGTTCCTCTCTCGTCGTCATCGTCGTGGCGCCGGATCATGACGGAGGAAAAGCCGGATTACATTAACGAAAAATGGGAGCACATCGATCAGAAGGTGAGTTCTCCGTTCCCCTGGAACTTTTCTTCCTCGGCTCTGTTGACCTTGACTTTCTTCTTCCACCGTTTACGTAAGCGTCGCGACACTGCGCGAAGAAAGAGGCCCGCTAATCGAAGCAGCCCGATCGAATCATCCTGGAAAACGAACCGAGTGAATGGAGGCTTGTTGAACTGTTGAAAGAGTGGGGTCGGCTCGTAATCAGGATTTTTTTGCTTCTTTACGAGGAAACGAGAGACCGATACGAACAACGGCTATATCGATCTAACGTGGAAAATACAGTTTGATAACAATTATTTTAATTAATTTGAGTTCTTTTTCTTCGAACTTATCCAGTATTAGGAAAACATTGGTTTTTATCTTTTGTTTAGAACGTACCGACGATATATCGCGCATTAAGCGTTTACGTGCATAGGCGTTTCATTTCGAGCCTATATTAGATAACAATTTTTTTTGGAGAAGAACTTACTGACGCTAGAAAAAGATTACTTTTTATCTTTCAGTTTTATTTATGCAAGAGTATATATATATATATATATATATATATATATTCATTTTTATATATTTTTATACATATATTATTTTATACTTATTCATGCAGAAATATACTTTTTGCATGATTTTCTATATTTACATTATTTTACACAGAAATACGTTTACAGAGATAGATACGCCGTGCATTTAAATGCAACATTGCGAAAATCCGAGCACAATCTGGATTAAGCGGTAAACTTATAATGATTGCTTCATTTGAAATCAACGTCAAATGAATGCGAATGATACATCCGTGAGAAAGAAATCCTTATGTAGGCTCGTAATCGCGAAAAAGGACAAAGAAACCTTCGTTGTCCGAACAAATGGGTCGCGGTGACGATTCAACAGCTGATCGCGACATCGGGAGCGGTGAATGCTGCGCTTGGAGGCTATCGATTATGAAACAAGCATATTCTTGCGTCCCTTTTGGCGACCGTCGTCATCTTTGAACTACGACAAAATAAAATTTTCTAATTATAATCCATTCACGAAAACTAAAGATCCGCAAAAAGCTTCAGTGATTCATCCGAAAACTGAGAAATATCCAACGATAATTCGTCTTTTCAATGGAAATGAAATTTCCATTTCTATCTCGTCGGTAGACAAATGCCATTTTCGTTTCTCGTTGAAAGAAGAAGAATTTCTGACTTTGAAATATCTGAAATAGAGTATTTATTAATACAATATCATCACTTGATAATTCATTGTAACGTAACACTGTCGTTTAACAATTTGTTACGTACAATGTCGGCGATGCAATAATAACAGCAGATTTTTCACAGATTTTCATTCAGATTCCACTCTTCGAATGGAAAATGTAAAAAAATTCGAGGCTCTAATCGTGAAACTGTGAATTAATCCGCAATAATTTTCTGGTCTATCCAGAATCAAACGCCTTTATCAACGTCGTGCTAGCTCATCTAGCGTAAGCCGCAATTGAAAATTGGCGAGTGACCGTGAAAAATCACATTCTTAATGATTGCACTAACACTGCCACACTGTGACGCGATCGTTCGAGCCTTCGAAATCGATCAGCCGCGTTTCTTGTGTTCTCGTGTCGAAGAACCCTTTTATTTATTCACTGTTTCTTATTCGCGCCATTGTGAACTTGATCGATCGCATC
This sequence comes from Tetragonula carbonaria, assembly GCA_032399595.1. Classification (NCBI taxonomy): domain Eukaryota; kingdom Metazoa; phylum Arthropoda; class Insecta; order Hymenoptera; family Apidae; genus Tetragonula; species Tetragonula carbonaria. The sequence continues at coordinate 6,076,489 of JAUCRC010000015.1, read as the reverse complement.
TGGACACATGTGACGACGTTCAGAAATTATTATACGTACATATCTAGTATACTCTATGTTCCTTCTCATTGTACTTTTGCTTCATCTCTTTCTATACATTTTCTTTTTTTAATAATACGTATTCGAACGCGACGCGACCAGACTGCATTTTAATATTTTTATAAAGAAATTAAAGAAAAATGGATATAAATACGAACTTGCATTACAAAATAAGTCATAAAAAGTGTTTCACTTTCAATATCTCGTATATATTCTTGATTATTATAGCTTCGTGCTGTGGATTGTTTGCATCCTTGAATTTCCCGGAAATGCATGGACATCCGCTGTCCAGTGGTGATTGAGCTGCGAGTGTATTTTTACAAACACAAATCGCTAAAGAAGTGGAATCTAAATAAAAGGTTTTGCGTCATTTGTTACACGTTAGTTTGGACATTTTACATATTTTTTGATACGATATTTTATATTGTATTATTGATATCATATTAAATAAATTCGCAGTTTAATGATAATGTTAGGTGACAATGTTCAATCTGTTATACGATATACAGTCTATTTTTTTTTCCATCACGTTTGCCGTGTAACGACATTGAATCTTGTCACTGTTTTTTCGTATTTTTATGTTTGAACAACGTTACGAAAAGTCGTATAAAAAACAAAAATTTAGTCTCGCTATTGTGTGTATACACATATCGTGCGTATAGATACACTCGTCTAGCGTAATTTAATTTATTTTTAAATATGTGGATTTATAAGGCAGAGGGACACTTATAGCTTCATATTTGATACACGTTTCTACGTATACTATTGTCTCCGGGACGCAATTAGGCGCTGCATGGTGGGATGAAATTGGCAAGTTTTAATCAATAAATGACCAAACGAGACCGCCAATTTCGGATGAAGACATTTAAGAAAGGAAAGTAGTGCAATTCCAATGAAGGGCACAACTGAATTAACAATGGCAAATAACTTTCGATAATTCGAAACTGTTACAGTTGGCTCTCCGTTTTAAAGAAAAGCAAAGCCTCCACTTTGATAGCTAGCTGAGTTAGATATTTCCTCTCGTCGATAATTTCATCGTCTCGTACTAGAGATTATTTATTTGATTATTCCAATGAATAATGTGATACTTGGTTTGCAAGATAAAGTTACTTCCGCTTGGATATATACGAAAACCAGTGAAAACCGACTCGCCATTTCAAATTCCTGCTTTCGCTCTACCTCGACCGAATTAATTTCTCCTCTTTTGCCTCTGAATTGCTTGAAATTCGCCGAGGCCTCGTAGTACGCGTGAAAAAAAAAAAGAAAAAAAAAAAGAAAGAAATCACATGACCCTTGGACTTGAAACTTCGTCCGCGGAGGAAGGTTCAGCTGGCGGAAAAGTCAGCTGACGTGACGACGACGACGAGTCACTATTGATCGGGCCGCTGATGGAACGTTCAAATTTCGGACGACGGTGCGCCTTGACCGTGGAGAGAGAGAACTTCCGCTCAGGCGCAATGGCGTCCCAGCGCCTGACCGCCTTTCTTCTGACCGAAGAAACACACGTCGTCGATACGCGCTATCTCACGCGCCTTTTTTCCCTCTTCTGATTCGATCGACGTGTCACGAAGACAAAAAGGATCGGCCACCGCACCGAGGAATGATCAGTCCGACGTAGCTTCCGGCTACAAGAGGAACAGGTGTCCCAAATAGGTGTGTTCTCGGCCAGGAAGGAGAACTGGGTCAAGGACTTGCCCAGACATGAAGACGAAAAACAGGTCGCTGTTCAGCAGGATGTGCAAGTGCTACGGCAGGAAGTCGGAGCCGCGCGCGCGAGAACAACAGATCGAGGAGGAATCGATCACGGTGTCGAGAGTGTCCGACGAGGTAATTTCATTTCTCGTGTCTGGCAAGTGATCCCGCGGCGGATATCCCGAGTAACCGTGAGACATGATGTGCAAACGTAGACGGGTCAAATACGTACGTATCTGGATTTTACATACAGGAGATATTGATATTTCGTTGGAAAGTAGGATTTGCTCGAACACTCGATGCGCTGGGGTAAAATAGTATTTGAAATAAAAGTGTAGAAGAACACAAGGTGTTGATGTATAATAGTTGTAGTATTCTCGGATCGGTGGAAATGTTTATTTAATTTTTTACAAGTACGCATTCAACGTCCGTATTTTCCGAGTAATTCTTTGAAATGAATATATTTCTTTCATTATAATGGAGTATTTAGTAGTGGGATTTTTATGATATCTGGAAGATCAGGATTATATTGTTCGACAACGATGCTCGACAAATACGATACCGAGAAGGCTGTTCTATGAGATTATTATGTCAGGACTATTTTTTTGATCTTTTGTTTAAAATCTGCGCATCATCGGTGTTGACGTGTTTAACCCTTCAGTGGACTTTCAACTTTAATTTATGCTTAATTTATATCAAATTGATAAATGGAAATAAAACTTATTAATTTTACTTATTAGTTTAAAATTATATAAATCTTCAAATAGTGACGTCAACTGATAATACAATTAATTACAATTAATTACAATATATGTGGCAATAGTCCACTTAAGGGTTAAATGTTTATAATGTTTTCTATAGTTCTTTTCTTTCTGGAAATAGTAATCGTGGAAAATAATACTTGAAGTAATCAATGCAAGTTTAATACTATGATAAACTACTTAAACTAAAATTCCCATTCGTTTTGTTCTCAAATAAATATTTTCAATACCTGTACGCATTTCTATTAAATAAAATGAATTTTCAAATACTATCTTACTTCAATGAAATTATTATTTTCAGTTTGAAATGTACCCAGTATTGTACTCGAAATGTAGAATATTGAAAATACTTGAATACTTTGTGCTGTTAGCCAGATAAATAATAATTTGCATAGATAACTTGCGAGAATATCGCGACACAATGAATTCATTTTTATTTAACATTTTAATAACATAGATTTTAGATTCATCAATGATTGTCACAACCTCCACAAAAATTTGTCTACCTTGAGATAAAGTAATTGAATTTTCTGAAAATATAACGAGCTGAAATCTTTGAAGAAAAAAAAAAAACAAATATTTCTTAAAAGAGAAACGAATATTCCGAGTTTCGAAGGTTCTCAGACCTCACTTTCGAATTTGAGTGTCGCGAGATCTATTTATAGACAGAAATAACGTACGAGATTATTTTTACGATGTCAATTCATTTTTATTTGACTGGCAATGTAACTGACTTTAAAATCATTTCAAATTGCTATGATTTCATCAATTTGTTTATGTTGAGATAAAGTAATGAACTTGATTTCCTGAAAACGAACTAAAATGAATTAAAATTCCCGATAAAACAGACATTTCTCTGTGTCTATATCATCTATTTCTGAAGAAGAAATAATTATTTTTCTTTTTTTTTTTTTTTTGGCCAATAATAACGCAATTGAACATTTTCGTTTAAATTTCAGGCTCATTTTAATTGCTACGATTCCTCCAATACGTTGCAATTGCTTGCTTATCAGATATATTGTTTCTAAAAATATTATTATAATCGCTTGTAAGATAAAGCAATTTGCCTCTCTGAAAACAATTGGCTAAAATTTTAGTCGCTGATAAAACGGACAAAAGAAAAAAAATACGGATATTCCGAGTTTTGAAGTTTTTCAATGTAATTTCGAGATCTCGAAAAAGCTTTGAAATCCGAATTTTTGCGAATTTAAAAATCAGATTTCGACTTATCTCTGTTATTAATAGATTTCTATTAAATTATGTTTCATTTGTTAGCAGCGAAACTTATAAGTTTCCACCTTTAAATAACAGGATGTACAGGGAGTTTCCTACTTTTCCGGGTAAATCAAGCGAAAATAAGAAAAGAAATGATGCATGGAATTTGTTTGTAAACGCTTTGTTACAAAGTTGTAGCATAGTCTAGCGTTTTTTTTCTTTTCTCACTTGTAGACTATGCTCCAAGAATATTTTGCCGGAAAAATAGGAAACGTCCTGTATAATTGGCAGTCGTTGGAAAAAAAAAAAGAAGAAAATTCATTTGTCACAAGATGATATAAATACTCGCGATACTAATAAAATTAATAAAATATTTGAGATACATATCTACACGATGAGTGCTTGTTTATCAACTGAGTGTTCTTGCCATTTCATTATTATTTAGTTTATCGCTTATTACGTAAAAAGTTATACACGTAATATAACAATAAGATTTATCTCTCTCTAGAATAGAATCAATTGGATAACATTATGATTAGACTACGGATGTTCGCGCAATTTTCACATTTCTGTGAGCATGTCTAAAGAGTCGCTTGTATGTAGATTAGAAATTCTAGTTACACCCGTAGATTGATTAATCACTTGGACATTAATTTACTGGACCGCGAATTTCAGTTTTTTTTTTTTTTCACAAAGATAACTAAAAGAAAATCAAACATAGGTAAAAAATCATTTATATAATATACAATCAATATCATATAATTACTATATTAAATAATCATAAATAATACTAACGATTAGTAATTAATTGACATAAATATAATATATAATTAATATCATATCATAATTATTTAATATCGTAGCATAATATTTTATTCGTTTTTTGCACACTTTGACTTTGAGAAAAATCTCTGTTACATTTATAATTCCTCATTCGTTAATGGTTTGTAGACCTATGTCAACAAGCTTTTGGTAAGAAACCATTAGTATATTCATATTATATTATATTACAACGAGTATATATAATTTTGTTCAGAATTGATTTATAATGATGCATTGGTCGAAGATCGTACACCGTGCCAAAATTTCGCGTCGTAACAGGGGAAGAAGTAGTGCGGTGAACCTTGAAACTCTTTATTTAAACAAAATCGCATTGGCAGCGGAACTATAGCGCTGCATTATCGTTACGTAGTTTGAAGCTGGTTTATTCTTGTCGCAGATTTAAGTAGTCCCATGTCAAGTACTGCAACGATATCGACAGAGACGATTTCTCTCTTATTTCATAACATAAAAGCGACGATAACGAATTTCGTTCGTAATTAATATCATTGAAATTGCAATGATATCAAAGCTTTGATTTCATTAATTTAATTCAATGAAATATAATTGCCTTGATTGATATTATATTGATATTTTAATATATTTAATGAACAGAATTTTGCTTACGTGAGAGAAAAGAATTACTGGTAAAATTAGTATTATAAGATCTGGTTAATATTGTTGTTAATTTTCTTTAAACAAATAGCTACAAAAATTTTAACATTTCAACGTTCCTTTCAATTTTAATGAAATAACTTCTCATTAATTTCTGGTAGTTATCGTATATTCTTTGAAATATTTCAATAACTTTTCAAATAACATTCTAACTTAGAATATTCATCTATTTAAAATAATATTGTAATAATATCTAATGATTGATCTTTTGAAATAATTGAGTAATTGAATAAAATGGTATATAACTTTTTAAAATCTTGTTGTAATTTGTAAATAATTTACTTATGTAAAGGTATTTTTGTAAAGGTATATCCAATGGTTAAACAATAAGCATATTAATATCGTTTTAAAAATATATTGGGAACTCCATTTGAGATTCCATATTCCCAATCAACATTAAATCCATTTTAAACAAAAATTCCCAAACCAGATTAAAATAAATAAATATAAAAAATTCCTAATTCTTAATCCATATTAATCTTATTAATATAAATTCATATTAATTCTATTTAGGAATTTCACGAATTTGATATATCTCTTAAATATGTCCAGCTTCAAACTAGAAAAAAATAGTTTCAACACGTTATTAATTTAACGTTAATAATTTCATAAATTATCAAATACACTTATCAACTGGTTTATCCTCATTTTTATCCTTTAGACTGCGTTTTAATTAAACTTTGTCCGCCGAAGATAACAGTCGTAATCAGACTAATTTGAACGGAGAGGTCGATTAATTTTTTTTAATACTTTTATCTCGTTTCAGACGACAAAATACCAAATTAATTAATGACCAAATTATAAATGACTTACTACACTTGATTACATTTGTATTTCTAGCCCTAAAATTAATTTCATTATCGTTACGTAACAGTTATATTGAACATTTGATTACTATCATTTGATATCTGGGATCATAACGATATATGTAAAAATTACTAAATTACTTGATTTTGAAATTTTGAAATTAATTTAATTTAATTTTATTACTAATCTCCTTTAGAGAGAATACAAAATAAAATTAATTTCAATCAATGCATATTTCTGATACAGTAAATAAAGCTAGAATTATTGGTTTTACAAGAAGCTGCTTATAATATAAAATGCAATGTAAAATCACAGATTTTGGATGTGAAACTTAGCAGGCAGCAGATGTTTATGCAAATATTTTTATTGGCACAATTGAAGAACTAGAATCTAAGCGGAAATTCGTTTCAGGCATCTAAATATTACTTTTTTAAAATTATTATTTTATATTATATTTATTTTTCAATATATCGCGTGTTTAATGCATTCTGTAGATTTTTGCATCCTGAAATTTTTGTATAAATTATATTTACAAAATATACATATAATAGTGGTTTATAATATTAATAATATATTTATGATAATTTCTTATATACTATTTATATTGATTATTATTTACGTTATTATTAGAATGTGGATTTTATTAGAAATATATAAAATATTCACAGTAAAATATACCTATCTTATTATAATATTTGATAAGGAAACTAAACACTTTTGCCTAGATTTCAAGTGCGTTGATAGAAATATGGAATTGTGTAAAAATTCGCGGTCTATATATTATTTACGATAATTTATAATTTATAATTTATATAATTATGTAATTATAATATTTATAATTTACATAAATTATCATAAATAATAGATAGACTGCGAATCTTTATGCAACTCCATATATGTATATTATACAAACAACTAACTATCAATATATATATATATATATATATATATATATATATATATATATATATACACACATAGATAATAAACTATCAATATATATTTATATAATAATATATTTTAACTAAAAAAATTATATATTAGCCAAATGTAAACCCAACGATATACCATTTGAGCGATAAAATCTAAAACCGTAACTTCAGACCAGTGATCGGTATTTCTGTAGTTTCTATCGATCTCCACGAACTTCAGCTTCTTTCGGGAGCGTTGTTTTATTTAAAACGTCCAATTACGATCATTGGTGGATCGATCGGTTTTTCTTCTCGCACAAATATGGAGCACGGATACGTTCCAGGAGAGAATCTGGTAAGATCGCCGAGATCTTTTTATTCGCGATGTATTCACGGGACGGAAGAAACGTCGACGAGAGAGAGAAACGATTGACTATGGATTTACTATGGATTTTCAGCCAGTGACCGTGGTCATTCGCAGACCGTGTTGCAAGAAGAACAACAACGAAGAGGAGATGTGCGTGCCGGCAGTCCCTAAAAAGGCAATTAAGTAATTTCCAATCGTCCTTTGCAATCGATTTGTCCAATCGTCTGTTCTTTCTTTTCCTTTCTTTTATAATTTTCGTTCCGCCTTAACTGCATCGTCGAAACCAAAGGGGGGAAAAAAAGACAATATAAAAGTGGAAGAAATAGAACAAATGAAAAGAAAAATTACATTTAGCTTTTTTACAATTTTCGAGGAGATTTCACATATAACGTTAAGAGCAAACACACACGTTGTTTTTTCGAAGGATTTTCACTGACACTGATTTTTCTTTTCACACTGCATTTTTTTTTTCACACTCTCGATATTGCGATTTGAACATACGAGTAACTTCATGCCGGTGTTCATCACGACGTTTCGGTGTCCTCTTCCCAATATGATAAATTCAAACGTGATTTAATGTGATGATCTTGCCTGAGGGAAGTCTCTCTTGGTTACTCTCTTGAAAATGGCGTGTTCCCAAAGGGTTTGCTGTTTGCCAGTCCCGAAACTCAAAGCTGTGAGTCAGAATGGAAACTCTTCATTTCTTAATTATAGTAGATTATTGTTGTTTCAATCTAATTAAGACGATTTATGAAGACGGAGAGTGCTACACAAAATGCTACCCAAAGGCATTATTTTTTCTAAAAATAATCTTCCAAGACGATTTAATTTACTAATTAGTTAGGCTTCAAGTGCACGAATTAATTTGAAACACGTGCAATTCTTATCTTTGAGAAAAGAAAGTACCTGCGAATTTTAATCTAGTTTCGAAAGTCGAAATATTTCCGATTCTTCGATCGTTTTTAAAACGGTTGTTGTTGTCAAACAAATGGCACGCAGCAGCAAATTTCCGAGCATTAATCAAGCATCAAGCAAGCATTTTAAATTATGCTCGAAAATTCATTGCTAGCCGCGTGTTTTATTTTGTGCTCCGCACTATCAGAACGTAGACGTTGAAAGAACTTTACAACTTTCCTCTATCGTTTAATTGATTTTATTGGTGCCATAATTCCGTGCAGATACTGCGCAACAATAGAGTAGACCAAAGTAGACGTACGCGATTTTAATCTTAATTACCTGCTTTGAAACTTGATTTATAGCAGTCGTATATTATTTCGTTCGTCTTTAGACGTGTTCGTGTTCTTCGCGAAGTGAAAAAGCTGAACGTTTCGAAGGCGCGTATGTTTGCACGATTGCTTTACTTTTCTTTTCTTTTTTTTCACTGTAGACTGTAGTTTCGCAAAGAGTGCAAAAACGAACTTACGAATCGTGAGTCAACGCCCACTATGGTGTCTAAGAATTTCACCAAGAGAAATGACGAATGGGTTTCATGTTTTAACGATTCGATTGAACCTTCGCTTCCGAATTGAATGACTATTTCGTTCTATTTCCAGTGTCTGCGAATTATATTTGCAGTGTTCATCGTAGCATAACTGCAGTTCCAGTTCCATAAAAAAAAAAAAAAAAAATAACTACATAAACAATTCAACTGGCCTCTATTTTTGATAATACTTTTATTCTCGAAAATTGTAAAAAAAATTGCAAAACGACTCTGAGACTGTGAGACAAAATTCTTCTCTTCACGATCTTGAAGATTGAAACTTGCTGTACGAGTTTTGTTGAATTTTGAACTGATCAGGATGAAACGACGAAATGCTGGGATTTCTTGAATCTTTGTCGTTGAGTATTCAAGGCGATCTTGGAAAGTTATGTGCTATTATTTAATTCGGTGCAAGTATACTAACATATTCGCGTCGGATGATTCATATTTATGTTCACATTTCATTGTTCTTACTCATCATAACTACGTAATTTTTGATGATAACAATGGTTTGATGATAACAGTGACCTTGTTTAGATAAAATCATAAAAAATAAAAAAAATAACAATTCATGTAGATTTTTGAGAAAGACAAACTGAGTATACGTAACATTGCTATACTATAGCAATAGCAATGTATATTATACTATTACTTTTATATGCACATACGATTTAATGTGCATATATATATATATATATAAAACCATGATTAAATTATCACGAGAGATCGAGAAACACTGATAGTCGCATTAAATATTATAAATTACAATGTAACAAAGTACGACAAAAAGTGCATGCTACGAAGAACAAATTTTTTTTTTTTGAAAAACAATAACATACCGATTAAAAAATCCTTCGAATATAAATTCGCTCCAACGCGAATGCGTGTCGTTATAATATTCCGCAAAAATAAGATGTAGAATCTAATTAAAAAAAAAAAAAAAAAAAAAACATGCAAATACTTATGCTTATTTCCAGTTTACTGCAAAATTCTCTAAATGCATTCAATTTTCACGAACAATCATCGAACAATCTTTTTTTTTCTCTCTCTTTCTCTCTGTTTGCAATTCTCCTGAAAATAACGTGTCATTTTCTACGCGCACGCGAAAAATTTAATAATTTCCAGACAGTTGTGCAACAGAGGAGAGGAGGCATCCAAACGCGATGCTCAGCATTAGCGTGGAACAGGATTGACGTACCGTTGCATAATGATAATACAAAACGATACTCACGTGCAACGCGATACGTCGACGTGCACGTAACATATCGGTCAGGCTAACATTGTAAACGCGTCGTTTTTCTTCGTAGACCGCAAACTAATTACGAACAGCCAGTCGTCGAGTACGTTCGACTTCGTCTAGAGTAAAAAAAAAAAAAAAAAATTCCAATTTCAGATGGCGAATTACTTTCGATACTAATTTTTATTGCCGTTGCTTCGAAAACTAACACGGGGGAAAAAGCTAAACGCTTTGTTCGGCGTGAACGTTTAAAATTTAAACGAATTTCTTGCATTATCAAATAATTCGATTCTTATAAATGAAATAATAATCTGAACACGAAGGCCAGGGCGGAACGTTGCCGAAATGACGATAATAATTTTTATTCAAATAACTATTGGAAATAAAATTTTTCTTCTGTCACTTTCATTCTTGGATGACGTTTAAGTAATGATAAATATTTGAAAAAATGAATTATCCTGTTATTTGCAATTTTATTTGAGATTGAATGCCTGTCATTTGACTTTGTACGTATACAAAAAAAAAAAATTATGTTCTGTTTTTCATTATTGTTTGAAATGATCGTTCGAAAGTCCTGAATTTTCGAACAAGATATATTGTAATTTACTCGCGTTTCATTCTTATTTTGAAATAAATTATAAAATATTTCTCATCTTCGCGCATATATAGGCGTAATCGGTTAAAACGATGCGTCAGATTATCTGAAATCTGTATACAATGTTGACAATACAAGCATTAAAATGCGAAATAAAAGATACAATAAAAAGTTGCATTTCGTTTGATAACGAAAGAATGAGATAACTTAGGGAAAAAAAATCATTTTCATATTCAAATAAAGTAACACGTCTGATTAAACAAAATAATATATCATTCGATTCATCATTATTGAAATACATTTTTTGAATAATTGTCAAGCCTGTCATTGTCGACACTCTAATGAAAATAAATAAAACAAATTGCAACGGAAAAGCGAGATACAAAGAATCATTGAAAAGTCGAAAAATTGACAAAACTAACCTTCGAAACTGGCTTGAAAATCAATTAATCTTACAATTTAATCTTCGCGAAATTTTATCCCGGCATTATCTCAACAAAAACGCAGCGAAAACGATGAATTTAAAAGATGTTGCGTCGTAGATCAATTGTTACTTGATTTAGAAAATCAACTACGACGAGAATGGAGGAAGAATTTTTTTCTGTTTTTCGTTTTTCATTTGACGAACCTCGATAATTAAGGAGTCGAGTACGAGAAACAACGAGTGACGTTGATTCACAGTTCGATCGAATGTTTGTTTATTGTGATCGATAGATTCTAGCAATAGTTTATTGGACTTTGATTGGCCTCATTCGCGATCCCAATAGAAAATTCTCGATTGCGTAATTTGTTCGAGCGGATCGGTTGTTATCTTGTCCCGTGGCACGTAGAGAATGTTGCATTGAAAATTTCTTGAATGGAGCGCGTTGAGTTCATATCTCTGTTCTAGAAAATCTATTGTGTATCGGCAGTTTCAACAATCATCGTTCTCGTATTTTGCTTCCGTTTTCTGGAACTATCAAAGACTAGAACACTAACAGCGATCGAGACAATCAATTTGTACGCGTAATTTTTCATCGAAAATTTTCCAGTCTTTTTTTCCTGCAGGCATGTTCCAAAAAAAAAAAAAAAAATTTTATTCTGCATTCTTTACTTACTTCGGCACGATTACAATAATCTCCTCGATTATTCGATTGCATATTCTTTTTCGTCGTATCTAGAATTCAAGTGTCAAATTCAAGTGCTCGTGATAAACTTTCAAGAACGAAGAAACAGAAAAATAGAAAAGATTTTATTCTTTCTTTTTTCGACCCATTTCTTTACGCAGAATCTTATTCGACTGCACCGCCATGTATAAAAAAAAAAGCTGTATAATTACATGAGAATCCACAGTGACAAAAATTATCTCCGCGTCGACAATTTTTAATTTCAATAGTGAACTCAACAATACCTACAAATGAAGGGAAAAAATATTCCTCTATCCATCTTAGTCCTCTCTTCATTTCAATTATTGCCATCTCTGACGAGTGTGTATAACTTTCACGAACGATCGTCTAATCGATCCGTAAAACACAATAAATCACACGGGTCAAAGTACTTTTAAACGATCCAGTCTTCTATTTCAATCTGCGATCGAGAATGATTACAGGCTGGTTCTTTTTTTTTTCTTTCTTTTTTTTTTTCTAGAAACCGTCACATGACAGTGAATAATGTTTATTCTTATTGTTATTACGAGATGCAACTTAAGGAGGAGCAATTTGACTCTCGTTAACCCTTTACGGACGACGAGTCTATATACGGCAACAATTATAATAACAATTCTAGAGCGAAAAAAAAGAAAAATGAAACAACCTTCGTTAAAAGATCGTTTTTTTGCTAACTTTTAATCCGTCGTGTGATATTCCCTTCGTTTTCAATTGAATATCACACCTAGAGTGGAACATAACATGCATAAGTTTTCTATATATCATATTAATATATATATATATATATATAACGTTATACAATGCCCACTCTAATAAAGTAAATAAAAGTTCAAAATTGGCAAACTAATCTTCAAAGATTTCTGATTCCAGAATCGTTATTAAAAGCTGGCTTGAAAATCGTGAAATTTAATCCCGACGTTATCTTTCGTCAAATTTGATCAAGATTAAATTTATCTCTGTTCCTTAAAAACGCAGTGACAAAGATGTTATATTTATAATATTATAAATTTATAATTATACTTTTAATGACGTTTCTTTACATCGTTATCCCGTTATAACTTATTTATTTCATTAGAGTAGGCATTGTATAATGTTATATATATATATATATATATATATATATATATAACATTATATTATTATTAATATTATTTATTATATATATTATATAATATACAATGTATATATATAGAATATTCATATAAATTTTAATTTAAATTTGCCTAAAGCTTAAAGCTTTACATTAAATTTGCTTAAAAAATCCGCGGTTCGACGATTCGTTGGTTCGTCAATGTTCTTTCTATGTCTGCTCCAAAAATGTTTTCTAAACATGTGATAATCTAATTGTTTATGATAAAATTTACAAAAGTCTCATCTGCCTATCAGATCTCTCTCTCTCTCTCTCTCTCTCTCTCTCTTTTACATGTGCGATGAAAACGTTTCATTCTACTCGCATTTGATCGCAACACCGACTGGGTACAGATTGAATCTAATTAAATTCATTGAACTTGTCACCTCTACGTCAAACGGCGCATATTTAAGGAACACGCGTGCGGCGAATGGCGTTTATTGAATGAATACGTTGGATCGTCAATACGTTTGATCGTGCGTCAAACAGATCGTTAGGAATCTCGACGAAGGACATCCCAATCGTCAAACTTTGCCAAGTTTGAGGAGTCGTCTTCAGCAGAAAATGATGCGCACATCATACGTCGATTCGTTTATCGTAAATTAATGATCGACAATTTTTTAATTATTCGTTAATTAAATCGATGAAATATCGAACGACTCGATAATTTCCCGACGCACGTAGGTTTAGTTTAATAATTAATTAAAAGAAGGCCATCTCGGTGAAAAATTGGATATTATTTACATATATTTTCTCCACCATTGGGAACCACGCATAAAATCGCGTAAAAATACAATGACGACGTATATTTAAAAGCAAATATACGTAAAATATCGATCCGTTCGTCTATTTACACTGAATGTAAACCGAGCTACTAAAAGAAAACTTTCCCACATTGGACGCATTTCCTCTGTGCACATTTTACACATTTCCACTTTTTAAATTTCCCACCTAATCACCATTAGAGAATAGTCCCTTCGCAATTATATGTATGTTCTAAACTAAACTAAACTAAACTGACTAAATGATTAATGCAGATACTATCATTATGACTAGTCACGAACAGAATTAGGCATTGTAATCAATATCTAAATCTAACTCTATTTAATAATAAATAGGCATTAGAACAGAATTAGGCATCGTAATCAATATTTAAATCTGATCTAGAAAGCTGTTCTAATTGTATCCGATAATAAAGTTAACAAATTAATCGATTATAAGTATATCAGGTTTCAATACGTTACTCGTAATGGCCGAGCATTTCAAATAATTACCATTCATTTCATTCATGTAACTTGAACACCATCGATGTACATGCGTTTATTGGAAATTGAAAAGTGCAGAAACATAAATTGTGAAAAACGTATCGAACAAAATTTTTAGAATTAGAATTTCGAATGACCGTTTATCTTCAAATCGCAGAGATCTGTCAAGATAAAAATTCCAAGACTTGCGAGGTCTTTCAGGGAATTGGAATTTTCGAACGATTGTTTATTGTTAAATGAACGACTCAAGCGCTGCGAAAGTATCGAAATTATTACCTGAAACTTCGAAGCCTCTCCAAACGAAAGATTAAGAACGTACGAAAATTAGAGGATTGGAATTTTAAATAATTTTTCATTATTTCATTGTACTATCGAAATTTCGAAAATTTCGAAAGTTTATAAATACGAAAGATCTTCGAGGTTCACGAGGTATTCTTCCTCATTAATAAGAACGATTAATCTTCAAGTGCTGCGAGAATTCTATTCGACTTATTGAAACTTTGAAAAAAAAAGAAAAAAAAAAATCAAAGATCCATCGAGACGAAAGATTCAACAATCGGTTCAACGACAGAGACTTGAAAAGAATTTCAGCTATTAAATTATATCGCGAAACGATTTGCCACTTTTGACTTAAACGATTAATCTTCAAGTGTTGCGAGAATTCCGTTCGACTTACTGAAACTTTGAAAAAAAAAAAAAAAAAACCAAAGATCCATCGAGACGAAAGACAATTCAACAGTCGGTTCAACGACAGAGACTTGAAAAGAATTTCAGCTATTAAATTATATAATTCTGACTTAAACAAAGTTGAAGTCGGAAACGATGGGGGTCTTTGTCTGAAGATAGCAATCAGGAAACCACAGTGCTTAAGCATATATTTGCGTTGCGCTTGTGAGTAAATTGACAAGCGTCCGCGTTGTCAGCCAAGATCGATGCTTCTTTTTACCGATCTCGCGGTGAATTTCCATGAAAAGGATGAACTTTTAAACGACACTTATTGCCGAAAGGAGTTGAATGTATAGGGTGTTCCGTAACAACTTGATAGATAGGTGATTCTACATAAAAAAAGAAGAGAGAATAAAATGTTTTTCAGTTAGGATTTGGATTGGAAAAGTGAGATTTTGATTCGTACGAGTCGTCATTTTTAAAGAGGAGAAATGTTTCTAAATCAAATATCACGCATGTAATTTGCAGATCTAGTAGAACGTACGTTCATCAATCTTCACGTTCAAACTCTAACAACGTGATATTCTGAATATAATTGCAACATATTCTACTATATTTTTTCACATTTATTTCAATGTATTAATATCTTTAACATGAATATAAATCACTGCAAGTATTACATATTATATTTGAAATGTTGCATGTAAATGAATAATCCTGTTTCGTGCTCGTTTGCAACAATCAATGAAATAAAATGAATAAAACTGCAAGAGAAATACAAAACAAATCTAATGAATCTAACGAATCGATATTTGATATTAATATTAGTTTCAATGTAGTTATAGTTTAACTGAACTTCGTTAAAAATTTCGCCACCTCGTCTGCAACAGCCTGACAGAATTTAAATAAATTTAAATAAACTATCGAATCACAATAAGGAAGGAAATATTAAACGTTTCATAATTATAACATCTCTCAATTTCCTCTTTCATTCGTTACTAAGTCCCCGACTAACTATTTGCGTCTAAAGTTAGTAAAATTCGGTAAACATTGCAATTATTCTGTTCACTCGAGCAGATGGACAACAAATTATCTGCCATTAAGATAGCAACCTGTTTAATGGTTGAAAATATTCCGATCGTTTCATTTTTCCTGCCAACGTAGAGTGTTCGATTTATGTAAGACGTGTCGTAAATTTTCAAACTAAATTTTCAATACTCGGCTAGTGTAGCCAGTGATTGTGCAATTTTCACCGAGATTGTTCCATCATTGTTCTCTTTCAGAATTGAGCAAAACATCTAATCTAATTTATGATTAATGTGAAACCAATCTACTAATCACGATCACTGAATAATTGTATTGTCAAATATGTGAATTTACATAAAAGTACGCAGTCCAATCGTGTCAATTTTGGTGTAGTTCATTGCGATTGACGTGTAATTTGACATGTAAAATAATTTTCTCATCCAAATTCCATTTTTTAAATCAGATTCGCATAAAAATCCACAGTCTGACAATAATTATTTTATTTTATAATTTCCCCCAAAAATGTATGAATATCCGCAGTCTACTGATTACAAAAAAAAAAAAAAAAGAAATTACTCTACGTGTAATCAACTGTACGTCGACTCTGCGTCGATATTGCTAGATTCTGAAACAAAATTATGCGCAATTTTGTTTACCACTATAAAGTTACTTCAAACAAATAAAAAGAAAAAAAAAAGAAAAACTCTATTCTGTTTGAAAGAGATCGATCTTTCTCTGTTTTGAACGTGGTAAGAATTAAATATTTGCGAACATTCTGTAAATTTATACATTACGGGCGGAACTTGTACTCCCGACCAAGACAGAAAATTAACTACGAGGAAACGCAAAGAGACACGTTAAGAGAAAATTTACTACGATGTACACTACTTCGCGCATATTCTTACGTAACTATCCTCCTATATTTTTCTTTGTTTGAAAGACTATCCGACAGGCAAGTCCAAGAAGAATTATAGAGATTTATTTTCTTAAGTAAGTGGATATCATCGAGCTACGATACGAATATTTTTGTTCGTAGTTTTTTCTAGTAAATTTTCATCGCAATAAAAAATAATTTTACGAGTCTCAAGATAGATTCGTTACACACGCACACATTTATAATGATGTTAACTTATTACACAGAAATATTTTTATTAGATGTCCAACGTTGATATGGTCAATTCTTTTCTTCCTTCTTTTTCTTCTTTTATTTCGCCGAGACGCTCTTGATAAAAGAAAAACTTGATAACAAAACGTACGATAAGAAACGTACTTTTATTATACAACAAACTTGCCTTTATCTGTTTGTAGTACACTAAATTTCGAGTAATAAGGATTATTGTCTCTTAATTTCTATTCTTGTGCTTGTCGCACGCAAACGATGTATGAAAACTGATACAGCCGTTTTTTGATCGTGTAGCATGTTCTTTGAAAGTAACTGACGGAAAAGATACGATGTAATTTCATTATGTTACAACTTGTTGTTTCTACCTATCACTCGCATGCTAAATCTCACGCAATAAAGATTTCGTTATCTTTCTAGCTTTTTTTACTCTTGTATCTGTCTCGTTCTCATTATTTCTTGTTGATCGTTTAATGGCACATGGATTATCAGACGCGTGTGTTTTATTTTTACTTTTATCGAGCCGCGAGTCTATTTCCTACGACACAATAACCGCTGGGAAACTTTTTCGATCGATAGTTTCATTAAGAAAGAACTGGGGAGGGAGGGGGGGGGGACGGAAATTGGAACTTGAAATAAAACTCGAAACCACCTTGCTTGCGAGAATAACAAAGTTACGATCTCCCGCAGAAATGTGTCTCACGACTCGATATTTATTTTGCTTTTTTCGAAACACTCTCTCTCTCTCTCTCTCTCTCTCTATATATATATATATATATATATATATTCAGTATATAAATTACGATGTAACTACAATCAAGTATGAAGACCACCTATTTTTCATTTCTTTGATACAACTAAATTATTACATAACTAAATTATTATATAACACTCGCTGTATATTATGCCATTCAGGAAAATTAGGGTTTCGTTTTCTCACCCTCTGCTCGAACGTTTCGCGACGAATGTCACATTTGTCTCAAAATTAAATGGACGACTCAGCAGCTGATCGGTGCGAGCGATTTTTCGTTAGAATGAAACTCGTCAACGAAACTCTTTAATTGTGATATTGCAACGATTATATTACAATGACTGTACAATAATTAAATACATATAAATAAATACAATAAATAAATATAACTAATAACTACAAATAATGATAATAATGATAATGATGATGAGATATATATCACTAATATAACTAAGTTATTATATATATATATATATATATATATATATATATATATAAAACATAATAATTTAATCAATGAAATGTGACGTGTGATTTTTTCCAAAGTCATTTGTCGAACAATGACTTTTGACTATGCCTATCTGAATTAACGCAAGCTGTTTTTAATGAGAAGTAACTTAGACTAATTGACTTCTGAACACTTTCGCACAACGAAAAACCTGTAAATCATTGATAGGCGTATTAAGAGTGATATTACGAAATCATATAGGTATGCAATTTCAAAATTTCGACAAACGCGATAAATAATCGAAATGAAAATTGTTTCGAGGTCTTTCGAGCAGTAAGCTGAATTGTTTATTTCCATCTCTAAATTGTTTTGTTCCAAATTGTCTCGTTTCGATCTTTTTAGAACATTCTTTTAGAACGTACATCATGACGAATCCGACAAGATACGTCGAGACGAATCTAAAGCAGCGGGAGAACCTTCGTTTCAAAACAGAAAATACTCGCATCGTTCCAAGGAGATGATTACGTGAGCCTAAACACGAGGCTCAAACCAGTGAAAATTCGTGCAAATGCCTAACTTACAATTAGCCAAACGTCCATTCGTATCTTACCATTCATTTTCCGGCCTATACACAATCGCTCAAAAAAAAAAGAAAAAAAAAACTGGACACCACTCGCGCAACGTTTACCTTTACTAATATTCTGGAGATTTCAATTAAATCTAGAACAAATGGAGTACAGAATAAGACGTCAACGTTTTGATTCAGTCAGAACTTTTACAACTTTTCCTTTCTTTTAAATTGTCCAATATCTCATTCAACGCGAAGATGATTCGATTGCCTTCTGAATTTCATTTCGTCACCGATTCCCCTCGAGGTATTGAAATACCTTTGAGAATCACTGATGAATCACGCACTGATCGGTGCAAATTGCATTTTTCTCGTCGATTATTATTTATGGAATTTCTGATCGATAGAAAGAGAACGTCGCAGACTCGTGAATGATGTTTGTTTCATTATTTCATACGTACGTGCTTCCCCTCGAGTCGACGATTTTGAATGTACGTAATCACGTGTTACATCATTCGCGTAAATTAAAGAAACATAAAGCGAGAATCACTTTCGTGAAAAAAGTTAGAATGAATTGTGTTCGTTAGACACTTTCCTCGCAACGAATGATATTCATAGGAGTTGTACAAAATGATCTATTTGATTAACATTGAAGTTATATTACTTGCGCGATTTCGCACGATCATTTGAACTTGAAAAAACGATTAACACACATTTAGCTTGTTAGTTACGAAATGTCATTTCCAATGAAAATTCATTTCTTCACTTGTCCGTCTTTGCTTTCTTCGTTGGTTCAGTTTCGATGCTCATTGTATTTTAACTGGAAAAAATTCGAGAAAGACACTAGTAGAGAAAACTTTACTCGGAAAAGAGATAGAAAATCATATTAAAAAAAATTGAAATTTCGAGCAATCATTATTGGACGATGCGATAGGGAAAAAAATCTTTTCTTGAAAACTGTGCAAGGAGCGAGTAGATGCGTGAGGGCACACACGTTTCGCCTAAGCGATCACGTTCTTCCGCGGTTGATGACGAAATCTCTGTTCCGAGGATGAAATGCACGAATTCTTCGTCGTTTAATTCTCGGAAACGTTGCTACTAAAATTAGCATTAAACGCCAATAATTATGGTAATATCGAGTTGCTCTCGCGGGGGAAAAAAAAACCATTAAAATCAACGTGATCAGGTAAATTTTTGTTTTTCAATCTTATCATCAATTAAATTGAAAGGTTTGAAAAATAGTTGGAAAATTACCGTGATTAATAAAAATACGTAAAAGAGTATTATTTAAAATGAACAAGTAACGAAGGATTTAAATTCGTATATTAAATAAATGTTAACGTGATTTCGAATTAACCCTCTTATAAGATTTCTTTCGTATTTCAAATCTTTGTATTATTAGAATTATTTTTATTTTTACTAGAATTAATTTTGTTTAATAAATTAGTACGAAGATAATTATTACGTTCTTATAAAATTCATTTTATACTTCTTTTATTTTCTTATTGTTCATTTTATTTTCTTTTTGAATCTGAAGCAAAACGAATTTGACCATCTTTTTAATTTTTAATTTCTAAAAAGAAATGTTTTTGAAAAATACATTAAAAAAGATATATATACATATATATATATATATATATATATAAAGTACATGATTAAATTTCGTCT
This sequence comes from Tetragonula carbonaria, assembly GCA_032399595.1. Taxonomy (NCBI): domain Eukaryota; kingdom Metazoa; phylum Arthropoda; class Insecta; order Hymenoptera; family Apidae; genus Tetragonula; species Tetragonula carbonaria. The sequence continues at coordinate 6,056,105 of JAUCRC010000015.1, read as the reverse complement.
GAAAAGTAGGTCATATTTTACTTTACAGTCTCGTTTCATTGTATTTTTATTCGCTAATTAAATTCCAAATTATTAGGAAAGATCTTCAATTGTTTGTTTGATAATGAACGATATCGCTTTATCGTTTACATCGACGAAATTATCTTTCTATCGACAATGCGTTCAAAGAAGAGATTACGAGCACCAGATGAAAGTACTTTTGGTATTTGGTGTTTTAATCCTTTTATCGCGAGAGGAATTTTTTTCTGGCTAATTAAAAAATAAGCCAACTTATCGACATGATTGGGCAAATCCGCCTACACTCGTAAAGGAAATGACATTTACACATAACAGATTTTTATCGATCTGCGATGACTAATCGGCAACTCTTTTTTACAAAATTTCCTGTTATCAATTATAACTTCAAAGAATTTACATCACAGTGATGAGATTTTTCACGATTTCTACGAAATTTTTGTACGAAACTTGTTTCTAGTTCTATGAATGCAAATAGTTTAAAGATCATAACTATTTTTAGATTCTTACATATTTCTGAATATTTCGTGTATTATATTTCGTGTAATATTTCGAAATTTTCTATGAATGCATAAAAATTGTCAAGTTCTTCGAATTCAAAATGTTTTGTATATAAATTGTTATAATTAATGATATTGTATAGTGATATTGATTAATGATATTGTTTAAAATAAATAGATTTATATAATTGTGCTTCAAATAAGAAACAAAATAACTGCAAAAAAAGAAGACAAAGGAAAATGTCATTTTGATGGGTCTTGACAATAATCGTATTATACAATAATACAAAAATTCGCCTCTCACTCGGGCCATTTTCAAGTGTAATCTTATTTACATATGTAAACATCTCGCAAGCTCTACTTAAAGTTTCATCAAAAAATTATATTACTTTAGGTATCTAACATCTCTCTTTAATAGATTCATTAGGTTAACTATTAATCTGTATATTACATTACACCTTAGATTAATAATTAAGCTAATGAAACCGTTAGAATAGTTTCAATGAAATTCTGCACGATCAGTGAGATTATTATTCATAATAAATAATTAATTACTCATAATTACAATAGAACCTCGTAATTACATAGAACTGATAATATACTGAAAGATACGCGCCTACATAAATGTAAATATATAGCATTCTAAATGCTAACGCGCCTAATCTTCAACCCTAATCTTCAACAATTTACAGTTCTAGTGTCGACCGTCGAATGTATATCGAAGTATACTCTCTTTCTCGTTTCATCCGAGACGATAATCGATAATTCGCAGAGATATCGGTATAGGTGCACGAGTGACGAGAGTTAGAATTCACGGCTGATCGCCCTTGAAAAGTTGCGTGTCCTTAGACGGCGAGGTCTGTATTTCCGTTCGCCGGAAGTCGGTGACGTCAGAGCCACGAGGGATCGACCGTACGAGCCCTCGCGATCGACCAATCGCGCGATCACGTTCGCTTCTTCGCCGAAGCCAGCTGACTGTTGTTGTTGCGTCATCCCTTAAAGTTTCGAGTCTCGAGCACCTAAACGCGCGCGTTTCGATACTACGTGAGCGATTGCACGAAGAACGGAATTTGACAGCGGAAGCATAGAAATGCACAAGTTTAAATTCAAGGGCCAAAAGTCTCTTCCCGGCTGTTCTTTTTCCAATGAGACGTCAAAATATACGAAAGAAACCAATTTCATTAATTTCAAATTAAACTTAAGTTCAAACACGATTTTTTCATCATATTATTTAAAAAATTTCCTCTTTCAAATGTTGACCGCCAACGGACCAGCGTTCGCAAATTAATGAAAAGATAAAAACATTATTTGAACCATATTTCAGTCACTGTCCGATTAGCAACCGCATTCAAATGGAGTAAAAAAATCCGCCTAGGAAAATCAAAATCTTCTCACGGAATAGTTTTCCCCAAAATTGGGGAAAAGCGGCTAAACTAGAAATTCACCATATTGCACGTATATAGCAAAGTAAAACTTGTATGATTTCATTAAGGAACAAATAATTTATACAATTGAAATAAAATTCTACTTGTGTGATTTGACATAACTGAAGATCGCAGTAGTCCAGCGATTATAGAAATGTATCTTCGTGGTATTTAAAACAATTGATATTTTCAAACGCAAGATATATATATATATATATATATATATATATATATATACAAAGAATAAATTTCTAGGTATTTTCGCAATATCTTACTTTGGGATATTTCATACGTGTTCGTACGTGCATTTTTGGTTGTTCAAATTTCACATAAGTGCATCCGACGACAAGAAATTCGATTCTCGAAATTTTTCGGAATTCGACGATGGAATTTCACATGGCCATCGGCTATTGGTTTGTTCGACTTGCGCTTGGTTTACCAACACTGCGCAATCGCATTTCACTAGATCCGCTTCCGGCGGAGCGATAGCATCTTTCAGCGCGCGATTATTCGAGAGATTTTCTCGCTAAAACGGAAGCACGAGGGATTTTTTTAGAACCGGTTTGAAAGAGTGAGACGTTTGAAAAGCGCGAATCCTTTTATCCTTCTTTTTTTTCTTTTTATCAAAGGTTAAGAACGTATTAGCTACGAAAGAATTCTTTGATTCTTTAAATAGAGAAAGATTATCTTGAAATAGCCTTTCTTTCAACGAGCCTCGAGTCGATTTCGCAAACTTTCGTGACCCTTTTTGTCGCAGGAATTTGTAGGCTATCACTTCACATTTCAAAGATAAGCGACTCTTTTATTGTTTGGAATTTAAATTGAACTAAAATTTATGAAATTTTGCGCAAGCTTTTCGTTAAACTTACGAATATTTTAGACTTAGTATTATTATTGGACTTTGTCGAGCAGCTCGTATGTGCGAATTACGTCCACTTGTAACAAATCAATCATTGATAAGCGGGTTTCAATTAATTATTTCGTATGTCTGGAGACGATATCATTAATCACTGGAAATAGGCTGATAACGTGCGAGACTTTCACAATGGAACAACTTGTCTTCGCAGTGTGTGTCTCGCAGAGGCACATTTTTATTACACAACAGTACTTCACAAATATTATTAATCCTCCTCTAACGATTTTTCTAAGAAGATAAACAACAATTTTATGCTCGTAGAGCGCGGCACGTTTTACACGTTTCATAGAAAAGAGGATATTTTTATAGTGTAAAGAGAAAATATCAAAGGAAGGAGACTCCGATTTACGCGGTTTATTTGGTAAAAAAGCTTTATCGATCGTGGAATAATCGTCTGACGAAATCCACGCGCCGCTCTCTCGGCTACGGTAAATGAAAACTCAAACGGCGCTTCAAATTTCATCGTGCGAAATTTTTCGTCGAATTTCCATTTTCACGCTCAATAGTGAAAAAAAAAAAAAATACTTGACAAACGAATAATTTGACGTGCGAATAATTTTTCAAGAGATCCTACGACATTTTCGAAGTACAAAACAGTGACATCTACGAAACCAACATCCGAGGAAATTTATTCCAAAATTTCGATCGACAAAGATTTTCGAATTTCTTCGATGAGAGAATTAACGTGTTAAAAATCGCTTTCGAAGCTACCAGATATTCATAATGCGAATCATTCGATTATCATTTTCAACAAAAAGAAAATCAGCTCGGACGACCAAGGTTTTACCAAGGCTTATAAAGATCGGAGAATAAAAATTTATTATTAGCAGAAATTAGAATACAAGGAACAGGGAAAAATGATTTATGTAAAATTCTGACGAAGAATCGATCAATTTTATCGCTCTGGTAATTCTAGCGTTAACGACGAGTCTGCACCAAGAAACATGCCGATAATCGTGACTCGGAGGAATTCTTTTACTCACGCAACTCGTCGCAAACAATACTCAACGCTATCATCTTCATTCTACACAGAATGATCTCGTTCAAGAGTGGCACACTTTCTCAGTTGTGTTGCGGGAACCGGTAAACAACGAAATATTCGATAAATAATTATAAAAAAAGATTTTGAATTGCCAACGAAAAATGGAAATGGAACATCTAGAAAATTCTAGCGATATAATAACGAATTATTTTTGAACGCGATCCAAGAAACACAAATTTAACATTTCAATATTTCAGTAGAAACATTTTTATTCTTTTGTCGGTTATTATTTGTCAAGCTTTAGCTTAGGCTTGAATGTATCTTATTTGGAAATAAAATAAGAGACGACGATTTGAAGTGATGAATTATTTCAATTCGATACGTTCATTATTGTTACTTTAGGGACGGAGTTACTTCGTTTTAGAGAAATTATATTTAAATTTGAATAAATAATCTCTTCGCTTGATGGGGTGGCCAAACAATGGAATAATTTAGAGAAAAATCGTTCGAGCAAGTTATTGCAAACGATATCTAGCGAAACAAGATAATGTATAATTCATCGTTTATCGAGGTGCACGTTTCACAGATGAAACAAATGCTACGTAAAGATATAATTCAGAAAATAATTAAACCACAGATACAATCCTTCGGCAACGTATAATCATTCTTAGTCCTACGTACGAATAAAATGTCCAGTTATGTAAAAAAAAGGTAACATAAAAATAAGAAAGCTATTTGTTGTTCGAGCGCGCACAAGCGCTAGATATATAAGAAACGGAAGTTGTATATCGGATATCGCGTATCTGACAGAAACGATATCTCTGAAGGATAAAAGGCCAAGATGTAGACAGTGTTCCGAGCTTGAATCGCGAATTGAAGATTCGCAATGAAAGAGCGGAATGAGATAGTCCATTTGTTACCAGCCACATGATATCAGCGTAATGAAACATAAATTGACGGAAAAATTAAACGAGCGAATTGCGTCGTCTTCATTGTGAAACTGTATAACGTTACCGCGAACAAGAACAAACAACGTGATGAATGTGAAACGATTGTTTCGATTTCTGAAGCAGCATAGAGCATTTCATTCGACAAACGAAACAATGTTTCGCGTTACAATGTTTGGTAGCTGTGTAGAAATATTATGAAATAAAACGACAGATATGAAACGAGACTGTTGGACAAATCGAAAAGGAGTTTAATCAGCGAGTTTCATTTAGACAGAAGCATATACGTATAAGTAAGTAATTAAATACGCGTTCGCGCAGAAATATTATTGAATAAAACGGCAGACGATCGAACACTATCGAAGAACAGCGAAAAACGTTGATTCATCGATGACACTCGAGTGGATCTTTCGTACGTTTCGAGTTTTTAATACAGATATCTCTCAGAAACGTTGCACGTGTTATCGCATAGCGTAATCTCGACACTTGAAGGCTAATGCAGCGAACAGGGATGCTCGAAATTTGTTTAATCATCATTGTTTCGTCTCGCGATCGATTTCCGCGTGAGAATTCCTCCGGCAAAGCAACGCGAGAGTCGAAGAAAACATCGAGAAAAACAACGGAAGTGAAAACATTCTTAAAAGAAGCAAACTTTTCAGTGAACAAGTGTACGATCGTTATTGCTATAATAATTTAACCCTATCGATCCTTAAACAAGTGACGTTTATATGCTCGTAAAATCCGATTACCGGATTATTTACAAGCGCATACACGTGGGGAACGTATTTAATCTGTAGCAAATAATGAAAGATATATCTTAGAAAGATATCATTTATTGGAAGACTGAAAATAAACGCAACTGGGAATCCCAATTAAAGAGATAGCCAAAAGGGAACCAGTCGCGACGATTCTATTGCTCCGAAACGAAAATTCATCCACAGATAGTAAATTCCTGTGAATCTCACAAGTTGAATGCAAATGGATTTTGATCGTCAGAGGAAAACTACTGACCCCCTTTTTGGAAACGAATTTATCAACATTAGAGAAAGATAATTATTTTTCAGAAAAAAAAAGAAAAAAGAAATAATAATACAATTACATATTACGAACATATTTTACGATACAAGGTTGCATTATTTGTAATGGTATCGCATTGTATTTGAGGGAAGTACAAAAAAAAAGAGAATCAACCACCGAAGAGAAGATGATGATTAGCAATTAATAACAATGGAGGAAGATGCAAATTTGCAAGTTTCAGCGTAACGAAGAGCGTGCCCCGCAATCACGCGTGATGCAATCGTTTCGTCGAATTTGTAGGTGCAGAATCGGATGACCTCTTTGCCCTTGGGAGGACGAGCCTCCATCTCGCGCACGGCACATTCACCGATAGTGTTCGTCGGTCACGACGAAGTGTGCGAAACAAGGGGAAATTCTACCCCTTTCTCGCCCCCACCGCTGTCTCTCTACCCCCACCAACGTGTCTCTACGCGCCAGTGTCGTATCGCGCGCCACAGAACCCGCCCCCTCATCGATTTGACGCGCAAGAGCCAGCTCCGCTCTCGCAACACACGTTTTTCCCGCTATCGATTTAAATCTATCGCGGAAACGAGACGATATATGAATCCCGAGATTACGAATTCAGATTGTCCGAGGATCCAGGAAAAAATTGTTGTAATACTTCACGCTACGCGATAAACGAAGAGATACATTGAACGATCGCTTAAAATCAGACGCGATACCGAAAGATATATAAATCACGAGGATTGTCATCGATTTTTTTTGGGGGGGGGGGAAGGAGGGGGGAACTTCTGCGACGGAAGTTAATTTCTTTTTCTTTTTTTTTTTTCCCTGGGAAACGAAGTAGAAGAAGAGGAGACAATTCGCGAATGAAATCTCTTCGTGAAAAAACGGTTCTTATATGCATTTGAATAATGATCACGCGACAGTGAGAGAACGACTGTCGGCGACTGTTCAAAGAACAGGTTTTTTCATACGATAAGCATTTTAATCTGTCGTTTGCTGCCAGTACCGCACATCCATATTGATTGATCAATCCGGTACTGAAATACTAGTGAAACTTGTGCAACGTTACGAACGAATTTATAATAAAGTAACGAATTTAATTATTATACTTTGGAGGTTAGCAAACGTGTGTTGAATGTTTAACTCGTTTATACGATATCGAGCTTTTCAGCTTAGCTATTAAGCAAAAAGGGTGTGTCGTTTTTGAAAGCATCGAAGCATCGAAGCTTCGTAATCATCGTCGGAATTTAATCACTTGACGGAAATATAATCTCACCGAGTGAGAGAGAGAGAGAGAGAGAGAGAGAGAGTGTCTGATCTGGACGGCGTGAAAAACGACGAGACGAGACGCCGTGAAGCAGAAGAAAAGAAAAAGAAAAAAAAAGAAAAAGAAAAGAAAGAAAGAAATTTTCTGAATGGCTGGCCGGGGAGTCGGAACGCGTCCGTCACTGAATCGTCGGTCTCCTTGATGGCCTCTTTTCTCCCCGCCACGTTTCATCCAGCACGCTCGTCCATGGAAGTGTAGGTACGCGCGTGGAACAGGCGCCTTCGTGCCAGTAGTCGCGATATAAAACTCGTGAGACACGCTGGTAAACGACAAATCGTACGTGGCCATTCGAACGCGAACGTGTACACGTAGTTATTGTGTTGGACGCGCGTGTACGAACGAACGACTCGCAGAGAAAGAGACAGACAGAGACAGAGAAAGAGAGGAGAGAACCGGATTCGCGCGGCGATTTCTCGAATTCGTATCTCGCGTGTGTGTGCCTGTGTGCGCGAGACAGTTCTCCCCCGATTTTCTGTGCTTTCACCAACATCGTGCGAACCCGTGCTCCGAAAACACGAAGCTTGCCGAGGGCCGTAGCTCGGGGTGGTGCAACAGCGAGGGGAGGGCAATGAAAACGTCGACGTTATCCTCGAGTGACATGATCAAACAGGAGGTGAGCCAAGGCGAACGTCGTTTCGCGAACGAAGGAATAATGGGGCTCGCGTGTAACGGAAGACGCGCGGCCGGTATTCGCGCCGATCGATCGGATTCCTTTAATGGTGTACGTCTTTTTCTTCTTTGTACCCCTCTGTTCGCGACGGGTGTCCTTCATCCACGTATGTGAGAAATACGCGGCGAATGAGGAAGAATTCCGTGTGTGTGTGTGTGTGTGTGTGTGTCAAAGAGGGATGTTGAGGTTAACCTCTGGCTGGTAAGCTTAACCCTCGATTACGTTACGCGCGTGTCAGTTCACGAGCGGGACGACGCGACGATGATCGCCTGCTCCGACGACGTTTTCAAGAAACAAACGTAGAGGCCGGATTACGTAAAACGTCGCGACGTCCATGATTGACGCGGCACGGTGGGTGATAAAAAAAAAGGGGGAAAAAAAAGAAAAAAGAAAAAGGAACGTACGTGTGTTCGATCGTATCGAACCGATATTCGAATTTCACAATGTCGTGTTTGCGAAACAGCGAGGCGTCTGCTAGCAATCGACGACAACGCCGATTGTCTGTCACACGTCGCAGGGTGTGAAAACGAGTTTACCGAGAGGTTCGGGCCGCCGTCGTCTATTATCGAATGCCGCGTTTTCACGGAGTGTGGCCCCAGGAACGTGACAACTCGGTGTCCCCCAGCCCCCTGAGTTGTTATCGATTATAATGATCGTACGTAGGGGGGAAAGAAAAAAGGGAAAGTAGCACGCTCGATGTTAGCCGCCTGGTGCACAACGTGTACATCCACGATCGATAAACGCACGCGATTCTGATACCTGTGCCGGAAGATAAGTCGTTAAATATTTCATAATTCTGAATAAGCGGGATAGACGATAAAGGTGGTGTCTTCGTTCGACTTTGCGTTCGCTTGATTTCTCAAACGACTTTACCGACAATCCTCGCAAAGCGGCAAATCCTCGCAACGTGTAGAAATTAGAAATTCAGAATATTAACAGGGGACTCGATTGTTTAGCCAGATAACAGAACTTCGTGTTCAAATAGAATTCGCGCGTGTGTTCAGTCAGCTCAGTGTGGGCTGAGATGTTTGTTTGACCAAAGAATTTCGTTTCGATGAATGAAGTTCTACGATTTTTGAGGCTACGCTCGCGAGAGAATCAATTATTCCACAGACGACGTATCTTTAGAAAATTCTTTCCGCGTTTCACGTTTTCATTAACAAAGTGAAAACTGCTCGTATACATTAGCGCACACGTTATCGAACCTTTCTATCAACATCCCCACGGGGCAAATGTTGCACACATTCAGAATAAACAAACGTGACACACATTCGTGTATCAATTGCGTTTATAGTAATTGCTTGGTAGCGCGGCGCCGGACAGACGAAATTTGTTCTTGATATACAGGGTGATCCGCGATCACTCGATCACCTTGAGCAACTCCTGAGATATGCGTCGCGCGAATGAAACTTTTTATACAAAAGTTGCACACATGTTTCGAGGGGGCACACGTTGTGTAATGAATGTATTTTATTGTAAGTCGTGGAGCGTTTCAAAATCGTCCTCAATGGGATGATCGACTGTTTTGCCCCTTGTCTTTCATACACGATGCAAAGAACATCGTGTCGTTCCATTTAAACAAAGCTTCGATTTATTAAAAAAAAAAAAAAAAAAATTCAAACCATGCAACTTTTGTGTAGAAATTGTTTTCATGCAATGCATACCTTAGAAGTAGACTCGAGGTGATCAACTTATGCTACCCCGTGTAACTAGATCTCGATCGAGTTAACGTAAAAATTACCATGTCGGATGGCAATGACATGATACGGCTAAAAAATCAACTTGAAGAAGATTCATGTATAAAGGCCGTGTCGTTTGCAACTTTGGATAGATAAAGATTTTACAATTGTTATTGAAAATAAAATTTTAACGTAACATATGAAATGTAATAAAAAATATATATTTCTTTTTAAAAGAAAAATACCTCATTCGCGAATAACTTTCGGGGACTCGCGAAGCGAAGCTTCTGCGAAAAAACAAACGTGTACGGTCCTGATGCGACTACGTTCCAATAGTAGTCACTTCTTAAAGCCTCTCAATTTATGACCGCGCTATATAGTTCCCGCCTGATACATATAACGCTAAAATCGTCTCGAATAGTCGGTTTCAAGAGCTGGGAATATCAGTGGGCATCGTTTGACAAAGCAAGATCCAATTGGCCAATTAACGCGGCATTGTGCACTATTATGTTTCGTGAATCGAAACTAAGAGTTCAAATATCTAGGTTACAAAAAAATCTGGGAAGAGATTAGAGAGAGAGAGAGAGAGAGAGAGAGAGAAAATTAGACAAGGTTAGCTGGAAACAAGCGAGAAAATTTCGACAATCAAAATTACGTGATTAATGACGTGTCGGCGCCGATTTCCGGTTTTCTTCGATTGAAGACCGGATGCGGGTGAATTTCGCGGATGAGAAGGTGGCAAACGATGTAGATGGTAACTTCCTCTGGAGAGGAGCCGTGTCCACGCGTGTTCCGTCGTGAAAGAGGTCGTCGCGCTTTGGAGAAATGTTTTCGTCCGGCACTGTGGCCTTGACACTCCGGGTATGCGACGTATGATACGCAGCCAGAAATAGCTGCCATATACGAATAGAATCGATTTGCAACGTGAGATATAAAGCTCGTTTTTGATAAGAACAATTTGGCCGTGTTAATTCGAACAGACGCGACTGTCGGGAGACAGTTTTTTTTTAGAGACCTTAACGATCAGACGTTGATGTCACGCGTACGATGACCAAAATATACGTATATATAAATATACGTACATATTCAGTTTCAATATGGTCGCGGTTTTCTCATTCAATGTACGCGAATAGACGAATGTAATTTTATGCTAGCTGGCAGCGTTGACTTGATTTCGAGAGCGAAAGTAAGTAGATACACCCCCGTATTCGATTTAAGGTGCCGAATCTAAGGGCCGAACGATAATTTAAACACCGCGATGGCCGATCTGAAGTATCAAAATTTTATTAAAATATCAGAAAAACTTGAAACTTTCGTACAGCTATTAAAGTTCCAACGACAGTGAAAAAAGATATTGGACAAACTTTTGGAATTTTGTTTCGTAGCCGTAATGTAACAAAGAAACTATCGTGTCTGACGATACGAATCGGTTGGGGGAAAAAAAAAAGCTAAGCTTAATCAGCCAAGACAGGCAGTATGTGCGTCGAGACGTACACTCCATAGCACGAAGCGTACGAAAAAAAGAAAAAAAAAAAAGAAGAAAGAGAGAAGAGGAGATAATTAGCATGGATGCGTGAATGAGGATAGATAAGATCCGACGATAAGGAAAAGATCGTTCTCTCTCTCTCTCTCTCTCTCTCTCTCTCGATGGAAGCAGTTTCAATGTCTCGGCGTGCATGCATTTGCATACGAAAGTATTGCGTAAACGCGAACTATGTGGGGAAGAAAAAAAGGAAAAAAAGAAAAACGATCGGCACGATACGGGCTTTACCACGTGCATTTACACGAATCACTGTGCATTGGCCTTTGGACGTTCTTCCTGTAGCGTGCATGCGGCCCGAGCGCATTGCATGTACTATAGCATTCATTCATAAAACAGTCCTATTGGCTGGCTGGCGGGTGTGTCGGTGACGTCACCGCCAGATCAATGCCATACCTGCGGAAAAAGGAAGCGGGAAGCGGCTATAGGGAAATTGGCGCGAATTTCGAATGAGCGGCAAACCGCAGCTGTGTCGGCCGAAATGTTCGAAGATTTCTACAAATTTTCTGCGAGTGTGTGTGTGTGTGTGTGTGTGTGTGTGTTACGTGTGTTATATACGTTTTGAAGTTTCATTCAGCACTGTGGTGAAACGTGATATATGATACTGATCAAATTTGAAATATAGCTACTAACTCATTTCAGAATAAATGTGTGAGTCAAGTTTGAGCATTATTTCGACTAAACTGATTACTTTAATATCGTTTCATTCGATTCGGTATTATCTTGAAATAATTCCACGTTAATCTATCTGGACAGGTGTATGATTTTTTTTTGAATAGTTTGATCATGTTGCTATTAAATAAAATAATGTTTTATTTCTACGAATTTCTCCTCTGAAATTATTTTTGATTCTATTATACAAATCTTCGCCGCTTCTTTTGGGTTTGTTTCTTATTTAATTTCAATAAATTAACTCGGATACAAGACTGTTTGCAAATGATTTCATTTTAGATTTAGACCCAAGATGAAATTATTTTTCCAGTAAAGATAACAAATTTGTGGAAACGATTCGTTATTTTAAACTCGATATTTTTCAGTCTTAATTAAAAGTGAAATCTGCCCAATCTTGATACGTGTACATATGTTGGTAATTATCTGTATTGGTGTACCTGTCATTCGTGTGTTTTAATATTAACATGAATTATGTAAAAGAAATTAATTACAATTATATAAAATAAAAATGTACAACGTATTATGAATCAAACATGTTATATTTAAATTGTATACATTGCACATGTGCATAGATTTATTACCAAGCAATAATTTTTCATGATACTATAAACATTACAATTTCTTGAAATTCAATAAAATCGTAAAATCAGAGTAGAAGATATAACTTTGAAACTTCTTTTTAATACTCAAAATGAGAAATCGATAATATAAATTGATTGGAAAACTTTGTAAATGATGTAAATTTATCAGTTAGCATTGATCCTTAATGGATCGATTGTTGATAATCAAGGGCAATTGTTCATGCTGTACACTAATTTTCTACTAAACTTGTATGCTGCAACTTCTGTATATACGTTTTTAGATAAGTTTCAAATTTGATTAATATAATTACAGCAGTCGTCTTATAGACAATGTGCTAATGAAATTTCAATATAACATACGTAATGTATACGTGAAAATTTTCTATGACAAACTGTCTTGTTGATTCATGCTGCAAATTGTCCTTGAAATTTTCTATTCTTTAAGAGACTGCAACGTATAGTGGATTATTCGTTGTCGTCGTGCCAGGCTTAGGCATATTTCATTTGGAATAAAGTACGGAGTACTTAACAGCTCGAGATAACGAACTTTTTTTAATTAACGTATTATTTAGTGTGAGATCTAAATAATAATTAAGTCCGATTTAATTCGATTGTTAATCAAACGAGATTGAAAGAAAATTATCTGAATAAAGATTTATTCAAGCGCAAAATCAATTACGAAAAACGAAAAGTTATTTCGGTTGATAGTTAAATAGTAATAGTAGAAAAAGATCAAATAAATTGACGCGCGTTTGTTGTTGATTTCAAATAATACCTTGTTATAACAAATAACGTATTATATTATTAATACACGCATATATAATATGTATAATATACTATTCAATTCATTATTTCTGAAATATATTATTTGTATAATGCCCGAGTTTATGACACACGCAGTTGAAATTTACATACTTCGCATATACATTTTGAAGATGAATTATTAGTTTTCGAGTGTGTTCAGCAAATTCGTAGATTTCTTGTCGGATAACATATTGCTAAAATAATTTTATTGCTCTTCTAATTGTGCGTGATATATATGCAGAATTAGGTGATATCTCTTGCGAATTAATGATCTAACCTCGAGTATCGTTGCTCGTGTAACCATACACATGAAACATATACGCGATCGCTAAATATCGCATTGTAGCGATGCTAGAAAATTTTCAGTGGTGTAATAATCGCAGATCATTGATTCATGTGATATGCAAATGAAAATAACTGTTTTTGCCACGTGGTTTTGCACGTATACGCACACTCTCTCGTCCATAAATCATTTAATCAATTAATCAAATTAATAAAATTAAGATCCATGTTAGAAGTTTATCATCCATGTTAGAAGTGACCTGCATTATGAAATAAAACCGACGCGTGTCCAATTTTCATAACGAAAGGTGTATAATGCAGATTATACATTGAAGAATTATTTAACTATAATTAATTATTATGTACAAATTAATAATAATTAATTAAATAATTAATACTACTTTTTAAATAAGATTAATACTAATTTTCTTTTTGTCTATATATTTGTCTTATGCAGAAATGAGCGTTATTAGTGATATTTTCATTGTTTATTCTTTTAATAATTCTCTCCAAATTTCTTTTAATTTCATAAGCCTTTCTTCGATCTGAAACACGTTTTTCCTATTCTGCTGTCCTACTCATGCCATAATTTTTCAATTGGATCTAACTTCGTACGAATTATGATGACTTTATCGTCAAATATTCGATAATATGTATTTAAATTACACGTTATTGATTCACGTTACGACATTGCTGTAAAATATAATAAAGTTAAACGATAACAGCAATCAACAGAAAATTGTTGGAATATTCTGAAAGTTATTCTATTCAAAGTTAAGCACTGTCTAATCATTTTATGAACGAGAGTGAACAACTACTTGGATTTTTAATTCTAAATTATTTAAATTCTGTTGTTAGAATTGAATCATTTTTAATTCCAAATTATTGGAAATAAAATTCAAACGAATATTTCTAGTTTAATTGTAATCAATTAGTATAATGAAGGAAGTAGATGAAGGTGAAGAATTTTACAGAATCGCTTTAATTAACATAAATGATTTTAACTATATGTTCGTTCAATGTTAAGGTATTTGATTGGCGATTTAAATCACATTCGAAAGATTTATATCAATTTTATAGAGCGTCATCTATTTGTTAGAAACTAATATAGAATTTGAATGTATATCCTTCGTTTCACATCAGATTTCTACAGAGTAAATTTGAAAATTAACAGTAGAAAAATGTTCGTCGACCGTAACTGCGAGAATGAAATATCGACCTTTTGTTCGAATTGCACCAAACTTAGAATTATTTATGCATGAATCGTGAAGAAAAAAAAAATACCTTTGAATTTTTAATGCGTCTATTCGTCACAATATACAGAACGTTCGCGTTAATGCTCAACTTTTTCGACGAACAACACGTTTCAGTTATGTGAAAAAGACTGTTTGTTCTTTCTAAACGTTTCTCAAGTTTTTAATTCATTATATATATATATATATATATATATATATATATTTTAATTATATTTTAATTATATTTTATTTTAATTTTATTTTAATTATATTTTAATTATATTTTAATTTTATTTAATTCATTATATATATATATTTATAATTCATATATTTTAATTTATATATTTATTATATATTTAATTCATATATTCATTATCTATTCGTTGTATATATATATATATATATATATACATAATTAATTAATTCTAATTCATAAAATATAAAATTCATAAAATAAATAAATATATATAATATATATAATAAATAAATATATATATATATATATATATTTCCTTCTGTTACGTAAAACAAGTTCAATGTCATGTATGTACTTACATGATGTAACACCGTTCAATGTCATCAAAATCGTCAGAATTTAACTACCTTCTAGACTTAACGCTGCATCGGAATAAATTACACAAACAAGTTTTAACATTCTCTTCGTGACACGGTTAATGACAAGTTATGTAATGTGATTTTTACTTCAATCGTGTCTTTGATGTTATATACGATTGATTTGCGATCATGCGCGACATTTGCTGTGACATGCATTTCGTGTTAAAAACGTGCTGAAGAGACCCAACGTTTCTTTTCAAACGATTCGTGCTTGTAAAACGATTTTCCAGGGCCAACAACGTGCACACCACTCAAGTTATTTAACACTAAAGCTAGACTAAAGAACGTCGAATCTACTAACTGAATTTTGTTACGGATGTTTTTTTTATGCATTTGTAGAAAATTGTATAGAATATAAAAAAATGTAGTTCTTTCTTCAACATTTGATCAATCTTCTTAGTCCACTCTATTTTTAATTACACCCTGAAAAATTTTCATAAAAATCCACGATTTACCAATCTCTGTCGCAGTCTCTGTGCAACAGAGAGATAAAATCAGAAGACTCTGAATGAAATTATATTATGATTATGTATAACCTCATATACCGACTATATTGAGAGTTAATTAGACTTTTGAGATGATGTTGTTACGACGGAACTTCTTGATGTTAGACGTTGAAATTCACGGTAAAAGGATAAAAGTTCGAGACAACTACTTTCTTGATAGATTATCACATTATATTATGAATACATTATATTATGAAGTGGCGAACAATGAACGTAACTTTCCTTACAATCATATATATATATATATATATACTCACGTTCTATTTACGATCGGCACGTAACTTGCACAATATATATTATATACAAATATTATCTGGGATAATAATAATGAAACTTTCGGCGATCTATTTGTTATGGACATTAGTTTAACCGTTCACGTCGTTTTCAAACTAGCGACGCTTAAAATAATAATATTTTCTCTTTTGGATAAAAGCTTGGATAAAACAACATGTAAAAGAAGATTGTTTCCCCGATTTCAATATTACGCTGGGAATTTTTCTGAAACTTTCGTTTTCAATTTCATCGAAACGACGATGCAACATTTAATACAAAAAAATTCTAGTTATAGTAATAAAATAAACTTTTGACTCAATCTATTTGCTGCAGCAGACATTAGTTCGCGTACATTGTAATAAAATAATTCCATTGATAGATCAGAAATTTAAAGGTTAGTTTAAAAATTCACATTAAAGTATATAAAATATTCAAAGTGTGATATTCATTATAAATTTTAGTTAGTGAAGTAAATATCTGCGTAGAGCGATCTGTTATGTGACTAAACAATTATGACGGCTATCTTTACAATAGTGTTATTAACAGGAGCTTGATTGACTCGGAATTTCTCGATGCAAATTCTTACAATATTTTTCGTTAAAAAGGACATTTGAACGACGCAATTTTGAGATATAATTTTGCCATCAAACGCGGCTGAAGATACAAATTCTATGTATCAAGTAACAAGATTTATCTGTCTGAAACCTACAGAAATTAATAATTATCGTTATACAGATTACAGGAGAGGCAAGAAACTTTTACGAGAGATTTTCATTGCAATGTAAATATCAACGTAAAGAGAGCATAACAGGGATCAATTTTTTTTTTCTTGTTTATATAAGCAACAAGTTCATTCAGCAGAGAATGTTCATTCACTGAGAGAATTCCATTTCATTTGATAAAAATATGAGAATCCGCAGTCAAAACTTGTAAACAGTTGCAACATTAAATTAAATTCTTTGATCTTTGCTCAAGAAGCAAAGAAAGAGAAATATGAAGAAGAGAAGAGACACTTTTGTCGAGACGATAAATGTTTGTCGACAACTGGCAAGCAACTGCAAATTTGAGAGGAAAAGATGAAAAAGAAGGTCGGATCCTGTTGAAACAGATTAAAAAAGCGACAGGTCCCTAAAGATTACAGCGAAAATAGATCACCGCGTTCAAATATATCTCAAAGAGATTTCAGGCTGCTGTTGATGTATCAAAGAGGTATCTAGTCAAGTTATATTTAGATTATTAATGTAGAAAGTTCGGAGACGAACGAATGACTTTGGACTTGAGAGAATTGTTCACCGCAGCGTTTAAAGTATGCCAGAACAAACTCGTAGTTGGCTCGTCACGACGTCGAGGGAATTCTTCTCGAAACCAACGAACGAAGAGTCAAAGTCATCGCGAGTAACAACGATTTAAACGAGAAAATCAGCGATGAAGATGATGCAAAATTTATTTTCTCCAGTGGGAGTCGTTTTACATCGTGGCAAAGATTCTTCGCCTCGTTGTCGTTAAAGAAACACACAAACTGCGTGAATTAATAACTAATTCGCTGTGACGAATCACCAATAAATGAATAATGACCAAATTGCAGCATACTTCTGTATGTAACATATATATATAACGCGATAATTTATATTATATTAGAGTGTGCTAGTAAATATCAAAATATAGAGGCGGCTTTCACGGCTTTTAAACGTTGCAACACGATTACTGAAATAAATGCATGGAAATCCGCGGTCTAGCGACAATAGTGATTTCAGAGAAAGTCAATCCTTCATCGTGTTAGTCAAGACTTGTTTGAATTCTACAATTTTCTACGTGATAAAAGATATTGATCTTCAATTCGTGAAATTGAATTTTTGTGATTCATTTTATATTCTCTTTCAAATCGGAACCAATTTCACAATTCGTACCGTAATCATAATCGATATCATAAGACGGGAGGATTTTTTCGTATAAATCCTTTACCGATAAATTTCTTTACCGATAGATTGGAGGATCTTTAACGCCAGAACAACCAAAATGGTCGAAACGACCGATTCGTACTTTTTTTTTATTAAAATTTTATAGACTTACAACGATTTATCATTTAGCGGGGATTTGAATAATTTTCAAATATCGGTTGTGTATTCTTTATTGTATTAAAAACTCTTTCTATTTCTTCGATGCAAGTTTCACACTTTTAATCGTTGATAATTCTAATGTCAAATGTCGGACGTCACTGTCACCTGTGCTCGAATTATTCCGAAAACAGCACGAAAGATTTTTACACTCCAGTATGTAGTCACACGTGTGCGAATATGTACGAACAAACCCATAAGCGAAATGTCGTTTTCAAGATGTTTCTTCAAACATGAAATATACGTCGTCAGAATCATGCCGGCATGACGAATGCGAGTTTCGTTCTAACATTCAGTGAACAATTAGAGAAAATTTTCTAAATATTACCAATCGTCCGAAACTCTCTCGTTCGCCACTGTGTATGACGGGCTTCGTCGTTTCATTTGCAACAACCTGATGCAAGTTTGATCGACTCGATGGACAGGATAGCTGTAGCTGGCTCGATATTTTATTTGCTTAATCTTCGATCGATCGTTGACGAAAACAGTGACAGAGAGAAAGAACGTGCAGCTGCGCTGGATTAAGCGACGAATCACGTGGAAAACGACGACGACGACGACGTCCACGTTGACGTAAAGTTATCAGGGCCGATCGGAATCGGAATCGGAATCAGAATCGGAAGAGCAAGTCCGCACGCGGAGATGTCTTCACGTGCGAGATGTTTACAGCGGGATTATCGATCCCTCGAGCACCGTGTCAACGTGTCACGACCCAAATCGTTCGCCGTTTTCTTCCCTTTTATTCGTGCTTTTCCATCGTACGGAACAGAGACTGATGGAAATCGACGGAAATCGATGAGAGGTTTAGGTTTAGGTTGAATTCAGACCTGTGTATGAATGCAGACCTCTTTCAGTGAATGCTAACGCTTGATTTTCAACATTAAAATTCCATGATATCATGTAACGTACGTTTCATTGATTAATATTCTCGTTGAACAATTGAACTATTAAGATTAACAGGCTCCTCATGGGGGTGAAATATTTCATCGGAGATTTGAAACTTGAGGCTTGAGAAAAATTGACGCTGCTATCAAACATTTCCTTTCCATAAAATATCGTGTAATAGAGAGGCATTTTTTATTCTATAATATTAACATTTTCTTTTTTTTATCGATGATTTATCCGTACTAAAATATCTATAGGAATGAGAATACCGATCGTCGATGATCGTCGTAACAATCAACGTGTTAAATTATTGTTACACAATTATAACATATGAACTGTTATACAATTCCACTTAAATCGCCAGTTTATTTCAAAGTAGTTTAGTTAAATCAAGTTTAGGAAAGAGTTCACTAAGAAAAGTAATTTAAATAGATTGATTATATAATAACTTGCGTGTGTATTTATATATTACATAAATATTATAATAAACAAACCTATTATATATATATATATATATATATATATATATATATATATATATATATATAGAATGAAAAATCATTTAAATTTCTATATAGAATGCGGCTATAAGTTTCATTTAGGCTGTAAATTTATGAGATCTATACTGAAAAATTACGAGAGAATTCCTCGTTTTGATCACTTTAGTAATCCTGTATAGCGTCGAGCAAAAATGTAAAACAGCCACGAAGCGTGCTACAATAGAATTTTTACGAACAGAAAATTTTCGATTCAAGAATTAATAAAAAATACAATTTCGTTGCGCTCGCGAGAGAATTCCGCGAATTCAAGTATTCGAAAAAAAGTATAAAGGTCGAAGTAATAAGCGACTGAAGAAATGCATGAATATACAAATGCATGAACGTAACAAGCGAATAATATAATTGACGCTCGCGCGGTGCTAATATTGCGTCACAGATCGACGATGACGAAAGAAAAAAAAAAATCTCTGATAAGAAAATAGATTCTAACCATTTATCGATATCTCGATCGGTAACTTTTTCCTCGTTGCTCTTCCTACATCATAGGTTATCTCTCATCAATTAATTGAAAGATTACGTAATCGAACAACGTTATCTGCTGATATTTCGCGCTTGAAAAATTTCGCGTTGTGCATGTTTGTCGAATATTTACTTCTCTCTTTCTCTCTCTTTCTCTCTCTTTCTCTACGGATATATAATAAAATATTTATAATACCGTGGATATACTTTATTACAAATACTAGAGATATTTATACCGAAATATATATAAAATGCAGAGGGAATAAGACACAAAGTACGGGGAAAATAAGATATAAAACGATCATTTGATCGACTGACTGACACTTTCTACGCAAAAAAAAAATGTTCAGTTTGTCACGCTGAAAAAAAAAAGATTCAACTTCGTTTCGGTCGTGAATATGATATGACCAGTATAATTACGTATAAATGAATTTCAATCGTTCGAAGTTTCACAAGTATTATAACAGGGTGATTTACGTAACTTGCACGTAACTTTTAAATTGTGCGTCTAATAAAAGGTTTTTTCAATAAAAAAAAGTCGCATGGGAAGCGAAATATGGTGTGTCAATTTTTTGTATGTATCGAGGGGTTTCCAAGTTCGTTCTTATTTTTTTTTAAATCGGACCGTATATTTCTTTCATCGTAAATAAAAGAAAGGATATGAAATTCTGAAGTAAAAAAGTAACGAGCCACGTTGGCTTTAAAACTAATTGTTAAAACTACGTAACATCGTCAGAGAGATACCTTTTTTTTTTACTTGAAATTTAATATTCTTTGGATTTGTGGTGAAAAAAATATATGGTCCGATTAAAAAAAAAAAAAAAAAAAAACAAAAAATTAATACGATATATTTTGTCTCCCTTATAACCATACAACTTTTGCACTAAACGATTTTTCATTCAGACGCATAATTTCAAAGTTACTTCAAGTGTACAATCAAATTATGCGAATCATCCTGTATATTGTTTCATTCAAAAGTTCGGAGCACTCTTTATATTTTCGGTGAAACGAACTTCTTCGTACAGTTTTTTGAGAAAAAAAACCCAAAATATTGTAATTATAACCTAATTGACGTTTAAATAGAATTGAATGAAATTTCAGTAGGACATTTATTTATTTGAAACAGTCGCGTCCTAAAGTTTTTGAACGAAAGTGTAGGTAAAATTACAATTTCAAAACGACTTTGAAACAAAAAAAAAAAAAAAAAACGTGCTGAAAATGAATTTGCAACTTTGACAAAGGTTCAACGTGTCAACTGCGCATTTATCTATCGACTTTAATTTAATCGTTCCTCTACATAAAATAACTTTGTCTACGTTGTTAAAGCTAATTAGAGCATTAAAATTTTATTTTTGGACTGAACAAACAAATGTTTCGACGAATTTCAAGGTCTAAATTGTGCGGTAAAAGGTAAATGTACAATTGTGCGAAATTATTGAAGCGAATGAACTGTTTACGTAAGGGAAAAGCATCTGATCAAAGTAACATACGATCACTCTTGTTCACTTTTACGATTAACAACAGTTATTACGTTTGTTCGAAAAACTGAAAAACGTACATTACTAATTTTATTGAATAATCTGTACAGCTTGAAATATTTATAGTCATCTAGGAGACTAAGGCAATAATTTATTATAAATGACATTTCATATTTTTTTAAAATTTCACAAAATCGTAGACTCCAAGTGACAACGGAGAAGCATCGAGCAAAATCCCTTGGAATTTTCGTCTTATAGTCGCAATGTTAAATCTTTAGAAAAAAGGTAGAGCATCGATAATATACAAATTAACTTGGAGAATTGCAAATGAGACTGACTCGAAGAATTGCATTAATACAACGTCAAATTGTAGTTGATAAAATCTTTCGATTGCACGTGTATTTATAACATGAAACTTCTTATAACATAAAGATTCTTTGCTGTATAAGATGTCAATTAATTTCTCCAACATTGAAACGAATATAGTGAACACTCGAGTGGAACATGCACATCTCCAACGTCAATTTTTCTCAAAGCAACACGTAATTATTTTCGTTCATCTCGACAAATGAGAGTGCCATTGTAAGCATTAAACGCAGAATCAGGCGCTTTCTCTTCGATTTCAAAGGCCATCAACGCAGTGTCAATGGCAGATTTCGTCATTAGAAAACAGTTTCGGACACACCGATACACATTTACTACGCTAATCGTTAACGTGATGATAAATTAGGAGTCTGATAGATTGAGGTAAACGTAAGAACAATATACAAATTTTCGAACTGTGAAAAAATACGTATCTTCTAGAAGAAACTTGACAGGCGAACCGCGCTTAGCCTAGTTCTTATTTTTATAAATCTCCCACCTATTTTTAAGGTAATTCAAATCGCGTGATTTGGACACGAGGAATTGACGACCGACAAACAGAGTGAACAACGAAACGAAGAAGAATGTAACCGTATGATTGAAATGAATGTATCTGTCGACCTATATCTAAGTTTCTACGCTAGAAACTGTAAACACTGCGCGTGGCGACTAAATTTGTCAAGGAATTGGAGCCACCAGCAAAAACGTACGCGGAAATATAAATAATAACGATTAAACAGCTGACGAGAATGTGCGAACAATATTTTTCATCTGTAGGTTTTCATTTATAGAGTGACCGATTTCAATCTGCATTTAATCTGCAAATATATCTTGGATTTATTACTGGTGATTAGATTGGCAATTTTCGTGCATTTGCGGCGTGTGACAAATGCGAAAAATACATAAAATTTTCCAAATTTACGGTACGGTAAGATTGATCTGCAGCATGATATGCTATTGTGTAATACTCTATTATATACGTCTATATCGATGTCTTTTATTGTTACATAATAGTTTATTATACACACGTTGTTATTGCACGAACTTGTTTTTTTTTAAATTACGTTTTTCACATATGGCGATCAACTTCAGATACTGAAATATAGAAGAAGAATTATAATTACAATTCTAAAATTTAACTCGAAATCCATGGCTATTTACACTGTTGCGATGAATCGCGAATATTAAAATGCTATTCAAGCGCGAAGCAATTGCACTCGTTACGATATACGAGTAAACGAATAATTTCTTCGTCTAATTCCCTTCGTCGAATAATATTTATGAAAATGTGAATTTGGACTTCTTACAATCGCTTTATAATACGCTTCGGTCTTTAAAAGTCTATTAAATCTTCTCTGAGAGAAGTCAACTAATTCTTACTTTCTTTAATAATATTTACGTAAATATGAATCTTCGATAAATATATCTGGAGTCTATTGATAACTTCTTACAATCACATTTCGAGGATGTGCTTCAGTGTCCGAACAAAAGTCGATTAAATCGACAATCTGTTCTCGAAAGACGTTTTTTTTATTGTCAATTAATCTCAATTTTTTTCAATAATTTACAAAAATGAGGATTTGGATAAATATTGGTAGACCGTTGATAAAAAGATTTTTATATATCGTATAAAATTGCACGTGTGATGCAAATAAATTTTGTTTAACAATCCTCGATCTACTGCGTCGGTACAAAAAGAAAAATGGCGCGGACTGTTGAAAGGTGAAATTCCCTAATAAGAGAAAGTTTCAAATTTTATTTACGTATATATATTATATTATCAATATTAGATATTAAATATTTTTCCCACATCACCACACACTTGTAATCGCAATTTCTAATTATAATTTCGTAAAAATGACGACGTTCTTTGCTAAACTTTCTTTCGATATTATGGCTGCATGTGAAAGAGCTATGTCGAAGACCGACTATATATCAGGGACATTATTATTAAACTGAAATCAATGATCAAATTTCCACTTTGGTTTTTCGATAGATACGAGACATTTGCAAGGAGCTGATCCTTACTGATGACCAGCTTCGTATGGTCATGCAGAAGCTGGACGACGAGATGAACAAAGGTCTGTCGAAGGCAACGCACGACGACGCGATCGTCAAGTGTTTCCCGACCTACGTTCAAGACCTTCCCGATGGCAGTGGTAAGAGAACCGTACGATATTCTCATAATCGATGGAAGTCAAATTATTGCAACGAATCAGAATGATCAATCGGTGGCTCAAGGACGGAGAAAATAACGATCGTGTCTGTATAATATCGTACGAAACAGTTGCTCCGATTCTCGACGATCAATCATCAGAATGTTTACTTTCGACAGAATTATTATTGTAACATTCACTTGATATCCGTACTTCTTGTATTTTTTAATCGTCGATGACGAAGAAACCTCGATAGTTTCTACGCTACGAAATTTTGCTCGCAGTGATGCGAAATGTGCAACATTTATCCTAGGATTTTTAGTTTGAACAACATTACTTGAAAGGTGTTTGCTGCATTTTTTAGAAATTTGATATCCCAATTACACTGGCATTGCATTTTGATTTATATTTATATATCCAACTTGACATTTGCATTTGCCATTACAAATTACATTCGAATGCAAGAAAGTATTAATTCGTAAACTATTCGCACGTGCTTCGTTGTTATTATTTATACTGCGTGTAGCAGTATAAATTCTATTAATTGTCAAAAAATATTCGCTAATTTCCCGCGAGAGAAGACATTGTAATTTCGTGGCTAAAAGTACTAAGAAAAAAGAAGAGATATCTATTCAAAATCGATTTGCACAATTTGAATTATTATTAATTCACAGAGAAAGGCAACTTTCTGGCTTTGGATCTCGGCGGGACGAATTTCAGAGTTTTATTGATCACCCTCGAGGGCCAGAGTTTCGACATGAAGAGCAAGATCTACGCCATCCCGCAGAGCCTTATGTTAGGCACCGGTACACAACTCTTCGATCATATAGCCCAGTGTTTGGCATTGTTCGTCAAGGACTTGAACCTTCAGGATCAGGTTCTACCCCTTGGTTTTACGTTTAGCTTCCCGTTGGATCAGAAAGGGTTGACCAGAGGTTATCTAGTCAGATGGACGAAAGGTTTCAATTGCAGCGGTGTGATCAACGAAGACGTGGTCGGTCTACTCGAACAGGCCATCGAGAGAAGAAGTGTGAGTAATTTCTCTCCATTGTGCAATTAATTTGACCGATCTCTTTCTCTTTCTCAATTTTTAAAATTTTTTTTCTTTTCTCTTCTAAACTGTGTATACCGCGAATATTTTCAAATCGTATAATTCCTTCCTTTTTCTTTTCTTCTTTTTTTTTTTTCTGTGAAAGAATTCGGCGAATCGGCTCTAAAAGTTTATACGCTTGTGAAATTTGGAGCATTGCTTTTCTCTTTTCTGAGAGATATTGAATCATTCTATAAGTGACACGCGAGCCAAGTTTAAAACAACGAAGATTCCCTGCCGGCGGAGTATTTGTAAAATTCAACGAACGAAAGTAAAGAAAGTAAAGAACGGAGAGAAAAATAACGGAGAAAATTCGTCGATAAAAATTGATCGTCGACGATTAATTTTTTTTTCATTTTGTATACCAGTACGCGAAGATCAATGACTGTTACGAACATTGCGAGCTTCGTTATCAAATATACGTTCGTGGTTGGTAATAAACATGATTAGTATTTTAAAATGAAAAACCGCCATTGAAATATTTACATTTACTCGAGCCAAGTCATTGTCACTCACGAACGGAACGTCAATTTTAAAGAATTGCGAGGTAAAATTCCATTCTACGGAGATGCTATTAAAAAAAAAAAAGAAAAAAAAATTATATGAGAGAGAACGTTTAACCTGTGACGGACGGAGTACGCATAAAGAAACCGAACAATCAACACGGACAGGTTCTAAATTGGTCAGCGATTTCGCAACGATCGCGTTAATGAGAGACAAGAGTCGAAAACAATGGCGGGGACAATTTAGTTGCATGCGTACATAACTGGCCGTGGCTAATTGCAAAACCATGCTAACTATGATTTATCGTGCAGGACGTGAAAATCGAAGTGTGCGCCATTCTAAACGACACCACTGGCACTCTGATGTCGTGCGCATGGAAAAACAGAAATTGCCGCATTGGATTGATCGTCGGTGAGTGAAAAAAAATTCTTTTCTCGATAATTGTAAATCATAAGCTATGGTATGAAAAGAAATCTTTCATATCCTCATTGTCTGAATTATTTAACATTCGAGCGTTCTGTTACACAAAACAGATCGACCAAAGGAATAATTGCCTTTTCTCTTAAACATACGTATCTTGAAATGTAATTAAACTTCGTCGTAAACGGCAGATTCGTCGTGTGACTCAACGACGAACAGCTAACTGTGAAAGCTTGCGTTTCGGAAAAGAAAAATGCACGATTTCGTTAACAATTGTTTGCCGTCG
Organism: Tetragonula carbonaria; assembly: GCA_032399595.1. Classification (NCBI taxonomy): domain Eukaryota; kingdom Metazoa; phylum Arthropoda; class Insecta; order Hymenoptera; family Apidae; genus Tetragonula; species Tetragonula carbonaria. Next base: position 6,029,799 of record JAUCRC010000015.1, on the reverse strand, counting down.
ATTTCAAGGTATCATTCAAACGGGATATTTTCGACGTGTTACTCTCAAAGAGGAAAAAAGAAAAAAAAAAAGAAAAAGAAAAACACTCGAACCGCACTTTATCGTTCCAAAATCGGCCTGTGTTCTCCACACGGGTGCGATGTGAAAACGATGTGAAAAGATTTTTCAAGATCTCGGTTTTCGCTTCGAAGGAACTGGCACCAACGCTTGTTACGTGGAGAAGACGAAGAACGTGGAGTGCGCGATTCCGGGGAACTTCGCGCCGGAGAAACCGTACATGCTGATCAACATCGAGTGGGGTGCGTTCGGCGAGCGTGGAGTTCTCGACTTCATTTCAACGGAGTTCGACCGCGACATCGACGAGAACACGATCAACCCGAAGAAACAGTTGTTCGAGAAGATGATCTCCGGCATGTACATGGGGGAATTGACCAGGCTGGTCCTCGAGAAGGTGGTGAACGCTGGTCTGTTGTTTGGCGGAAAGTGCCCCAGCGATCTGAAGAAACGGGGCAAATTCTTTACGAAATACGTTTCAGAGATTGAGAAGTGAGTAGCCAATATCTAAATTTCTCTGCGTTCGTGGTGTTCCTTTCGTTAATTTTCTAATATCTTCAGCCTAATAAGTAAAAGAAAAGAGAGAAGGATAAAGGAAAACTCGTATCGTATGACGAATTATTCTTAATGTAATTTCTGTTATAATAGCATAATAGTATTATTTACTTTGAATTTTTCTATAATTTTCAATAAAATGAATAACGAAGGATGATGACTTAGGATGATAAAGGGCACCTTGATCAATTATTTTTTAATAGAATTTCTATGTTAATGACATTATTATTTACTGTTAATCATTGCAAAGCAATTTTTTTCGTTATCCTAACAAATTCTTGAATTTAATAGACAATTTTCTGATGGGCGAGGAAAAGAGTATAAATCGAAGACAGAATAACATAAGTCAGAAGTGGCTAACTGGCGAGCCTTGCCCCTACTTTCCTGATCGCTAGCGCGACGCAGTGGAAGGGGTAACGCTAGCGATCAGAAGAGCAGGGGCAAGGGCTGCCAGTTACCCACCTCTGACATAAATTATCAATAGACTCGTGTATGTGGATTTTTATCCATTTGTAGAAAATTTACACACGTCCACACAACGAATGTAATACGAGAAAATATTATTGAAAGAAATTAAAACATTATACACGATATCGAGATCTTATTTCTCTAATTATAACGTTTTCAAAAATACGAACGAAAATTCACAGTCTAGTCATTATTTATTTATTTTTAAGAGGACGGTGTATATTTTGATAAAAATCGAATAATCTGCCTTTGTATTGCACTTGAAATTTATATTACAGTATTGCTGTTTTCTGTGATTAAATTGATCATTTTTACTTAATACTTCTTTGCCCATTTACCGTAGAATTACAAGATCTTTTTATTACATAATATTTGTTATTTTAATTTTACTTTTCGCGCGTTTTCAGCGACGCTAAAGGGAAATACACGAACTGCCGTGAAGTACTAGCAGAGCTAGGGCTACGAAATGTAAGTGATCAGGATTGCGAGAACGTCAGGTACGTTTGCTCCGTAGTGTCGAGGAGGGCAGCTCATTTGGCCAGCGCTGGCATCGCTACGTTATTGAACAAAATGGGCGAAGACAACGTCACAGTCGGAATTGATGGCTCGGTCTACAGATTCCACCCATATTTCCACGATCTTATGACCGAGAAAATAAGTCAGTTGCAGAATCACAAGGTGAGATTAATGGGAATATACAAAGAATCGGCTCGAATAAAGAAATAAACAAACGTGTTTGCGATTGGAACAAAATCCCACCCACCCAGAGTGTCTTAAAGAGTAGTGAAAAGAATTTTGTTGAAAATTACATGGATTTTGAGTCTGTTGACGATGTTCAATCAATTCGACGGTAAAACACTCGATGCAAAGTATCTACACGTATTGGAATTTTAGATATTTCGATACTGATACATTTTGAACCGATATCAAATCAGAAAGTACTTGCTTCGATTTAATATAAATATTTGTCGATACTTTTTCATATTTATTCAATACTTTACAAATGTATCAATATCTGTGATGTAAATATTATCATATCTTCATATACTTCATATAAAATGGTTTCGTGAGATATTAATACACATAATAAATATACATGTAACTATCCATATTTTATTCATTTTAGATAATATTCGATACACTTTTACAATTTGCGAGCTAGCATGGATACTATTGATCCGACGTCGATTTCATTAATAACTAACTATACAACACTTAAATCTGAGTAATCGAAGCAAACTCTAACAATGAATTTATAAAAATCCGTTTCTGAGTCGACAGACAATTCTCATATATTTGTTCAAAAATTGAATAACCATCATAACGTTCGAAGTGTAGTACATTGATCCTATGACATTCATATAACAAGTGTAGTGCAACAATTTTCTAAAGTTATATATATATTTTTTTTTTAATTACAGTCTGAAAATTATAAATCCGCGCGAAAATTTGCTATCAGCACCAGCGATACACGATTCGCTAGTCACGTTTTATCGTTTCCGCGTAAACTGAACGTTTCGACGAATTCGTTCGATGAAATTGAACATTTGAATTTGGAGATAACCCGACGATTCGCACCGCGAGTCCTCTCTTTTTTCCCCCCCTTCCGGTTCGTATTAATCACAGTGCGTTTTCTGTGTTTCAGTTCGATTTAATGCTGTCGGAGGATGGCAGCGGTCGTGGAGCGGCGCTGGTCGCCGCGGTGGCTGCCGGGCGCCGGTGAAGACAACGGCTGTGTCGCTAAGTCTCCTCAGCTTAGATTAAATTAAGTTATGTAACGCAGTAACGAATACAAATTTGACACACACACACACCATTAATAATAACACGTACACACAGAAAATGCATGAAGTCACGCGTATGTGCTGAGGAAGAAGTCGAAGAAGATACCTAGTTGTTAAACGAAACTAAAAAGTCGAAAGAAAGAAAGAAAGAAAGTGAGTTTGTGAGAGAGAGAGAGAGAGAGAGAGATGTGCAAGTAGAAGAACGAGTGAATACAGAGAGCGAGGTGGAGAATGAGTGAAGTGTGAAAATACGAAAGAGAGAGAGAGAGAGAGAGAGAGAGAGAAAGCTGCATATACGCACTTGTACATAGAGCTAAAACGTAGCCTAAATGCGCGAACACGTGGAAGCAGCGATACTTGGAGAGAGTACTTACGAATCGTAATTACGAAGCATATTCACGACGTTAGATCGGGAAAGAGAGAAATTTATAACGAAGCAAGAAACAAATAAAACGAAAACACAAAAGTCCTATTACTGCCATAAGTGCAGCCAGATGCGTATACGCAGTCAGATAGGTGAAAAAAAAAAAAAAAAATGAATATACGTGCGCCTAGGTGAAAGGAATTTGAACAAATTTGAAAGAATTTTAATCGTTCTTTTTTTTTTTATTTTTTTTATTTTTTGGCTTTTCTGCAAACCTGAAAGGCTACGTGAATTTATCGACGGTACACGTGTGCACCTAACTCCGGAATATATTTCGTATTCGTATCGTAAAATATATCGACGACGTACGTAGTGGTCGATCTTCGGTGTTCCTTCTTGACAGAACAGGCACAAAAACGCGGGCCAGTCCCCCATTTTCGTTTCACCGAGAAAATGTTGCTCCGGAAATCTTCAGGGAAAAGGATAAAGAAGAAGGCAAGTAACGGACAGGCGTTGTTCACATAGAGCGATTTATAAGTTATTTGTGTTGTCGTTTCTTTGTCCTATCGGTGACACTTATTGTGACACTTGAATGCGCATGATTGAGACTTGGTTGCGCAAAATTGAGAGAAAGAGAGAGAGAGAGAGAGTGCAAATGAGGGTTAATATATATAAATATATATATATATGCGTGAAAGCTCAGTATGCAAAAACCGAGATTATATATTATATATTAATATCGAAATGAGATAAAAAAAAAAAAGAAAAGGAAAATAACGCGTAAAAACGAAAAGACGAAGAGATAGTGCGAACAGATATTTAGAGAAAGTGTGTTTTCCAACAGTTTATTAGAGAGAAAGAAAAAGGAAAAAAAGAAAACCAGTTGTAGTATCGTTTGAAGTATTTTTAGATTTATACGTCACTCTTATTGTTACGATGACGACGATGACGATCGTACACACCGATGATTTTCAAGCGATGTCTCGAGAACGACGATCCCTCGAAGACGTTCGCAACGACGTCGCGACTTAAATTGTACAACGTACATTAAAGAAGAAAAAAAAGAAGAAAAGAGAGAGAGAGAGAGAGAGAGAGAGAAGAAAAGTGTGTGAGTGAGCGCGTATATGAATGAGAGAGAGAGAGAGAGAGATTGATCACGAGTCGTGACTCTTGATACTGTGTCTTCCCGTCACTCTCTCGTGTCGAGAGGCGAATATTTCTTTGGAGTTCAAAGGTCAAAATGGAGCAGAAACAATAAAAACGTGCCGTTTCGAGAGAAAATTTGACGGTCAGCTTTATTATCGTTTCGTTGTCGCGGAGTTGTAATAAAAATAAGATACTTGGATTCCTACTTCTCCAGCACTTTCTTTCGCTTCGATCATCTCGCGACTCATCATCAACTTCGTACAATAATATAATTTACATTACTGAAGAGAGCGTCGTTCGATATATCGCTATCTGGCACCTCTCTCAATAATTCGCAATACATTATTACGAAAGTTGCCCAATACTCTTAAATTCTTTTCTAAACGCTTCGTATTTATAGCGAGTTGCGTCATTTTTATAAAGAGTGTGAGAAGTTTGCCTTACCGAGGATCGTATTTCATCGTAATATTATAATTTAACAAAAAAAAAAAAAAAAAAAAAAATATCAGGCAAATATTCTTTTCTTTCGTAACTACTATTAAATGTTATTACTATTAAATGTTAAAATATAAAATTTGAATGGAAATTGGAACGTTTTCAATGTGACAATATACGTTTAATTAGTCACAACTGAGCTTTTATTCGAAGGGCTCAAAGTAAAACTGATGTAACACATTGACTGTAAAATTCACACAGAGATTTGGAAATTCGTAAGAGAATTCGCTAAATTAACACCTATTCGCTAAATTAACACCTATTATCATGGTCTAGTTTCTGAGAAAAAATACACTTGCATCATTTTTCTCCTACACACTACGCGATGCACGATCATTTGTTCGTGTCAATATAAATTGCACACGTGCTCAAGAAGGAACAGCTGAACCGAATTATGTACGTCACGTTAACTACTATTATTAAAACTAATGAAAGCAAGTGGGGGAGATGATTAGTACGTGCACTTTTGTTGTCAGAACTATCTGATTATGTTATCCTCCGGATAAGCAAATTCTATTATATCAAACCAAACTTGATACTATTCCCCGTACATCAATAATGCGATTAATGTCTAAATAACAATTCGATTGATTATCTATAATTAAAGTGCGAAGTAGCCGGATTTTAGTTTACAAAAAAATTCACATTTAATTACGAGAAGTTCTTATTAAAAACAACAGAAGGAAACCGGTTCAGCCGAGTACTGTACGAAAAAAAGAAAAAAATAAAGATTTGTAATCTCGTGTCTTTCGAGAGGGATCGATATCATGGCGATCGTGGACGAAGTACTATCCTCTATCTTTGCTCCAAAAGAATACTTCCTCCTGCCCTGCGACTGAAAAGCGTGACAAGTATCGTCGGAGTTCTCGACTCGATGCTCGATCGTCGTTCGACTTGTGTCCTCGGATTACGAAACATGGTGGCGGGAAGAAGCGTGTCGGTCGAAAAACTTCGCCCGGCGAGGCTGAAACGTTATCGAGTGGTCGTCGACGCAATTAGAGACAGCGTCGTTGCTGTACGTGTACTTATTTTCGTCGTCACTGCGATAACACCTCGCGGTGTGAACCGATAAAAAATCGCCGAGAGACGAAGGAAACAGGGATTCCGCTATTGTCGTTACACCTGAGAGAAGAGGATCCTCTCTCTCTCTGTTTCGCCGAGTTTCCTCCAGCCGAGTCGAACTCGTTCGTCACCGACCGAACTCGTTAGTCTCTGGTAGTCACCGATGCTGCGACGACTATTGAGACTGAAGGTGGTGAGTAGCTCTGCCCGCCAGTATAGTTAGCGCGATCACGTGAGTCCGCCGTTCGATTTTTTTAGCGCCGACACGAGCACACTCGAAGCGCAAGTCGTGGCGTATTTTAATTAATCGCGAGGCCCCGAGGCGACGCGATCTCGTTGTGATTTCGTCGACGATGACGCTGTGCGATCTTCGCAGTTTTCAAGTTTATTATACAGGCTGTGGATCTTTGGGAGTATCGTTGAAAAAGTAGAAACGGTTGTTTCTCATATTGTAACGTTACAATATTGTAAAAAGCAGCGTGTATGTATTGTATGTGATTCAAATTTCCTATAAGTGCACAAGATGGAACTGATCTGTTAGAAACTTGATCAGGTCTGTACTTCTGTTCAAGAGCCTCGGGGCACTTTTTATTTTTAATATCCAGCGATAACGCGAGATAATAAAATTTTCCTCAAATTGCACGTGTATTTTACAACGCTATTGTTAATATATCAACACTTTACAGACTTGAACTATCATTTCGTTTTTCCAGTTTTCACATGAATGTGATACTTATCTCGAGACTTTTCGCGAGCGAGGTGTGTACACCGCTTGCTAAATAATTCGTAACATTAACTTAGGAATGAAATTGTACGACTCTTTTCTTTATTAACTCAAAAAATTTATTTAGGACAACTTTTCAGATTTGTACAATCCTGATTTTTTCTTAGATGTGGCTCCCTAATTTTTTTGATGAACAGTGCGTTGAAGCACAATTCCGATTGTACCGATTGAAATTGGCATTAGAAATTATTGTGATATCACAGAAGCCAAGAGATTGATATTCGAAGTTATTAGAATATTAGAAAATTGAAAATTATTGGAATTGGTATTGGAAATGATTGGAACATTGCAGAAATCAGAGAATTGAAATTGACATTAGAAATTAGAAAATGTCGAAGATTATCATATGCTAGAAATTATTGGAATATCGGACAACCACTCTGAACATTATACTCTGTATGTAAGAATAAGTCGAACACAAGTGAAATAAAATTTCTCGGTTCAAGTCTTCTATTGTCAAAGCGTCACTGTTGCGAAATTTGAACGACATTGCGTCACACGTCACGCGTCCAAAAGGAATTAATGTGATAGAAAAAAAAAAAAAAAAAAAGAAAAGTACGAGTATGGTCGCACAGAGAGACAGAAAAATTCCTATAAGAACGCGAAGAATTCCTTTTTAGTCGAGCATCGAATTACTTATATTCTAGAGGTTGCGCAAGGGAAATCAACTGTGCTATTAATCGATTTGAATCACGAATAGATGATAAATCGTTCGACGAGATATCTAACTAGAGTATTTAGTACGAGACACGTTGTTTTCCTCGATCAGTAATTACATCAATCGATTCGAAGGAGCAGATTACCGTTGTGAAATATCGTCAAAGACAGCGAATCGATCACATCGGCGGAGCCTGAACCGCTTTTCAGAGCGTCGTGACGTTTTTTTATATTATACGCGCTGGTTAATGTTGTTGAAATGTGTACACGTTGAAGGTGCAAAATAAAAGTCATCGTAAATCCTGTTGCTCACGATCGATGTGCCATTACTATACCGCGTTTGTACATTGAGAAAATATATATATATATATATATATATATATATATATATATCGGGGCTCGATCGATGTTTCTAATATACATATTTAATTTATGTACTTAATAAATATTATTTAGATATTCAATTTTCGTTACGTTGATACATATCTAATGTCTTAATACCGATAAGATAGAATTTCAAGTCCGGAGAAATAGTATAGTAAGAAGTTGTCATTTGCAAGTGGGAGGGGTTATACGATGAAGATAAAATGCCTGTTAAAAAGATATTTGCATTGATAAAAAAGAAAAAGAAAAAAAAGAAGTAGAAGAGAAAACACAAATCGGGGACAAAGATAAGGAGAAGAGATTTTGTAGGATAAATTTAGAATATGAAAAGTTTGATTTCTCTCTGAATGTTTGATCATAGATAAATGTGAATAAATATTCGTAATAGCTCTATTACAGCGGGTCTCTTATCAGCGATCGTATCGATCGACTTGGACTCGACCGCAAAATGAGCGAATATGAAAAATACCGGTGATAAGAAAACGAGAAATTTCAATTATATTTCAAATCCTAGCGTGGACTCGTGTAAATAATCTGAACAGGAATATTAAAGATATTCCGAGTACAAAAAAATCAAGATATTCACGTTCGCACGTTTCAAATTGCTAGGTTTAAATCTGGCAATTTCTCAACCTTGAACGAGCCTAATTAAAATGCAGTTCCTGTATCGATAGTATTTTCTCTGCACGCCGACAGAGGGCAAACGAACCGCGTTCATCTTTACAAATTTATTACTCTTCCGATGAGAAATTTCAATATATTTAAAAACGCACTCCTACATTTTCTTGAAACAAACCTACTGCTTGACGAGTTCCCAATGAAACGAGAAACTCGTCCTCTCCTTTCGATCGTCGTGCTCGACCGTCATAACGATACGTAGCTTGGCAACATCGGCACCACCTGGTGGCAACAGACAGGAAACAAAACACGTCAAAGCCGCAAAGTTTCGCTGCCGCAGCGACAGTGAGCGATTGCACGGCGATACGGGAGCGGAACAATGAGAAATTATGCAAAAGTTGGTGAATATCACGCGAGAAACGGCCAGGAGGCGCGTGCATAGCGTGAAATAATCGTCGACTAGGATCGTACGGTGCATGAAAATGATTAGTGGTATTCAAATCGCGCTGAAGAATGCCATTGACGTGGTGAGTGATAACCCTGATAAATTCCACCGTTTCGTCGTTGGTTCTCTTCCCGATCAACGCGACTGCGTGTCACGTTCGCTTCGTGTCGTTCGTACTTTAATTCGTAGAGCAAAACCGTCGTTTGTTTGTAGGCTGCATCCATAGGTCGTACATTTTGCACGAATAATAAATTGTTCCTTCGTCGCATTCCGTCACACGTGCCATTGTATTTATTTACGTTCTTAGGTATATCGATTTGCTGCATGCCGTGCCTTTGACCATGGTCGATACGACGCACTGTCCGCTTCCTGTGAATCTTCTCTTCCCGTCTGTTCTGCGCGCACAGATCGATTTTTAAATCGCGCCCCGTTTGGCGCCCGTGAAAATGTCCAAATAAACGGCCCCAACAATGCCGGCGAAACCCCGCGCGAAACCTGTCCGTCGCGATCTCGACACGCGCGTATCGAGAGAGGGACGTCCTCTGATCGTTCGAAGATGTATATTTAGCGACTTATGTAATTATTTCAAGTTACATCTGCATATACCAGAGACCAACGGTGGCTCATTAGCATGTGCACGTTTAATAATCTGCCGTGTTTTGCGTCGTACTTGTATTTCTTCAACGACGGGACGAACGATGTAACACGATCGCGCCAGTCGACGAGTTATCGATTATCATAATTGCGTTTTCCTTTTTTCTTTCCACGCAAGTATACGACACTAATTACTTCTTATCGTTTGCAGATAGCACCGCCTGCCACGCCGTTGCAAGACTTCACCTATCATTGGAAACAGCTTATGAACTTTTATGTGAACCATCTGACGGACTGCAAGGTGCCCATACAGACGACGGGCATACCACGGCATTTGGACAGATTGCTGGAGATACTGCTGGAAGAGGAGAAGGATGAGACGGAACCAGGTCCGTGTCTCGAGTACCTGTTGCAGCACAAACTACTGGACCTGCTGGCCACGCTGGCCAGCGCGGAAACTCCACCCGGAATGAGAGCCATCTGTTTGTCGTTTCTGAGGAAATTATTAGGAAGGTCCAAGTACCCTTTGCTGCATCACACGTCAATTTACGGGCCAGTGCAGCGACTGATCGGCCTCTGCAATGGCAGCCCACCGTCGCCAATGGAAGCTGAGGAGGTCCAGTTCCTCCTCACGCTTTGCTTCCTAGTTTGTAAATACCCCCACGTGACCAACATCATCAACGACGCGCCGACCGTTCAGAGGCACAACGCCTCCGCCTCCACCTCCTCCAGAAGGAATTCCGAAAGGATGGAAGTGGAGAAGGTCACGTACATCCCAGCCAGACGAAGGAACAACTTTAATCCATTGTTCGAACCGTTGGACACCCGAGCGGTCACGTTGATCAATCCCAACTTGTTCAGCTCGGAAAACGACAGGAGACTTAGATTTGTGGATTGTAACAGGCCATCTAGTAAGACTGAAACGACGAGAGGGTCATCTAGTCAATCGAACGGGTCGATATCTTCCAGAGACGTGGAGAACGCCTCGCAGTCCTCTAGCCCGATGATAATCCAAAAAACGATATCCGATGAGAATTCGGTTATAGCCGCGTCATCTTCCGACTCTCAGGACTGTGACATCTCGCAGAAGGGCGACGATGTCGCTCTGATGAACGAGATAGATACGCATTTGCAGAATCTTCAGGATCTGCGGTTGGACGTTGAGTATGGGACTGCTTACGAGGACTCTAATTGCGCGGAAGGGGATCAGAGCCTTCTTAGACCGGAAACGCCACAGAAATCGAAATGCCTTCTACTAGATGCCTTGTTGAGTTACATAAATACCGCGGTAATAAAAGCCACGAATTTTAATACTTTGATCTAAACTAGAATCGTCGGTTAACATCCTCGTTTAAAGTACTGGAGAATTTGCTGGATCTCTTAAATGAAAAAAGGAAAAAAGAAAAGAAAGAAAGAACTGAGAATTTAAGAGGTCCGGAGAAATATCAATTCTTTAAATTGCTGATTAATACCGTTCGTTAATTAAAACTACTGTTTATTAAAAATCATAGCAACTTCTTATATCACTTTTGTTACTGAAATTCTGCAATTTCAGTATTGATAAAAATCACCAATCAAGTATCCCATGGTAAAATTCATCGAGCAACAAATTTCTAGACGAAAAACGGTCCCTTTTTTTCAGGACAATACCGTGAGGATAAGAGCCTGCGAGGGGATAATGGTCCTCGCATCACTGGACGATTCATCGTTCGCTCAAATGGTAGCAAACAGCGACTTGGCAAACCTGATATCGAATAGATTAGAAAACCTGTTCAACGCCATTCCAGCGCACGTCGATCCAACGGAGATCGACGGCGTGGACGTCACATGGGGTTTAGATTCGCCAGCGTGGACGAAGGAGAAGAAGTTTTCTGGCTGCAGGCAAGTGGCCGCGTTTTTCATGTGGTTCGATTACTGCAATCAACTGATAAGGGAAGCACATCCGGACGTGGCGGACGCGCTGGCGAAAAGCATCAGAGTGAACTTTTTAGAAAAGATCGTGACACCAGCACTGGCTGAACATCACGTCGTTCTCATTACCGCATTGGTTACTAAATGCTTGAAGGAACTAACATCCAACGCCTTATGTATCGGTTTGTATATAAAACACAATTGTTTCAATGTAATTAACATGCAATCTCTTCTGCTCTTTTTTTTTTTTAAGCTGATGCACCAATGATTTATTTTTGTTCAGAAATAAGTTATTGGCTGGTGGGTCAAGACAGAGGCCCAGAGATACCAAACGTGTGGACGTCACCTGTACTACATAGGCTGATAGACAATTGTTTCACGGATAGTGAGGATTTAACGCTCGAAACGTTAAAACTATTTGAGGAGATGATAGAAAAACGAAATGAGCACATACTGCACTGTCTCGTGCTGGTGTACTTGTCGACGCGAGGGTATTACGATAACACCGCAGCAGATAGTGCAATTGCATCTTGGAGCGACGAGGAGGATGAGAGAGAGAGGGAGAAGAAGGGTTCGCTAGATCTCTCCTACGAGCAAAGTCATAGTCGAACATTAGCACCTAGTAATATTCATAGAATTGTAAATTGGTAAGGAATTAACAAGAAATCGCACTATTACACGTACAAAATGAAAGGCTTCTATTCGAAAGAGAAATTTCACAACGAAAACATTCGCTGTCATTCGGACAAAGTGATTCAAATCGTATACGTACGTGCTTATTGACAAATGTGACATGGAATGAAAAAAAAAAAAAAAGAACTTTGAATGTCAACATTGAATGTCAACAATGAATGTCGATCAATCGCTTTTCAGTAAGTTACCGAGTGACTATGTTGACGAAGTTTTTTTCAGCGTACGTGCTAAAGACCTCTGAACGTGCTAAAGATTTTTTTTTTTTTCACGCAACGATATTTGCACGTGTAATTGAAACAGTGTACCGTGGAATTTTTAACGTAATATCAACCTCCGTTTCAGTTTCCTGTCCCTGATTCCTCGTTATCTACAAACGGACACGGATGTGAACAATTACGAGCGGTACATGGCCGACTTAGAACAACAGTATTCCACTGTGCTGACAGACTGTTCGTTAATGGCGTGGCCGTTAGAGGCGGTAACTGTAGACGATTCCGCGAGTTCCGATTCCAGGCCGGAAGCGGACCATTGTTCCGTAAGATTTTACATGGGGCCGTTTATGACGATGCTTTTCGAGAAAGTGACGAATATTCCAAGACAAAAGTACGAGGTCAACCTGCAACTGACGGTGGTGATCTCGAGGCTTGCGCTCTTACCTCATCCGTACCTGCATGAATTTTTACTAAACCCGTTGTTACCGTTAGCGCCCGGCACGAAGAACTTGTTCACCTGTTTGCAAAAGGTCGTCAAACAGTTGGTGAACGAGGTACCAAAGACACCGGATCACAAACAAATGCTGAAGCAGACGCGAGAACGATTACTAGAAGATTGTTCCCACGAAGGGTAAATGTGCGAACAATCGGAAAGAATTATATCGTTCGTTGTTTAGCGATTTCAGAAGATTAAATATTTCGTGATTTTTAGGGAAAAGGAGAATATCCTGTTCGAAAGCGTGATCGTGACGGAAGAATTCTGCAAGGAACTGGCTGCGATAGCATACGTGAAATACCACCATTCTATGTGATAATTGATATCAAAGAGAGCGATGTAAATTGTAGGATTTAATTACAGTACTATGGCTGAGTAAATTTACTTAATGATCGATCAGTCAGTCTAGATACGCTTAAATAGAAAATTGTTTTTTGTGATGAATTTGTAAGATATACGTATACCTTAAGTATAGCGATTATTATATTAATGTTAATATTTACAATCACTTATTTGCACAATTCAACTTGTGACTCTAATAAAGAAACTACTGAAAAACCGTTTCTGGTTTGATCATTTTATATTTCTGTAGTAATGACGTTACAAAATTTTCTATAATCTCAATAACCTTAAGTTACTCCTAGCAATTATAAAAGATATTTAAACTGGAATATAACTTTCATAAGTGCAACTAGTTTTAAAATCGTATAGGGATAAGTTATCAAAGCTACTTCATATTGGAATAAGTGACGTGACGCATGTACTAGCTCGCAAATGGAAAATACATCAGCCATTTGTATGCAATTACTTATAAATAATATAACATCGTATTTAAGCGATAACACTTGCAAAAATACTTCAGTTATCAAGTTAAATAATGAGAACTTGGCAATAAATGGTGAATTGTATTTTTTACCTAACCTTAAAGTATGGAAGAACTTGTTGAAAGATACAGACAAATGTGAGGAAAAGTGTACAACAGTTTTACAACATTTCCTATATGTTCAAAATGGTAAAACGGATAAGGCTGATGCAAATAGTGCAGCAAACCAGGTAAAATATAATAGAAAATGTAAAGCAAAGAAACATAACCTAATTCTAAAAATAAGGGATATTGATTTTTTTTGCAGGTTTTACAGTTGCTAGTATCATCGAGTAATAATTGGCCTATAAAATTACATAAATATCTTTTAGAGAAAGAAAGAGTTTGTTTGTTTTTGCAACGTACTCCTCTTATAGAGAATTCAATTAAGGCAGCTATAACATCCAAGAATGACTTTGGGAAAACTTTCTCAAACAACAAGATTTTTACTTTCAAATCACTTCAAGATAAGGAATCAGAACTCACAACTAAAAGATTACACCTAATACAATGTGTCACTGAGAAGATTTTGACTTTTCATGGCTGTGAAATATCAGAGGAGCACTCTGATTACAAATTTGTATTTACTTCTAAGTCGCAAGGAAATGCAGAAGAAAATTATGAAAAGTGTGTATGTGGTGTTGTGAAAAATACAGAAACAAACTGTAAAGAAACAAAATTAACATACAAAGAGTATGTTAACAACAAAATTAAAGAATTGAAAGCATTAAAAGAACATAAATATTTCGAAACACAAAAATTTAATGCAGAAACGGAAGAATGTTTCCTTGAGAATCTTGCAAAAGCAACAGTGACATTTGAATTATTATCTGTAAAACCAAGCCGTCCTGTTTTTATTGGATGTAACATTGCAACTGATAAAAATACTACAAACACAAAAGGTTTCTTCAAATCAGAATTTTGCATGAATTTTAGAACTGCAAAAAAACAATTTCTACCATTATTAGTTTTTAGGTGCGTGTTTTATATTGTATAATATAGCAAGAATAGCATCCATTATTGAAAAGTACAACGATAAAAGATTAAAAGGAGAATATCCTGATTTACCATGTGTCAATGATACAAATTTTTCTTTGTTAAACCAAGAGGTATTTTATTCAAATAATACTAAATTTTTAGCATTTCCAACTAACAAAAGAGAATAAGATGATAAATTAATAACTATTTACAATTTCTAGGAAGAATGGGAACTTGTATATAACTTTATTATTGGATATCAACAAATGATAAACCATTGTATAAAACATAATGCTGTCTTCCAAACAAATCCACAAGTTATTTGTATATTTCTATCCAAATTGTGTCAAAAATTTAGCATCTATTATCGTAGAATTAAAATTTTAACTGTAGGTTTTATTTCTAATCAATTTTAATGATTAACTTAAAAACCTAATTGCGTAACTAATAATTTATTATTTATATATTCTTGTTTCATTATAGGAAGCATATGACCATTTGGTTCCAATAATGGTTGCCAGATTGCACATGCTACATGCATTGCAAATTGTGCTCCAAAATGCACTTGCTTTCCTCGACATTATTCCTGTATCTCACATGTAATTTAATAGTAGAGAAATTTTTCTGACCAAAATTACACATTTGACAAATTAATGTACAAAATGATACAAAAAATAAAGAATTGTATATTTAAAAAAAAATAAATAAAAAATGAACTGTTAGTTAAACAAGTTGATTTAATATTTTAATTTTTACTTTACAAGCTTCCAAGTTGTTTAACTTAAATTTGTTTTATTTTTTCATTTGTAACAAAAAATGCAATTCTAGATAATTATTTTTATAAATTTATTGTTACTTTTCTGATCAGTTAAGGATTTATTGGATTGGGCAATTATTTATTGAAAGATATGATAAAACTAGACTGTTAAGTCACTCCTATTGTATTATCTAAGTAGATGTGTATCTGCAGATATGTATTCTATATTTATAATTATACATATATTTATAATTTATAGCTTTAATAATATTTTTTAATAATTATCTAATCATATTAGACAGTATCTTATCGCATGTAAATGTGTTGATTTTATCACGTGAAAAGATAACCAACAAAAATAATTTTCCGTGATAACATAACAAACGAAAATAATTACATTTTCAAATAACGATGCGTGAAATAATAAAAACGATCACAATACATATAACTGTAAATACACGTGTGCATTTTTCAAATATGATTCTTTATTTTTAAAATTAAATACAATTTATATAGAAATTGTGGATTTTTTTGACTCACCAAACTGTGTCTCTGAAGAAATTTTTCTAACTTTTGACGATAATCAAAGAAATCTGTAAATTACGGTATTTTATTCTTTCATGAATATATTCTTGCATTTATCACTACAACGCACACATAATGATCAAACTTCAATACAAAATAATCAAACTTCAATAAATCATACCGCAGATCCGTTACGTTTAAACGGTATCGAACGCTATACTGATCTCGAGAGATTCACAAGTATCGGTTTGAAAAACTACGGGCGACGCCAAATAGTATGCAAAAGATGGCGCGATTATACGAATTTTCAAACGTACTTTTCTTAAATTTCGTAACACAACGAATACGATTAAACGACGTTCCAGAACTGCTGCATTTAAATCATCTCCAATAACGTATAAATTTCCTTATAATAGGATTGAATAGATTGCAACGAACCAAACGGAGTGGAATTTAAACGATTAAAAAATCGATCCTATTATTATAAGCTAATTCCCGATGCAATCTCGATAACATCGAGCGATTGATCGACACGTTACTTTCTTACGTCCAGTTCGTCAGTTTCAGCGTATTGGTAAACGGAAAATCGGAGTACCTACCAGAAGTAGTATCGCACGTGAAAAGTACACGCACGATAGCGTGTAAGAGAGCGAGGCGAGGAACACAGCCAGCTGTTTGTTTTGTTTTCGGGCATGAGATTCACGTGACACGACCGGTGCTGGTGGCGGCTCGCACGGCAGCGTCGTATTGTCAACGTTGATTGGCCGAGGCAGTGCACTCGCGCACCGCTCAGCCAATCAGCGGCATCGTAAGAAACGACGTCTGGTGCTTCTACGGTGCAGAGACGTTTGACATCGATAAATGCGTGAGAGTGCTCGCGAAGTGCGGAGGTATCAGGCTGTCGCTCGCTCGTCGGCTTGTCGTAGTCGTCGTCGTCGTCGTCGCCGCCGTCGTCGTAGGGGGCTCGTGGGCTCGTCGCCGTCGGTCAGTTTCGAGCCTCCTTTTCTTTGTCCTTTGACTAGCCCCCACCCCTCCACTCCGTACCCGCGAAAACCTGTGCAGAGGAGTAGTGTTAGGCAGTGCCGATCCACACAGTGACCGTCTTTCTTTGCATCGTCGCTCAGCTGCGCCTACTTTCGTGTGTGAGCGAACGTACCCGGCGTGCTAAATGTCACTAGGTGGACGATAGAGTCGAAATATATTCGATCCTCTCGACGTCGCGTCGTACGTATGTACGCACGCACGCACGCATGCACGCACGCACGCACGCACGCGTTTGGTGTGTGTTCGTGCATGTGTACAGTAGGCCGGACAGGGAGCACACGTTCACGTTTAGGAATGACTGTTGTCAGAAACGAGTGTTGTTAGTGTATCGTCAGATACGCGGTACAACACTCGCATGATCCCCAGGCTGCTTCGTGTATACTGCGTATATCGCTTCTGCTCGCGTATCGTTGACGTACATTCGCATACTCCGAAATTTCTCTACATACTGCGAACCTGTGTATGCACCCACCATGTTGCCGTTGTTTCTTGTATGGGAACCACACTCATTACCGATCACACACACACACACACACCTATGCATCTATTCACGCGCGTGTGCGATAGACATGTTTGCTGAGCGACGTAACGTGCATGTGTACGAAAAGTTGCAATCCAGCCGAGAACGGAATCAAGGGAGCGCCTTTCTGTGTGCTCATCGTGAACGGGAAGCCAGTACGAGCATTACCGTGATCGGCCGCGTATCATGCGAGTTTCTAGAAGATTTGCCCCCTTTTGTGTGCCTCGCGCGTGACAACGTACGTTCTCTCTGACGAGTAAATTGCGGTTTTATTGGCACACCGCTCGACGGTCGGTTTGCGCGAGTGTGTTTGCGCGCGTGTGTGTGTGTGTGTGTGTGTGCGTGTGCGTGTGGTGTGTGCTCGTCTGCGTACCGCAAACTGCGTATTGCGTGAGTTTCACGGGAATCGTTGACCTCGCGACCAAGTTGACCGAGTTACGCGCGTGGATCGAGAAAAACAGTGAATAGAATCGTCCGCGAACAACAACACATTTCGACGCTCCGTTTCGACGCGTAGCCGATCGTGTTTTTCTGCTCATTCGTTTCGGCCACCGCGACATATATACACACGTACATGTACGCAGCTTGCGTTACATGTCCGAAATATCGCGTCTTCTCTCCCAGGCCTCTCTCGGTGCATGGCTCTCGGTAATATCTACGCGTTCAAGGTCAGCGCAGAAAACAAGTAGCCGGTGCTACTTTGTAAAGTGGTCGCACGCACATACGCGTTGTACGCGTTACACGCCGATACACGTATCCCGACCAAAAATAATAGTCTGTCGAGCGCGCGCAAGATCGAAACGGCCGGCGATCGAGATCAGGTTCTTTCGCATTCGTTGGTGTTCGCTCGCCGGTACGTTCGGTCGTTCGCGTCCGCGATAAATTTACCGGCGACACGCGTAATCTCGATCCTTTCGACTCACCTAGTGACTGTACATATTCTGTAGCGTGCTCCTTTTCGATTGTACTGTTCGCGCTTGTTCGCTCGCTCGCTCGCGCGCGCTCTCTCCGTTCTCGCTTCTCTTCTCCCCTCCTCCCCTCCGTTTCTCTATGTCTTTGTCGCGTACCCGCGGAGCACGTCTCGTCGATTCGCTCGCACGCGACTCGCGTATGGAAGTGTGGAGCAGCGGTGCGTCGGTATTCTCTTGCCTCGCGTACATCCTACCCGGTCGTTCATTACCCCCTCCCCCCACTCCCCCTTAGTCTCTTTCTCTTCCTTTTTCTCCTCCATTTTCACGTGGTTTGATGTGATCGCAGTGATTGTTGTGAAACGAAGGTGAAGAGGAGAGAAGAGAACCAACGAAATCAGGCAGAAGAGTGAGAGAGGGAGAGAGGGAAGGGGAGAGAGAGAGAGAGAGAGAGAGAGATAGGGAAAGGAGAGTATATCACACGCGGTACCGAGCTGAAGTGAAAAAAAAAAGAAAAGAAAAGAAAAAGAAAGAACATAAGAGAAGAAACTGGCATTGTGAGCAAAAGGGCAAGTGAAATCGGAAAGTAAGGTACAGAGAATATACACGAGCGAATACGTACGCGGACGAGATATAAACGGGAAGTGGTCGAACGGTGATCGAGAAGAAGCTACGAAGGGAAACGGAATCGCGAAACAATCGACGGAATACGTGCTGTGATAGAGAACGAAAAAGAGACAACAACAACAACAACAACAACAACAACAACAACAACAACAACAACAACAACAACAACAACAACAACAACAAGAAAAAGAAGAAGAAGAAGAAGAAGAAGAAAAAAAGATAGACAGTTCTTGATGCGTATCGCGCGTTGGAAAGGCCTGGTCATCGATTTGCCGTCCGCGAATCTAGTGCGCTTTTGAAATCGGGCTAGCCTCTGAGTTAGCGTGGGGCGCGTGTGTGTTATACGTGCATCTAAGCGAACGCAGCCAGCGAGGCGCGCGGACGGTGAAAAGGAGGAAGAGGTGGCGGTGGTGGAAGAGGCGGTGGAGAAGGAGCGGCGGTTGAATAGGCGGCCGGAGAGAAAAGTTGGAGAAGCAACACCAGCGCCAGCCAACATCAACAACAACAACACCAACACCAACACCAACACCGACACCAACGCCACCACCACCAACAACAACACAATAATAACAGAGATCGGCCGCGCGGTGTATAGGAGGTGCTGGTGCTTGTCGTGTGCGCTCTGAACGTTTATTGCGTTGTGTGTCGCGCGCGCGCGCGGCAGTGATCTCGTCGGTGTGTGTGCCGGGATTGCAGGGAAAGAGATAGTGAACCGAAGCCGCCAGAATTACGCCAAATCGGGGAAATATGAGCATTGCTGCCCTACTACAGGCCGCCGAGTATATTGAACGAAGGGAAAGAGGTGAGTGCTGCCCTACCGCCTATATGTACCACCCGTATTTCTATGCATGTGTATGCGTGTATGTGTTTTCCCTCCCCTTTCTCTCTCGCGTTTCATCGCGGTTGCGCTTGTATGTGGCTCGCTCGCTCGCGTGTGTGCGCCATGTCATTGGCACATGGCAACGAACGCGCGTTGTACCTCCTCGTCGTTGGATCTCCTCGGAACGCGACCTTTGTCGTTACGCCTATCCTCAGAAGCTTCGCTTCTACATTCTTCGTGGCTTTTTCTTTCATCAATCGGTATCGCGACTATCGCCTCCGGAATCGAAGCTTTTGGGCAGAAAATCTTCTTCGTTGTTTTCACCTGTTAACTGTACCTGTGTCACTGCACTATTTGCCATCCAAGTCACGTGTTAATTGGGAATTACGAAAATGATTCCCGATATTCAGCATGTGTATTTCAGAATCTTTCATATTTTGTCCTTTTCACAATTGAGGTAACATAAAATCGGGCTTGGGAATGGAATGGAAGTATGTGTCGGTGACTTACGTCGTAGCACGGAGTACGCATATTGTTAATAAGTACAGATAAAGTTCCCCAATATCGAACTGGACTCGCGAGACTAGATTTTTTTCGTGTCCCGTAATTGCGCGTTTTGGAGCGCGTGACCTTCACGTGGTGTACGCCACTGTGACGCAACGTGCAGCGCACGCTGCAGCCGTGTCGCCGTGCACGTTCGTTTTTCGGCCGACCGACGGTAAACACATCAGCAAACGTACGTGCATATAAGCATGTATGTGTGTATATATATATATATATATATATATATATATATGCGTTCGTTGTGCTTTTTCGCGATGCACCGTGTATGAGTGCGTGTCATTGTGACACGTAGGTCGCGTATACACGTATGCGTCAGAGTGCGCGAAGAAGCGGTAACGATGATCTCATTTTATCACTCCACTTATAATACCGCTGCGACGTAGTCGATGCTGCGTCTGCTCGCGCGTGTGTGCGTGCTGAATTCCCGCATTATCTCCTTCCCCCCCTCGTTTCTCTTGCATTTTTATTAACCGACCGTGTGTTTTGAATAAAATTCCTCTATCCTCCTCTCTAATTGATATTTCGATGTTTCGATTAGAATTCACAGACAGCAACGGGAGCATGTAGTGCGGGAATATATCTCTTTTCTTTCAAATGTGGCAAACAAGCGTCTACAATTAAATCTGCGATCCATGGTCAAAACGACCATGTGTAACTATCGCCACGTTTCCTAGATGCAGTGTTCGATTCGATTCGATTCGGTGTCCCTTTACTCGAGTAAATACGTACAACCTCACGCGAAACACTTTGTTAGATTCCTCTCCCACCGTAGCCCGTTTCTTTTAAATTCACCGGGTCGTCGCTAATAGCCACCGCGCTGCCAACATTACAAATCTGTTTTCGCGAAAGCCGTTTCGCGTGACGTAAATAACCAAAATACACAGATCACAACAAACGGCTGTCGGCTTGCATTTTTCCGCGACGCGGTACGTTTCGCTTTCGAATAGCCGGTTGAGATTTACGGTGTCGTAATTCTTTCCTGTTTCTTTTAAGATCCGTGTGGTACGGAGCGCGCGTGACGTACACGTACATACATAGAACACCACGTATAGTCACGTTCATGCACACGTTCGAGCGAACACTCTGAAAGAACGGCTTCTTTGTTTCTCCCTCCTCTCCCTCTCTTTCTCTCTCTCTCTGTCTCTCTGTCTCTCTGTCTCTCCTCTGTTGCCGTGCATCGATCTCTCGTGGTTAAAGCTCGCATCACGCGAGCAAGAGAGGGACCAGCAGTCGAGCCCCAGAAAAAGCTTTCGGTTTATTGGCCGCGCTCTCGTCAAGTGAGAGAGAAGAACAAGGGGGAATCACGGCGGATCGCGTCGATCGAGCATTAACTATTATTGCTCGAGGGATAAGGCTGTTACACGTTATTTTAATCGGTCTATTTGGCACGGTTTCCCTGAAAAAAAAAAGAAAAACGCTCGCGGGTCGACCACGGGCGAGAGAGCCCACGCGTCGTTATACTCTTTGTCCAAAATTAATTGGCTCGCTCAAGGCCGCCGCTTCCATGACCGCGAAACACGTACGTCTCGCAACAGTGACGTCTGTTTCTTCTATATACATCCTTTTGCGCCACAAGTTTTGTAGGAATATAACCTTCGAACTTCGTACCTTCGGATTGGACAACGTTTTACGCCAATTAAAATCGTTCGATCGATCTAGCCGATCGGTGAAATTCCACGCAACGCGCTTCAAGTTGCGACGAACGGAAACTTCTTGGAGTGGAGCAGCGAGCTCTCGAAGCTGCATTCCCATTTTGCATCGCGTTTGCAGCCCACGCGAAGTTCTCCATCGAGTTCGTGACTCGGTTGCTCCACCGGCCATTAATTGACCGGCCGATTAATTTCGTAGCTGTTGGCAGGTTCGCGCGGACCGGGTTACTGTTCTTTCGATAACCTCGTCCAGCGTTCGGTTGCAAGGCCTCGCTCGGAGCTATCGTTAAGCGGCTTGCCGTCATTTCCAACGCATTTCGACGAGCGTTCAGCTAATATCGCGCTCGATATTTAACGAATCTCGCGGAGTTACGGCCCCGTGTCGAACGAAACGAAATGGCAAATTAAATTGTTGTCGCTCCGGGAGAGGAATTCTCTTTCTCTTTCTCTCTCTCTCGTCCAGGGCAGAATTCGCGCTGAATCGCTCCGTTGACGATTTCAGCGACGCGTTTCCGATTCTTCTGTCGTTTCTATTAAAAATGGAAGAAAAAAAAAAAAGAAAGAAAAGAAAAGGAAAAAAGAAGAGTCACGAAGGGAGACACGAGGCATCTGCAGACAGAGAGATGGAAATGGATGTCGCGAGAGAGAGACGGAGAGAAATAAAAGGATTGAATTGAGAGGGGATAATGGCGAAGAGGAGGGCGGGGAGGGTTAAAAGGACGGGGAGAATTGAGAGAAAGGAGTAGAAGGAGATGGATGAACGGGTTAACGAACGAATAAGATAGAGACCGACCGAGAAGAGCGTAGCAGAGTGTAAATTTTTATTTCAACGTCGCATCGCTGATGGCTTCTTTCTTTTCCCTCGTATTCACGGCCCCGGTCTATCTATAGTCTTGGGACAATTGTTAGATTACCTTCGACTCTGCTAAAAATTACATTACCATTCGGAAAAATGTGGAAGAATGTGATTGTCGAATGTACCGTGTTTTACTGTGAACAACACGCCGGTTTCATTTCTATGTAGAATGAACCGCGGTTTCTCATGCAGACTCATGGAATTTTGAGAGGAATGTTGTTGTTTTACGCAGGAAATTTCACAGGAGCAAAAACTATTGTATTCTTGCAGGAATAAAAATTATTATACGTAACTGGAAAACGATAGTCGAATATCTCACGTTCATCCTTCGCGATTTTTTTCAACGAGCAACCGAAGGAGGAATTGCACATTATTCTATTCATTATAGTATTCGTATCGCACATAATTTCCTATCGTTCGTGTAATTATAAAAAAAAGATATGAAAACTGCAAATACTTTCTGGAACCAACTTGGTATATAAATTCAATTACACCAGACATATTTATTAATGTACAGCGTTTCTGTTCGTCGATGTTGATAAATGTAAAAGATGAAGAAATACGAGAGAATAGAAATTATAAAAAAAACATAGCGTAATAAAGAATAAAATATATGCGTAACGCGCGAATAAATAAGTACAAACGAACTTGTTTGTAATTCATTTTATTCGACGAATAAAAAATTTACACTCTGCTACGCTCCAAGTGACATCGCGCCACAATGTGTACGAGTATCAACGTCGAGGATCACACAAACGTGCATCACGTGGGTCGTTTACAGTGTTACATTAAGACTTTCGTGCGAATGTTCGGGGGCCACGTTTGGTTTATCGTGCATATTCCCGTGGCCGAAACGGATAAACATCACTCGTGTTCCGTGGTTTAATAAAGGGGTACGCGTGTATGTGTGCGAAACGCACGTGACCGCTAATGATACGCGGTGTACTTACACGACACAGCATCCAGCAGCATATTCGGTCGTGTACTTTCAGCGCAGTTAACACGCGCTCCGAAGGGGATAGAGAGACGTTTTGTTAATTCATTGCACGATGTCGGCCCTTGTTTTGCCAGGGACAACGGTGCTTCGTTGAAATACCAGCGAACGATAGAGTTCCCTTGGCTCGTTGAGTTTTCTGTTCGTCGATGTTCGTCTTACTCTCGATGTTCAGCCCGTGGTAGAAACGAGCGAGTTTCGCGGTGTGTTCCCGAGTGAAAGATCGCTTTGGCGCTACGAGGTAACCCTAAATGCTACAACGGACATGCACGCGGACCCGAGAGCACGGGGAAATCGAATTTACCTTTGTGGAAGTTACCTTGAATATGTACATGGATCAACGCGAGTAAAGTATCGGAACGATCACCATCAAAAACCCCTTTTTGCGTCGTACGAAACTGTTTGCTAGTCTTCGTTAGAATATTTCACTGTACGAGCGAATTGCATTTTCTGGAGATGATAAGTACAGATCGAAGTTTGACTTACGTTTGATACGGCACCAAGAGTTTTAATCCTGCTACGTTTCTTCTGATAATGGGTATCTTTTATTCGGGTTGAGATGTCGTATTGGCGATGTACGATTTTGTGCTCGCAGTTTTCTTCAAACTTTTTTCCTTTGTTCACCAAGATAAGAGCGAGTAAAAATTTCTAAGGGACGTAATATGATTAAACATGTATTATTAGATTGGATTGTGTTGCAGATGAAATGATTCGTAATAAAAGTGTTAAGGTTTATTGTTGTTTTCATGTTCGTAATGTGAATCAAACTTGGACTCATGGGATTCGATACATTTTGATACATTATGAAATAATCTTACGATTATTGTTAATCTCATGTTATAATTGGAAAGTCTTTTGTCTATTCTTGTTGATAATTTTCTCCTCCATTTTTCTGTTTCCTCAGTTTTTTTTTTCACACGACTGAGAGATTAAATGTTCTCTTAATTCTCGGAAACTTGTATGAATGTTGCAAGTTTTACTTGGTTTTTCAAGTTTCAAGTCTCGAATCGACGATACCTTTAGTTACGAAATTCCGAGTGATTTTACGCGTTTGTGAAACCGCATTTCACACGCAACACAACGATCTAATAATTAATCACGGATTGTAACACCGCGCAAGAAATTTCTGTTACGATGAATAAAAATATATAAAAAATCAAACTCAACAGCTTCGTAAACAGCTTTTAACAAGTACGCCGAGCCGAGGGAACAAACGAAATAAGAAAAGACAAAAATACAAAAAAAAAAAGGAATGAGAAAGAAAAGCAAAAAGCAAAACAAAAAAAAAAAAGAAAAGGGATAAAAGGAAGAAAAGAGAAAGCACAAAATCTGCTGCTATTCTTTTTGAGAAGCTTTGTTCAAAGGTTCCCACGCAAAACACTAGGGTTGTAGTTTTGTTCGAATTTTTGGAAACGAGTGGTTGGTGCTTAACCCTTTCTCTATGAATTGGCAAACTCGTTTCATAAGGTTTCTCTCTCCCTCTCTCTCTCTCCCTCTCTATGAACACGCGTAATTTGGCCGTGCTATTCACCAGGCGAATTTCTCTTTTGCATGAGGCGGCCTTATGGTCGTGGAATGCGAACGAGACGCTTTTCTTCTTTCACGTGGACAGATGGCCGATGTATCGCGGTGGTGTTCGCGCGAGCATGCGTTTCTTTCTTTTTTTTTTCTTTTTTTTTTCTTTTTCTACCGGGCTGCCATTAAGGCTGCTGCACGACGACGACGACGACGACGATGATGATGATGAGGATCGGAGACTCAGAGACACGGCGAGAGGAGGCATTTATAATTTACACTAGTCGTTGCGGTTCTAACTTTACGCGCGAACAAAATCGAACGTACCTCGGTCACGTTCGATTTTTTCGAGCAGGCAAAGAATTTTAAGAAAGACAATTTTAAGAATAAAATCGAGTAAATAACTAAATAACTGTAGTTTCAACTTACAACTAGAATATTTTATTTCTGAATATCTGCGAGAAGCGATAACGATTAAAATTGTAGTGGGAACTAGTAACGCAGATACATCTTTCAAACTGAATGACATTAACCCATAAAGTTTTCCGATTTTGTAGAAACGTGTTAAATGGTAGTTTATTTCATCTTTTAACGCTGTGAACATTAAAACTATTACAGAAACTTTCGCAAACTAATATTTGTCGCGTTATTGCATACGTACAAGTACCAAATGAGGATCAATTTGTTTTTACTTTATATTACTATTAATAAATGATCATTATGTATTACTATATAGTATTATTACTATAAACATTTTATATTATAAATTATTTAGTTATTACTGTGAGTATATATTATCGTATTGCTACGAATAATAATAAAGAATTCCAAGCGTCAGATCGAAAAATAGCAGATGTATTAAAAAATTTGAAATAACGCGAACAAACAAATAAAATTGGGAACGAAGTTTTAATATTAAACTTCGCAAAATTTTATGTCGTAATTTTAATTCCGCTTGTGCTCTAGAGCTTGCATTATTTCGACATACATACTTTGTAAATACAGGAAATGAAATACGTATCGCATAATTTTTTTTTCTTTTCTGTTTCTATCAACGAAACGTCTTCGAGTGAAACTTTTCTATCGAGTCGAATAAATAGCTTCAACATCGCGAGTAAGTATATATCGTTTCGATCGAGTTTTTACACATCGTGTCTTTATTTCGTTGTTCTCCAGCTTACATCAATATCAATCTCTCGATACGATGAGACCTGAGTTTTGTGCCATCCTGAGCGTAATTTCAAATCATGACAAATCACAGCGCTGGCTATTTCTGTATTTCTGTGTTGTTTTCTCGCGCGGCGAGAGAGAATTTTCTAGAGAAAAATTGCCGGAGAGCCGCGGTGTCGTGTGCGTTTCGTTCTTCCCTTGGATTTCACTTTTATAAGCAAACGGCTTTTACATTCCTGTAAAACTGTTGGAAACACTTCAGGTTACTAGACAGGTGGCAAAGGTCAGTTCTTCTTCTTCAATTTTTTTTTTTTTTTTAAATAAAGTTCTCCAGATTTGCGGTATATCCGGAAGTGGGTTTTCGTTCTCTTCGGTTTGATAACTTGAAGTGGTTTTTGAAGATTCTCCCAAGTTTCACGTATGTTTCTATGCTTGTGTTATTTATTTACGGAGTTCGTACGTGTACGTACGTACGTGGTTTCCTTTCGAGAGTGTTTCCTGGATGCTTGTTCTTCTTCGAAAAAATTTCGGAGCAAACACACTGTGCGTTTCTTTTTTTGGATGTTACGTTGTTTCGTAGAAATCTCGAATAAGAATTTTGTTTTTCTCTCTGTTGCCTGTGTTCCTTGTTCGAAAACAATCTTTTGAAAGATTCTTAGGTTACGTGATTTTTCAAATTACCCGCCTGTTCAGTCGAAACAATTTACCGATAATCCATTATTTTAATATTCTCCGTATTGATTTCAAACAATCGCGAACTTTCTCATTTCTTACACGGGAATAATTTCGTGGAATATTTATTAATTTATTATACCTCGAACAGTCGTAGTATATTATATTATTATACTTTCGATAATCAAAATATTTTAATGTCCTCCATATTTATTCCAAACAATCGCGAACTCTTTCATTTCTTCTACATCTACTTATAGAATTTGTACGTATTTTTTTTTTCTTTTCTCCCGAAAAATTCCTACAGCGTGTACACGTGAAAGAGAAAGTACACGAAAGAAGAAATTATGTTATTTTCGATCTCGCGTAGAAAATTTATAGGCAGAGAAACGTGTAATAACACAACGAAAGTATGTTACACAGTCACCAGTCACAATTCTGCTCGAAAATTTGCTCCCTGCAAAAAAACGTTGTAACGGAGAAAATTTTATTTTCCGCGTATTTTCATAATTCGCAGTCTACTTTACAACACGGGGAGGGAGGGGTCTTCCAGCGTTCAATAGCCTTCGTCTCCCTCTCCTGTTCAGAAAAGTCTCTCCATCGCTTCGCTCTAACAGTCTCTCTATCGGGGCCCGATTGGAAAACTGGCGATAGCTCGTAAATTGGCTGGTCGAAAGGTTCTCTCGATGCACGGTGCTCTCGTTCTCGCATTGTTACATTTTCGAATTTATTCGAAACGTGGTGGTGAACGTGGCGTGCGTGGTTCGGCGCAGGCTGGAGTTCTCTCGCCGGAACACACACGGGGGCTGCGTTAACTGAAATCGTAACATAAATCCCGCGCTTTTCGAACACTCTGCGTCTCCAGTCCGGTTCCCTCCTCACACACACACACACACACACACACACACTCTCTCTCTCTCTCTCTATGTATCGGTGGAGCGAGAGTCGCTTCGTGTCCAGGCGGAGTTTTAATGCCGCAGTAAGTTACGTCGGGAAGACGGAACGTGACTTTATCTCGGCATGGCCGTGTGTACGCGCGCTTTAATGAGTCGTGTTCGCCGCGAGCGAGCGAGCGAGCGAGCGCTTTTTTCACAACACGGCCGCGCGCGCGTTGGCTGTCTTTCGGAATTCGCGCGATGCGAACGCGGTTCGCGGCGTACAAAACTGACCGACCGATTGGTTTGTCATTGCAGAAGCTGAACATGGCTACGCTTCGACGATGCCGATGCCCGATGATATGCGGACGGTCACAAAAAGGCCAAAGACGAAAAAATCCCAGGGCAGCAGGTTGGTATCACCGCGAGACTACTAGCTTTCTCAAGTTTTTTTTCTTTTTATTCACGAGTCATACATTTTTCTTACCTCTTTTTTTTTTCGTTCTTCGCTTCCTCTCTCTCTCTCTCTCTCTCTCTCTGTTCCCTTTTGCTTTCGAGAGGAAGCGATTCGAAGAAAAAATCGTGTACAGTAGATGGCAATTAGTTGAGCAAGAAAGTTATTTCCTTATAGTACAGAAATATAGCTTCCATGTATTACGACAAGAAGTGATTTTCATTTTGATGAAAATTTCATTGATAAAAATGTCGTGAGACTTTGTTGGTTATCTTATAGGATAGGACAGTAATAATTACTGAATATATATTATTCGAATATTTAGTGAATATATATTATTTAAATATATTATTTATGATAAATAGATATAATCTATAGTATCTATACTATCCAACAGCAACAAACCGAACTTACACGATATCTACTTAGATACTATTAGATATTATTTAGATACTAATAGTATAGATTAATATCTACTAATAGTACAGATAAATATTATCTATAGTATCTATATTATTGTAGTACAGTACATTATCTATTATTATCTATATTATTGTACTACATATAGTAAATAGATATTATGTAGGTGTCGGTTTGTTTTAAAAAGTCATTCATTAAAATAGCAGTAACTATTGAATACATTTTTATCTACGCGTATTTCTCTATCATAAGAGAAATGACAGAACTTTCTGAGCTGCGAACTTTTGTCCATTTATAGCAAACGATGCAAAAACGCAAAATATATACGTGTGTGTCGTTTTATTTTTTTTCAAGTACGAGTTGAAAAATACCTATTGTTTTTTTTTTTATGTGTTTGACGATTTATCGTATACGTATACGAGTTTAATCAATCAAAATCGTAGCTAAACGCCGTTGAAAGTGTATCTTATCAATGCACTGAAGGCCACCACATTTGTTTTGAACGACGTTGATACGAAATGTATTTTAATGCGGTTTCATCGTGTGTTCGTGCCGTACGTGATTGCACGATGAGGTCATTCAACTCGTTTTAGAAGCGGTCGCGAGAAACAGAACCGAATGAATAACACGCGTGTAAAAATAATGATTTCGACTGTCGCAATGTCATTTTACAACATTTAAAATTGGCCTGAAATCTTCGAACTATAGAAGCTCATTGAATTCTCTTTTTACGTACGATTTTCTTCAACTTCTTTCAAAGAACCAAATTATGTTTAGATCATCACCAGACTGTTGATTTTTATGCACTTATGTGGGAAATTTTGAAGTTCAGAATTGCACAGAGTTCAAATACATATAAAAAAAGCCTAAAGTGCTAATATTTATTACGTAAAATAATTTTCTACTCTAATGCTTTTTCTTATATAAGATATTATGGAATTTTCATGGAATATTTAAATTTGCACAATAGTCTGGAAATATACTTACGAAGCAGTTGTTTCGTTTTTCTTTTTTTTTTTGTTTCACCATTTTTTAACTATTTGGTTATGCTCTCGCGTATTCAGAAAGAATTAAATTCTTTATTAGATTTTCCTATGTTACATGTATAATGGAGCGTCTTGTTCCACGGCTAATTTATTTTCCGTCGATACTCTATAACGTCGACGTTTTTCCGTCTCTTTCTTTCATTGAGCAAGGCAAACGATTTCACTTCGCTTTGAAGTCTAACAAGAACGTACTTTTCCCATTGCAGGACAACTCATAACGAGCTGGAGAAAAATAGGTGAGTACTTCATTTATCTTATTAACTTAATCCTATTTCAATCTCTCAACCGTTTTGTTTTCGTCGCATAATTAGAGAGCATAGCCTACCAAGACTGTGCAAACTCGCCAGTATTCACCGAGACTAAACGAAAATTAGGTTCTTTTTTTTTTTAATGCAATCTTCGTCTTGTCTCGTCCAATAAGGAAGTGTTCGAATTTCAAATCATTAATTTTCGCGACAACAGAGATTTTGTTTTACTTAAAAATCCTCCAGCGGTTTTTCATCGATGCGTTAACTGTAACATGAGTAAAAGTGATTAATTATTTTATACGTAATTTCCAGAATAGAGGAAATGGAATGTTCGTAGTTTTTATTTCGAAGCCCGCGAAGCAAAATTTATTTAAGCTTCGTGTCGGCGTATAACACGCCCATCGGGTAATTAATTATTTCGAATCGGTAATTTCCAAATATACCGTAACAATCATTTAAAATTCCGTTGATAGTATTGAATCAAATTACACGGAATTAGCTAATGATTCGAAATTAATTCACAGTCGATTTCGAGGATCGCGAAACGAAATTTATTTAAAACTCACAAATCTCGTTGGATCAGGTATGCAAACACACACGTGATAATATTTTATACGTATAACTTTTCAATTCGAAGACGTAACGAACTGATATCCATCACAAAGAAAAGAGTTTGAGCTCCATTAAAAAAAAAAAAAAAAAAGAAAAATCAAGAGACGAAATTTATCGGAATAGAATTAAACGTTGAACAGAGAGAAGAATCGCGGTGGGTTAATAAAGGATATTTTCGCTGGTCGCGCGTCAAAAGCGAAAAGAAAAGGGGAATTAGGGGCACGGTGAACGAGAGGAAGGCGAACAGTTGGCGATGCCACGACAAATGATCGTCCCCGGTCGTGTGTTAAATTGAAAGCAATTTACGGTTATCTCGCGTCGTTATTCGCGACGTACAAAGGGCCGGGTCTGTTAATTAACATGCGTGATACGTACGATTAGATGCGACCCTTTTATATATACACAGAGCGGGTCAGGAAAGTTCGAAATGGAGCGGAACAATGGCCGACGAGACGCTCATCGGTGGTGGAACAGGTTTCCAAGGGTGCCTGCCTGCGCTAACCCCGATTGTCGACGTGATTTATAAGTCGCGGGCCCGTTCTCTTCCTCTCCTGCTCCTCTCTCTCTCCGAAAGCGAAACGGTTCGCTAAATCGTCACCGACCGCGTCAAACACCGCGGAACTTTTGATTTGTTACTTTTCGCGGACGAAACCGACTACTCGGAAAGGTTTCCTTCAGTTCCTGGAATTCTGGGCTCTTTGAGTTTTCGGGAAATGTTCGACGAGACGAGAGATTCCTTTGGGAAAGGGAAGATTTCGAATTGCGCGGAACGATCCTGACCACAGAAATTCGTTACAGACGAAATTTCGCATCAGTTTTCTCGCGAGTTTGTCTTTTAAAATGTAATAGGTTATATTGTTTTTCGACACACCAATCGACGACGTTCTCAATAAAAAAGCACGTAGCATGTCGAAAAATTAGATGTTTTAACACCTCAGTTTTATAAAATCTATTGTATGAAAGATTGATGAGAATAATGTCAAAACAAGAAAGCACTTTGCTCGTCTTTCTATCATACGATAGATTTTATAAAATTAAAATTAAAATTAAAATACTGCACCGAACAATTTGCACGATGAACTTTTGTTAACAAAGTTTTTTCACGCCTTCAAAGATAACAGAGATATTTGACGTGATCATGATTTACTCCTTGAAATATGTATATGTTGCTCGAACTTTTGCAGGTCTAACTTTTTCGTTCTGAATCTCAGTTTTAAATCAGGGATAGACGTGTACGGAATAGTCTTCAACAATTTTCTATACGCAAATCACGTAGGAAATTTAATTCTACAAATCAGTCCATCATCATCATCATCACTGAAGGTCTCGCGTAGTTGATGAGTTTGATGAATTTGAAATTTCAGCAGTTCAATGAATTATTATACTTCATAAACTTTATCGGTACAACAATTCAATACAATGAAAAGTAAAAAAATATCTGTCGAGTGACAACAATGTAGGGTACGTTCCAACAACAAACATTTCAACATCCTTGACGACACTTTTCTAAAAAAAATTTCCATCCGATACCGAACTATCGAGATCTCGATCGCTGACCGCGATTTCGAAGTTCTTCGTCGCGTGTGTTTCGCCGATCCTCGCGACAAGGGCTGACAGAGGGAAGGGCAGAGGGGCGGAAATGTGCATAAACGTAAAAAAAAAAAGAAAAAAAAAAGAAAGGCTTTGTTATTCGCTTGTACACCTTTTTGCCGCACGCCAGGAACAGCCAGAGAACTCACGGTGCACACGGTGTGTACTCGGGGCACACACGGGAGACACACACGCTAGGGGATGATGTTATACACACACACACACACACACACACACACACACACACACACATGCCATGCAGGATGGAAAAGGGAGAGACAGAAGCAGGGAGCAGGAGAGATATACGGGGAGAGGGAGAGAGGAAGAATTGTGGGGAGAGAGGCTATCGATTTTTTTTTGTCCCCAAGCGACGAAAGCACCGCGGCAACCAGGGGGTGGGGTGGCGGGAGAGGGGTGGTGCGTGGCACAGAAACAGACAATGTAAAAGCCCACACTGCCAACCGCCCCGTTACACCACGTAGTTACGTTACATAACGTAACGCAGCCACGAGACACTCGTGAAATCCGTGGCACACGAGGCTTCTCCTTCTCTCCACCACCACCACCACCCCTTTTTTCACCCACCCGCTATTTTCGAATCGCGCCACGGTGCGAACCACCGTTTTCCTCTTCTCGCGTCCTCGACGTCCACAACTCGCTTGGACGTTCCGATGTTTCCACCTGATGTCGATGAAAATATTTGGAGATGTTTGCCGATTCCACCCGTGTCGTGTGAAACAGCGAACGAACGGTTTTGAACCTCGGGTTTTGTATTTTTCTTCCTCAAGCTGGCAAGCTGGCAATTGGTTCGCGGACCATAACGAGCGACCAAACCGTATACAATAATTCGTCGCTCTCTTTTTGAACTCGTGTTGGTGTTTTACTAGAAAGTAATAAATTTATTATTTGTTCAGCCTGGGTTATATTTAAATATACTAGAAATTCTCGACGTGCGTGGCGCGTCATTTCAGCGCGAGAACAATGGGGTTTAGTAGTTTCGCGAAGATTTATATGTTTAATTCGCGTTGGCAGGACAGGTTTCGAATAGTTTGACTCGTATGTTTAAATTAGCTCTGTCTATTTCGATAGGTTTTGCACGCCCGTTTAGTTTAGAACTCTGCCAAATTAACGCGTGTTAAAGATTATATTTAAAAAGAAAGTCTGATATACTCCACAGATTACCATTGTTTGTCCAGTAGAATACAAATTATGACAATCGCCAGATCTATTGCCAGGCAAAAGATTATTACTAGACTGTGGATGTAAAAAATTCAGTTTCAATGATTTTTGATAATACAATTAAAAGCGAAAACTTGGAAGAAAAAGATTATTTTACGTATCGAATTTTATAGGACTAATTTACCGTACTTTGGACGCCTCGTTCCGTGCATTTTTATAACCCTCTCGAATTATTATAAACAGTCATCGCAGAGTTTTTACTTCTCGAGACGCTCCATGATACTCCGATTCGTTACGTTTTGAATTTGAATAATTTCGCCTTCAGCTTCTTTAAATCCCGCGGCGCGTTCGAATTAACATGACAAAATTTCAAAGTATATTCACGCCGAGGATATTCCAGCGGCAAGAACTTTCTGGAAATTCATATTACATTTACACTTGAAGAGCCGCGGTGATGAAGAAAGTATACGAGTATATGTAACAAGAAACTTCGTAATTGTTACATCTCTCTGTTACTTTTCACTCGATGGCGAACTCATTCTTTATTCCTCTGTTCTTCGAGACTTTTTGCCGAAAATTTCTCCTCTGTCACTAGATTTAGTGTTTTTTTTTTGTTTTTATTACTTATTTCGAATATTGCACGGCGCGAGCTCACTGTATTGTTCAAATGTTTCATTTTTTTAAATTAATTTCAAATTTACATTTAGTCTGATACTATTTAATTTAGTGACTTGCTTATATTATTCAAATATTTTATTTCTCAGCTTAATTTCAAACAGTATGTCGTTGTATTATAGGCAAGATTATGTATCGTTGCATCATAGATGACTGTGAGAATTTATTAGATTACGAAAGTTTAAGGTGTTTATTTCACATTCTCGGTAAGATCGATGGAGAAATTTAATTAAGAATTCCGAAATTAAGTGACTTAATTTGAAATTGATTCAACGCTCCATTCTGTGCAACGTAAATATTTACAATTTAATATGTTGTACAATATTATATACAATATATAGACTACGGATTTTTATGCATTTTTAACTTTTTCGCGAACATTATTATAAAGAAATGGAATGTAAATAGGAAATTGTTTCTTCTGTATACTGTTATGATTAATACAGCTCTTCGGAAATATATTTTATATATTTTGAACGCACATTACGTGCGTTAGTTTTACATTTTTAAATTTTCCATAAATACAGTCTAATAATATAATGTAATATAATATTTATATAATTTATAATTTGTATGATATGTATATGAAATATAATATAATATAAAATTTGTAACATATATGCAGCCTAATCCGTAATCTAATAAAATTATGTGTGTGTGCGTGTGTGTTCAATAAAATATAAGTGAATTTCGTACAATTCTCAGCTTCCAGAGTCAAGATAACAGTGATATCTTCAATCGATCTCCATGCAAGATCTTAGCGTTCCACTTAACGAATTACGATGCAAAAACAGGTCGGATAATCATACCCTAGAAAACCGATCCGCGCTCACCGCGGCTCTTGATTTACGTTTCTTTAAACCTCAGATAGAGGCAGTCTTTATACTCGATAGAATTACAAGCAAAATGGGTCGAATAATCACGCTCAGGAGAACTGATCCGCATTCACTGCGCGGCTCTCGATGTCCGATCGTGTCGCGAGCTATGAAACGTTCGATGGCTCCTACTCTCTTCGATCCTCTGTTAACCACGATCCACCCACGATCGGGGGATAACAGAGTCCCCCGGTTCTTCGGATTGGAAACGCTTCGAGGATCAGAGATCGATGCTGGCTCGCTGATTTTTCAATTTTGTCGTCGAAAAAATTTCTCGGCTGTATGTATGTATGTAATTGTCGCATGTTTAATAAACTCGTGGGTCGACGTCGAGAGGATTAAAAAAGAGAAATTTCTTAATTCCTTTTCGTTCGAGGGTTCGAGAATCGAAAGAACAAAGGGCGAAACCGGGTAATTACCAGAAAACAGCAATGTATAATTATTTAGAGAAATTGCAAGATAGCCGATAGTGTCGAAGAAATCTCCATTTTTTTCTTATTCGAAAAGATTCGAGTCGACGTATTCAAGAGGCAATCGTACAATCGGTATGAGAAGATCGTGAAAAATACATTCAGCGAAGAGAAGGAAACGGAGGCGAACCATACGGCACTTAAACGCGTTCGTTAAAGCAATTTGAGAATAGTTTCCGGTTTTTCGTTTCGTCGCGTGTGTCGCGTTCTGTTCGCGTGCGTGTGCGTGTGTGCGTGTGTGCGTGTGTGCGTGTGTGCGTGTGTGCAATTTCGAATCGGCGGTAGTATGTCATCAGAAACACGAACAGAAGGCTTCGCTGAGGGAGGAGGTAGGGATGGCGAGGGGAGAGGGTGCATGCAAAGTGACCGAGCGTTCGCGGTTGAAACGCATGGTTTCACGGCTACGGCGTATAATGACAGGAATTTTAATTAATTGCTATAATAACTACGCGACGCGTCCACCGCGCGGACAGTGAATTTGCATTTGTTTTCGCCGACACAGATATCGGCGGAACGATAATTCCTCTCGCCCGCGAGAGTCAGTCGCGCTCCGTCGACCGGAAGTGGCCGGGAGCTCCGAACGAAATGGAAATTTTTCGACGATCCGCCAACGATAAACGATAAGCAAGCTCTCTCTCGCGAGCTCCCTCTTTCACTTCAACGTCTTCGCCGTTCTTCGTATTCCCTTTCTATTTAATTCGTCGTTCGCTTCGGTTCTCGCGTTGCTAAATTTGTTGGAACACGATATTCGTATTATGTAATGCGCGACGTAATTAATCTGTTGCACCTTCGTAATGTTACGAAGTGTGTGTGTGTGTGTGTGTGTGTCGGATCACGGTAGGGGTTATCTATAAAAAGAGACAAACTTGGATTTCATCAGAACGTTATGTTGGCGTTACAATATGTAAAGGATGGATTTTTGTTGAATACTTCATCGAGCAAGTATTTATGATGCATTAGAAAATATTGTCACACGATCACGAACTTTTAATGAAATATTTTCCAAATATATTGTATCACATTAGCAGATATGTTTCGAAAAAATATTAATAGAAAGTAGAAAAATATCTAGCAAAAAAGGCTGAGAGTCTCTCTTCTCGTTAAAACTTTATTAATAAAATGTTCTCTGAATGTACAATTGAAGTGTCAAGTACGTTTCAAATATGGGCGGATCGCAAGGTTGAATTTTTATTTAAAGTTTCACTAATAATTCTATATCGGCTAAGTCTATATGAATTCGAGGCTGAAGTTATATAATTGGAGTTATTGGTAGTTGATTTTCTTACTCGATGTAGCTTTATTTTTCGATAGAATTTTATTATTTTTCTGTACTTGAACTGTGTGAACAAATTCGTTTGCGAGAAACGAGCGAAGAGATACGATATACAGGGTAAAAAATTTGGCAACGTGACGATGTTAGGATTCGGGACAGCCGTTTCTCGCGATAATTTGCGCGATCCTCCGAAACGAAAGGATTGAAGTTCGAACGCTGCGAGTGCTGCGAGTCCTCCGGCGCAGATATCTCGTTAAGCGAAGAGTCGCTTCCGGTGGGAAAGATTCGTGCCTTGCCCCGGTTGATACGGAATCGCAACAACACGGTGTCTGCACGTTATCGAAACGATACGAGCGGGCACACTCTTTGTCGTGCGGCAGTCGAGCGAAATTTAAAGATCTTTATTTTCTCGTTTCCTGAGCGATGTCCCTCGTCCGTGTAACAGGAATCTTTAAAATACAGGCGAGGAACTGCCCGCTTTCCCAGATTTAATAGGCAGTTTTATATATCACGGTCTCGAAAACCTGCCTCAAGAGCAGGACTTCCTCGTCGTAATTCGTCGAAAAGCAAAGGGTTTTAAATTCATATTTGAATTTTGCACTTTTTCTTTTTCTTTTTTCTTTTTAATAAATTTGCAATTTACAGAGAAACACAGGAATTTTATTAGCAGTTTATTGTTGCCACAGTGGATAAATTAAAATCAATTGTACACGCAATTGTATCGAACGTGAGGACGTGCGCAGTCTCGAGGGACTTGATTTCTATTTATCTCCATAGCAAATAGCAAACGTTAATATCTCGTAATACTGTACTGTTTCGATGGTAAACATATATGGTAAACACGTATCGTAAATCAGATTTTACTTCATTACGGGAATCGAATGAAAAATAGCCGATTGAGATCGCGTTCAACTGATTCGATATATTTGCCTTGAGATTCGGATTCCTCGCTGTTCTGATCTGGTTCTGATTGTTCAAATAGAGTCAACAAATCAGTTCGACGCGTACAATTATCTGATCGTCCGTGTCTGAGGATAATGCGAAGACACAAGGATTCGAAAGTATTCAAGTTAAATAAAATTTAAATATATGAAGATACTCCCCCCTGATAGTGATTTTCTCGTTCACACGATAAGAAGAGTTCAGCTACGAATTGGCAGATTCAACCGACAAGAATTTATAGGTATAATTGGAGTTCATATTCAAACAAGAGTTTATATTATACAATTGCAGTTCGTATAATAATTTTCCCCTTCCTGATAGTGATTTTTCTGTTCACACGATAAGAGTTCAGGTACGAATAGGCAGATTCAACCGACAAGAATTTATACATATAATTGGAGTTCATATTGAAACAAGAGTTTATATTATATAATTGGATTTCGTATAATAATTTTCTCCCCTGATAGTGATTTTGATAGTGCCTTGAGATTCAGATTCCTCGCTGTTCTGATCTGGTTCTGATTGTTCAAATAGAGTCAACAAATCAGTTCGACGCGTACAATTATCTGATCGTCCGTGTCTGAGGAGACACAAGGATTCGAAAGTATTCAAATTAAATAAAATTTAAATATATGAAGATACAATTGATAATACCAATTATCAAGAATTTAGAAAATTTCGATTCGAGTACAAAGTAGAAGGTTATCTTGTTTGCGTTTGATAGCGAAATGATCTAGAGAATAATCATTTTTACGTAGCAAACTAACGTAGCCATTTCAAACGTTATCTAACAAATTCTCCAGTTTTTTAAACATATTATTCGAATAATGTTCAAGCCTGTAATTTAACTGGCAGGCTTCTTTTTTTTTATCACGCGCGTAATTTCGAACGCTCGAGTAAAATTTCGCGACAAAATTTCCCGATTAGCCAAATATAGTGCGCGCGTGCACGAGCGAAAGAGGAGAAAATTAAATAGATAAAAAAAAAAAAAAAAAGAAGAACACGAACGAGCGTACGATGTCGAAAAAAGAAACAACTCATCGTTATCGGGAGATTTTCATTGTCCATCGGCATATTTCGTTTCTCAAACGATTTACGATCATACGCAAGCCTCGTTGAAATGTACGCGTTTCAAAATCGGCTGTCGCGCGTGCGCGCGCGGACTCGCCTCGTCCCGCAGATGTTAATTTCCCAACTGTTGCTATTTACGACGACGGTGAAACCATTTGGACGAGCGTTCGGAACGCAATTCGGAAACGGTGAAATTTTAACGACGACCGTCCCCTCCGGGAGACGAATCGATACAGCCGGGCACTTGGCGGCGCGCGAAAAACAGC
Organism: Tetragonula carbonaria; assembly: GCA_032399595.1. Lineage (NCBI taxonomy): Eukaryota > Metazoa > Arthropoda > Insecta > Hymenoptera > Apidae > Tetragonula > Tetragonula carbonaria. The sequence continues at coordinate 5,990,620 of JAUCRC010000015.1, read as the reverse complement.
TCGGTTTAAACGCGGTAAAAAAAAAAAAAAAGGAAAAAGAAGAAAGAGAAGGAAAGTTCAGCAGCTAGACTGACGTTGAGCGACTTGAAATATTAACAACAGGTTTGCTGACATTTCTACAAAATTTCGTCAAATTGACGCGTATCTAGAGAAATAGGTGTACACATCGTATCAGAATTTTGAAACTAGAAAGTTGAAAGGAGAAATGGATTTGGCATTCGTGTCGATAAAAGTCAGCGAAAACAATGAAGATTTTTGTAATTTTGTAATCGTGAAATCTGAGAAATTGACGGGTCCCGTGAAACCTAGTGTTAATTCCGATGAATGTACTATCAGGTCAAAAGATTTAAAGATGTAGAATGCTTTGAGAAGTTCATTAAAACGCAGCGTTTGTTATAACATTTTTGACCGGTGAAATGAATTTATCTGTATTTAATTAGACGGATAGAAGTATGAATTCCCATGAATGTCGTTAATCTATCCATCGTTCTTCAATCCTATGTAAATTCACGTAGATCGTGTATCGGATTGTTCGAATGGTGTTTGCGTCGTGATTTTCTATTATTTAACAGAAATGTCAATCGAGTGAAAACTAGAAAAACTAACTACTAAAAAATTCTGTTAAGTTGAAACGTATGTTTATTGTAAAATTTAATGAAATTTGAAATGAAATCTTTGTTTAGGTTAAACATCATTAATGACGTTTATAAAAATATGAATTTCCATGAACACCCGCAGTCTATTTGTCATTCTTCAATTCCTCCTAAATTCTTATAATTCACTCGCACGATATTGGATTGTTTGGAAAGTCCGTAGTATTCTTCTGTTATGAATTTCCATTATTTAATAAAACGTTGAAAATTCCGTTAATAAGCTGGAGGCATATTAAACTTTACGTATTAAACTATACGAAAAATAATGAAGAAATTTCTGTATCTTATTGTTGATCGAAAAAAATTAAATCCTACAAACCTGTAAAAAAAAGTCAGGAAAATCTAATTTTAATTAAGTAATCTTTTTTTTTTAACCTTTTCTATGAATTTTCCAAGTAACCTGATACATATAATTCAACGACATATCGATATTGTCGATCGGCGTTCTGAGATTTAGAAATCGCGTCTCGATTGTCTTCGTCAGCGTGTCATTTGGAAATCTCGTTAAAATGATTAGTCAAGCGCAACCTTGTGCAAATTGACAATGTGTTTTTAATTAGTTGTGTCGAAACTGGCGACGCGTGTGTGTAACAATTACGCGATTGTCCGTCTGGATATTTTTTTTTTTGATTGACGGATCGCTCAGTTTCGACAAATAGTATAATAAGCCGTATGCCTTATTTAAATAGTGCATAAGCCGTAATTACTGTAATTAGAAGGTGCTCAATGGTCGTTAAGTAAATGTTTACGCAACGACTTTTACCCTTTCTTCTATTCTCAAACATCTTTCTTTCTCGCGGGCAAATATTAACATTTTTTTCCACCTCTTCCTTCGTAATGGCGCACGTTTCATTTAACTATTAAATTTATAATTCCGAAAGCTCAGACAGCCCGGGCTTAAACATTTTCGTTGGAGAACGAAAGGCGAGAAAAAGCTGGCTCGACTGAAAATCGGCGATTTCAGCTGGCTTTAATTAAAAATTCCCCGTACTTTTGATGGCCTGAATACATTTCGACATCGTTTCAATGTCAGGTTGAATAAAATTTTATATTTCAATGGCAGCGGAGAGGAACTAATTTGCGCTGTCGAACGTTTCCGTCCGTTCCGATAACGATTTGTAGAATATTTGTTACTTGTAATATGGCGATAGTAAATATACGAAAATCTGTTTGCATTCGCGCGTTGCATGCTCTTAATATCGCAATTAATTCCGACATATTATAACGACACTCTGTTCTCTATTTGTAAATATCTAACAATAAGTAAATATTATTTGATTGCATTTGATGGACTGTTATGCATTTGTAGAACGTTAGAGAACATGAACAGAAACTGGCGAAAGAGTGTGTGAAATCCAGGACAAGGTTTATGAAATATTTAGTATAAGTAATAGCGAATATAATTGATATAAATATATATATTGTACGATTAATAATTAATAATATAATATACCACGATGCAATTAATACAATATAATACGACATAAATAGTAATTATCATGAGAGTTTAATTAATTATTACAAATATGTATAATTACTATCATAATAAAAACTATTATAATATATTATACTTACAGATTGTTTCTAAAATGTCAGAAGCGCACACATTGCCCGGGCGCTCGATTTAAAATTATCAAGTTAATCCCCGTTAATTTGATAATGATTACGTTGTACACGTAAGCGTAATCCGAAATCAATAACGAGACTGTACCACACGAGCTAACGTATCCCCGTGAAGTATTATCAAATGTCCTCATTGTTAGCGACGAATGGTAAATTTAAAATTAGCAATTGAGCAAATTACGCGCCGTAATGGCTGCATTATGCAGCGTGCGAGTTAGATTCTGAAATCAATAACGCGATTGTATCGCCCGCACTTATATAATCTGTTAAACAATGGTCGACGGTCGTGTTCGAGTGCGAAAATACCGCGAACGAATCGATTGTCTGTGAATACACGAGAACTGGCGATGATCATTGTACGCGCGTTATTTTTTCACGCTTCAGGTTAATTCTTTCTGGTTAATTTCTTCCCTCTGTCCGCACAGTTTCCCGCACAGGTATTCCAGGATGCTCCCTACGTTATCTATTAACTATCTTATTGGTCGATTACCTGTCGTGAACGACGCCCACTCTGCGGTCAGTCAGTGGCCATTAGTGGTCCCTTTCTCCAAAATCGTTTCCAACTACCGCTCGACGTTTCTGCGGATTCCCATTCCCGCGTTAACTACGTTTCTACGCTACCTACCGTGTCTCCTTCAACTATGGCCCCGAGCGATTATTCAAATAATAATTTCGAATACTTCAAAGATAATAATAATATTCCTCTGATAATAATAATATTTCGAAGATGATGATAATGGTATATCAAAAAAATGACGAATCGAACGATATATTGGCCGGGCTATTTTTCGATCAAAATTCGATGGGTTGTAAATAGACTGCGGATTGATACTTTCCATTTTCTATGGTAAACTTACTTTTGGCTACCAAATTTACGCTGCTCGTCGATTAAAGAGGCTCAAATACAATAATTGTATAATTGTATGATAGGAATCCACTCCCCACTGATAGTGATTTTCTCGTTCACACGATAAGAGTTCAGCTACGAATAGGCGAATTCAACCGACAAGAATTTATAGGTATAATTGGAGTTCATATTCAAACAAGAGTTTATATTATACAATTGGAGTTCGTATAATAATTTTCTCCCCTGATAGTGATTTTCTCGTTCACACGATAAGAGATCAGCTACGAATAGGCGAATTCAACCGACAAGAATTTATACATATAATTGGAGTTCATATTCAAACAAGATTTTATATTATACAATTGGAGTTCGTATAATAAATTTCTCCCCTGATAGTGATTTTCTCGTTCACACGATAAGAGATCAGGTACGAATAGGCGAATTCAACCGACAAGAATTTATACATATAATTGGAGTTCATATTCAAACAAGATTTTATATTATACAATTGGAGTTCGTATAATAATTTTCTCCCCTGATAGTGATTTTCTCGTTCACACGATAAGAGATCAGCTACGAATAGGCGAATTCAACCGACAAGAATTTATACATATAATTGGAGTTCATATTCAAACAAGATTTTATATTATACAATTGGAGTTCGTATAATAATTTTCTCCCCTGATAGTGATTTTCTCGTTCACACGATAAGAGTTCAGCTACGAATAAACGAATTCAACCGACAAGAATTTATAGGTATAATTGGAGTTCATATCCAAACAAGAGTTTATATTGTACAATTGGAGTTCGTATAATAATTCACGTGATAAGAGTTCAGGTACGAATAGGCGGATTCAACCGACAAGAATTTACACGTATAATTGGCAGTTCTCCTCCCCTGCTGGTGATTTTTCGTTCACATAATAGGAATTTGGGTTCAGATAAACATTGGATTCAATCAAGAAGAGTTCAATCGGAGTTCGTATAATAATTTTCTCCCCTCTGCTAGTGATTTTTCTGTTCACGTGATAGGAGTTGAGGTGCAAACAAGCGGATTCAACGGAACAAGAGTTCATCGAATCCGGGCGTCGATTAAAACCTATCTGTCTGTTAGAATCGTATGATTCAGTTGAAACGATCAACAACGAAGCGCGCGCTTCGACCGATTCGACGGCAGCAATCGGCCACGATCGAATCATCGCGAAGTGGCGAAGATTTCGCTTTCCCTTGCGAAATCGCGGGCTAACATTTCTGCGATATTCTAAGGACGTGGCCGCGCGAAATTATGTTTTCTTTTCATGCGCGATTGATTTCGCCCGTATGCCGAGGACACACCGCCGCGAAAGTGGGCCGTCACAGGTGCATATGTATGCGGCACGAGCGGCGATCGCGCGAAACGCCGGGGCCGATGACACGTTGTCCTAAATTTTGCCGCGTTGCAACGCGTCTAAAATAAATCCGCGGCCGAACTTTCCTCACCGCTGGGAACTCACGCGGTGATTTATTAATCGACCGTTCCCCATGGCCGTGATTACCGCGTTCCCGTCGAAATAAACACGGCCTTGTTGTTTCAATATTCGGATGGCCACTTGCGAACGGGAGTTCGTTCTCTTAATTAAGAATTAGGACGAATGTTCGATTGATCTTGTCCTTTTGATCGGGTTTCACAGTGTTTGAAAAAAAAAATTTGTCCTATCAAATTTCGTCCGACGATTCGAATCGAATAGTATTTCATCGAAATGGTACGAAGTTTCAGAAAGAAGAAATGGTCGCGATCAGTTTGAATTAGACATCAGTCGATTTGAATAAACGGGATTCACTGTATCTGGTATCGCCAGTAACGTGTCGTCCTGTCACTTAATTAAGAATTAATGTTCGATCGTCCTTTTTATCGGGTTTGATAGTATTTGAGAAAACGAATTACCATCTCTCAAACATGCATATCGATTAAATAAACGGAGATTATTTCATCAAAATGGTACAAAGTTTGAGTTCGTCACGATTAGTTTGAATCTGATTGGGTTTGACAGTGTTTGAGAAAACGAATTACTCCTATTCAAAGGACAATTTTGTTCGAATAGCATTTCATCTAAATACTTGTACGAAGTTTGAGTTGGTCGCAATTAGTTTGAATTTGATCGGGTTTGACAGTGTTTGAGGAGACGAATTAATCCTATCTATAGAACAGTTTGACCGACTTTCATCAAATAGTACTAAGTTCGAGTTGGTCGCGATTAGTTTGAATTAGACATCATGTCGACCATCTCTCAAACATGCGTATCGATTAAATAAACGGGATTTGTCCGATAATTTGATCGAATGGTATTTCATCAAAATGGTACGAAGTTGGAGTTGATCGCGATTAGTTTGAATTAGACGTCATGTCAGCCATCTTTCAAACATGCGTATCGATTAAATAAACGGGATTCGTCCGATAATTTGATCGAATGGTATTTCATCAAAATGGTACGAAGTTGGAGTTGATCGCGATTAGTTTGAATTTCATCGGGTTTGACAGTGTTTGAGAAAACGAATTACTCCTATTCAAAGGACAATTTTGTTCGAATAGTATTTCATCAAAATACTAGTACTAGAAGTTTAAGTTGATCGCGATTAGTTTGAATTTGATCGGGTTTGACAGTGTTTGAGGAGACGAATTAATCCTATCTATAGAACAGTTTGACCGACTTTCATCAAATAGTACTAAGTTCGAGTTGATCGCGATTAGTTTGAATTAGACATCATGTCGACCATCTCTCAAACATGCGTATCGATTAAATAAACGGGATTCGCTGTATATAACGTGTGTATATAGCGAAGTGCCGTGTGCCTGTTCGAATGATCGTGGAGGTTCGCGCGATGGCCACGGCATCGAAAGGGGCCGTCGATTGTTAATAAACTTAATGCGTACCTGCTGCATCGACACGGTGGTTGCATAACGATAAATAGTCATCAACGTTCGTAATTGTAGTTAACCGATACCTAATGCTGGCTTATTACCCGGCCCGACACAGAAGGATCCTCGTTTATGGCCGGAGACGAACGATCCTCTGTTTACCGATGTATTTCTATCGTTGATTTACGCGCGGTCCTTTATCATCGAGTCAGCACCGCGGTCTCTCGTCGTAAATACCGATCTTCTTCTTCTTCTAATCGAACGTAATTTCGGTAACGCAATTGGGTAAACTGTCGGTTAGGGTCGACAGAAGAGAGGCTTGCTCAATTAAATATGAAATTTCAATTATTGTTCAATTACTTCGTTACCGTTATTCGCCTTTAACTGGAGAAGTTGGAGTATTTTCGATGTTAAAATCGCGCTTTCAACGAGGCTCCAGTGGCAAGAAACTCGAAAGTATATATCTGACAATCGAAAGGAGGGAAATGTTGAATGTAAGAAGAGTGAGTAAATTTTCTCGTTAGAGCCTTCGTTGTCGAGAAAATTGAGTTTGGAAATTTGTCAAAATTTAAAAAGGATAATTAACGTTAAAAAGTAGCTCTCTCTCTCTCTCTGACTCTATGACTAATGATAATTATGAAAACAATAAGTTTTAAATTTTGCAAACAGAATTTCAATTACTATTCGCAACGTGAAAGAAACAGAGCTTCTTGTAAATGATGAAAAAAAAAAGAAATTAAATTTCGAAAGATTCGAGAGCAGAATATTCGACAGCCCCAAAAGTGGAGGAACCGAAAGATTTCATAGTCGCCATAGTCGCGAGATGTGCGCAGCTCCGAGCTCCGAGCTATCCGAGAGCAACAACGATCGTTCCAGCCGGTACCGGTTCTTTCGAGATTCACCGAAAACGAACGTTTAAATTTTCGATGACGAAGGAAAGCGATATCCCGGACGCGCGCGCGCGCGCTGAAAGCTTGAAAAAATAGCAGCGCCGGCGAAAATTAAGCCACGAGCCGGGTCCCGCGGGACGATTCCTGACCAATTTGAAATGCATTGAATTTTTAAGCGCGCGCCCTTTGTGCTCGCGGTGTGGCGCGTTAGAGGCAACTTCCGGTTCGGAGGCCGCGCTGCCCGCCGACCGCGGCGTAATTTCCTCTCTCTCTCTCTCTCTCGCTCGCTCGCTCGCTCGCTTGTCTTGAAAAAGGAGAGATTCGCCTGTCAAAAACGATAGTCGCCCACTCGAAACGCGATTATCCCTGAAACACGGTTGTTGTTACGGTCGTCCCCTCTCTGTATTATGCACGCTTTAATCAATGGCGGAGAGAAACGCCGCTGCAGTTGATACCGAGACGTTGATAAGAAGATTTATCGGCGTGTAACCTTTGCTCCGTGCACCGTGCAACTGATAGTGGATGTTGTTGATGCCTCCTCTTTGCTCGCGCAAATTATCTCTTCTCGAGATAACGCGGAAAGTGACTATTTCGAGTATTTTGTTTCGAGTTGAAACAGCTGCTGGATGACCTTGCTTAAAGGGGCAGAACCCAGAACAGATTTCCGTGAATTTTTTTTCTCTTTTTTTTTTTCTTGTAATTTACTCAGTCGGTTTCTCGTCTCGTCTCGTGATTCGAAGCTGCAGAGTAATCAAAAGTCGTAAATTAGTCAAGACTGTGTGTAATACGAGAATAAAATGACAGATTTCAAAAATTCGAAAGTTGAAAGACTGGAACGTCGAGGATTGTGGGAACACGAAACGTTGAAAAGATTCGATAACCGCGAGTATCGGGAAAACTTCGAAGACTTTCGCAAAGTTGAAAGTACGAAATCTGAAAATTCGAAAACTCTCTACGTATGAGAGAAAAATTGGTAACATCGAGGTCTTGCGGGTTTCGAAGTTGGAGGCGCGGGAACTTGGGAAATTCGAAACTTCGCGCGAAGATCTGCCGAGTTCGAAAGTCAGTGATTTTCGAAAGGAGAATCTGGTATTTTGGGCGCGAGAAAGAAGCTGGAACTTTGAAAATTTCAGTTGAAACTTCCAGTGATCGGAAAATTTATTTGTTCGTCTGAAGAGAATTTGAAACTTTGAGAGTCGTAAATGAATAAGCATTGAACCCTTAGGCATGAAAATCTCGATGAAAACTTGAAGACGTAGAATGTTCCGAAACTCGGAGAGCGATGAATTTGTATCTGTGAAAATTCATCAAAAAAAAAAAAAAGATCAGTCTAGTCGCGACAACTTGATTCACTCCTTTCTCGATTCTAATTCGCCGTATCACGGAAATGTATGGAAAAAATTAGGAAAGCCTTTCGCTTTTAAAGCGGCCGCTCTTCACTCGTACATCCCCTTGGTTACTGAACCAAGCTCATGTGTTTTTCATGGTATCGGCGGATTTAATTCAATAACACGCCGCGATCTAACGTTACTCGCAGCGAGCGAAGAAAAGCGTCAACTTTCTAAAGAGAGACGCGTTAATTGCCGTGTATTTGGAATAAATATCATATTTATGGTGCCCGCGGTGCGTTATTGTACCGTTATCCTTAATCGCGATTTAGCTTGGGAAATTTGTAGCGGCTTGGTTTTGGTCTGGTAATCATCTCTCCGGCGTTACGTTCGCGGTTTCCAGTGGATTTCTGAACTTTACGATTCGTCTTTCTCTCCTTTTTTCTCTTTCTCTCTCTCTTCTTTTTTTCTCTCTCTCTCTGTCTCTCTGTCTCTCTTGCACTCTCGCACTCTTGCAATGCGACCGGTGGGAAAAAAGAAACTAATAAATTACTTTATAAATAGACGCGTGGCGCGTTGCTTTTATTCGCAACGTCCATTTATTATCTTTGCAACGCTGGCAGCCGTGGAGAACGGAACAGGTTTTCTCGTGATTTCTAGAGTGTGAAAAACAGGGTTGGGCAAATTGTTATTTCAAATAACGAAACGTTTCCGCTAATTTATTGTTTCTGCCCGAGAAGTGACTTCGGTGAAAGTAACTGTACCTCGCTCGTCCGTCGAAATTGATCGTTCGTCGACTGTACTGTCCGTTGAAACAAAGTAATAAATAATTAAATAATTCCCGAAATGGTTTGTGAAATCATTTCGAAGAATAGAAAGAGAACGAACAAGTAGAGGAGTCGGAATAAATCGGTGAGAAAAATGCAATCGAATAATGGTCATCTCAATTATCGAATTTTCATCGAAACCTTTCCATTGCCTGCCATAATGGCGTCGCCACGCTAAAAGTGTACACACTTTGATCGAATATTATTTCCCGTGTCGGTTGATCCGTTTTTGAAACAGGATATTTTTTTGTCTTGAATTTCCTGGTTTTTGAAATCGTTTCGAAGAATAGAAAATGAACGAACAAATAGAAGAGTCGGAATAAATCGGAGAGAAAAATGCAATCGAATAATGGTCATCTCAATTATCGAATTTTCATCGAAACCTTTCCATTACCCCATAATGACGTCGCCACGCTAAAAGTGTACACACTTTGATCGAACATGATCCGTTTTGAAACGGGATATTTTTTTGTTTCGAATCTCCCCGGTAACATTTTAACAAAGGCCTGGAATTCTTTTTTCTTTTTTTCTTTCGAACAAATTAATTTGATTTTTCGAAACAAAGAATCTAACCTTAAAATTTCGAGAGATCAACAGTTATATATACATATATATATATCTGTAGTCGGTCCTTTCCAAATTGCGATAGGTTACGAAAGACTTTTTATCACAATAATCGAATGGAAAAAGTAGAGAAGAACTCGATGGCCAAAGTGTGTTATGTATATTTGATACGTGATTACTCCAATACGTCAATGGATAACCGGTACATATCCGGCATTCGTAATGAACGAAACAGCTCGAAAGGTTTGCAAAGTTTTCAGACGACAGGAAAATATCGAGATACAAACCAGTGGGAGCAGGGGGGAGTGGGAAGAAGAGAATGCAATGATCGAACGATCGCAATCTCAATTTCAACTCTCGAAAGATCCTCCTGCTCCTCGGTTCAAACCACACCGAAGAACGATTCAACACAACGCAGCTGCAGACTCGAAACTCGACTCGCGAGTCTCCTCATATTTGTTTCCATTTATCTCGAAGAAACGTGAAGAAATGGCGATGGCGAACCGCGGCGGAAAGGGGAGGTGAGCGGAAAGAGAGGTTCGAGCGGAAAAATGGCGCGAGTTGGCATCGGTGGCCCGCGCGAGCAGCCAATAAATTTAGATTCGCCGCCGTAGATACAGTTGTGTACATCGTGCATGCATTAAATAATAACGAACGTGCCCGTACGTACGTACGTACGTAAGAGTGCATACATCTTTTAAATCTGATAAATGCGTGTACTTACGTGGAGCCGCGGCGACGAAGCAGTGTAAAATGCACCCGGCTTCGGCCGACCGTGCACTCGGCTAACGGCCGAGAATAAACGATCGATGTTGTTGGCCCGATGATATATTAATTATTCGCCACACGCGATACTTACACGCGGTGTTCACGGATCCGTTTTCACGAATATCGATGAAATGAATATTCAGCCAAGGGACCACCTCCATCTCCATCAAATATTTGTCTCTCTCCTTTTTTTTTTTTTTTTTTTTTCTCTCTTGCTGATCGATCAGCAAGTTGAAATTCAACGGAAACGTACGACAGTGTCGAAATGTTACGTGCAGATCGTGCGAATGCTTTGATCGTTTTAGTCATTTAATTTCTAAATTTATTGCAGAAATATATATTACACGTATTGATTGCCATTGACGTACATACGTAGGAACTTGTACTTCCGCTTCAGAATTTGGAGCATATTAAAGCTTCAATAGAGACGTTACTAAATAAACATTTTATCCACTGTAATGTTGATAAATAAATAATAATTAATATATTCGTTACATTAATTATAGTTTTGGTCATGTATAACAATTCTTTTATACATACGTATATATAGTAATTATAATAATAATTACAATATGAATTGTAATTATATTATTTATTTTAATTTACGATTTATTATTTATTATAATTACAATTATATTATAATATAAATTGTAATTATAATAGAATGTTGTTTGTTCAAACAATAGCTACCTGCTCCTATTTGTTTCGATAATAAGAGCCAACGTTCGTATACCAGAAATTGATCAGTTATGAGTTTACATACCTGACGCTTACAATTAATTGATTCGCACAAACGTGCTTCTGCTGTAATATTAATCAAATGCATTCTGATAGATCTGACACACTTTGGTCACAATGTAAGAAAATCTCGATTCATTGTCGATCATTTTTCGGTCCATTTTTTCATAATCCTATTTTGCGAATAGAATATAATTTATTAGAATATTATATCAATGTGTTTAATATTATATATATATGTTGTACGCTTGCCATTAGAATCGTATATTCATTAAAACTATCTGTCGAAGGCTTATTTTTCCCATCGTTGGAATAATTACGTACGGTGTATATTTAATTACACAGGAAACGTGTTCTTTATTCTCTCTCTCTCTCTCTCTCTCTCTCGACGAGAGATGCCGTATCATCTGCCTGGAAACGCGTAATTAATTCGATACCGAATACGAAACAATAACTTTGCAAACAACACTGTGTGCTCCTCCGTTCTCCGTCGGATCCTGTTATTTATTTTTCTAACCAGTCGTCGTTGTTTACTCAAATCCTTGTTAAATTAAAAAAGGAAAAAAAAAGGAAAGGAAGGAAAAAAAGAGAAATCGTAATTAAAGTACTGACAGAGGAGCAACGAGCAACGTATCTTCGCTTCCCACGGTCCTAATTATTTGCAACGCTGTTTATTTAAATCGTTATCGGTTGTTTATTCGATCGGAAAGCCTAACGTTGCTGGTACGGCAGATAAGCGTGATCGTTGCGACTTACGTTTCGTTTTTAAATGCGACAGCGTGCTAATTGCATCGATGATTATTGTCCTATCGAGACGCGTTCCCCTTTCGTGAATAAGATATTCGCACTTTGTTTTGTATTCTCGTCTCTGTATTCGTCATTTAAAAAGAAAAAAAGAAAAAACAATGATGCGTAAGCATCAACAAGGCAGCAAAAGCCAGTTTCGATCGAATTTTCTTTCTGGGCTGTTTGCGTTATGCACGTGCGCTTCTTTATCTGACTTGTTCTGTCGTATATTTTAACCGGCTAATCTTAATCGTGCTATTGTTAACCACGTGATGATCACGTTATTGTAAATTCGCGCTGTTCAATAATTCTCCCGAAAACAGCGTTCATGGTCTTCTCTGCGTATGTGTGTGTAATTACGAAATCGGGCCTCCACTATGGTCCATTTCTCACGTTTCTCGAGTTTACATTGCGTTTGTCACTTTCTTTTTCTTTTTTTTTTTTACCCTCTGTCTGAATGTTTACTTTCTGCGTACTTCACCGGTGACTAACTGACTAATGTTGTAATAAATCGTTTCTTCAAATGTAATCTTCTTAGTATGAGATATTAGAGCTGGTGCACGCGTGAAATGTCACTTGTGTAAGCTCGAGTTTGAGTTTCCCAGTCTCCATCGAAATTTCTTTTCGTTTTGAACTCAGTATCAACAAGTCAGACAGGAGGATTTGTAACAAAAGCACGCGAACCTCGTTGTTTGGTGAAAATTTTGAAAAAAGAGAAAACTTTTGTTTGTGTTTTCAGTTTGAAGAATTAGTTGTACACAGCACTGACGGCAGCTTGAATTTCTTGCCGTTTATTAAACTTCTCTCATTCGAGTGCCTGATAAGACGGAATCTCCATAACTGGGAGATGTTTTCTCTTCCCTCGAGGGTTCGAATATTATCGAGGTTCGACTGTATTATCGAAACTTGCTTCGACTTTGCGCGACGACGTTTTATTAGATTCTCAAAGGGGAAAGAAGCCAAGGGGTCACGTTTCGTAGGAAATTTCGAGCACGTCACTCGTGCACATCACTTTCATGCTTGTTGCGTGCACACGTATATACCTTTAGCAATGCAATTTTAGGAATAATGTGCAATAAATTTTTAGATGAATTGTTGGTCACATCTCGTTCTAAAGAAATAATATTATTAAAACTGTGATTTGATTTAATTTCACGCGAGCAAGTCCTCGTTTTTCCAACTGAATTTTCCGCAGGAATGCACACTGATAAGCTGAGAAACGTTTCATTATCTGACAATATATATATATATATATATATATATATATATATATATATATATATATATGTATGTATTATTTTTAATTTCATTTTACAATCACGATATATATATATACATACACACATATGTATATCGTGATTGTGAAATGAAATTAAAAATTTTAATAAAAATTTCGATTTGTCACGGTGTGTCTTAGCATTATTTCCAATGAAGTTATTTGACGTTGTAAAATTCTAATAGCATTGCAAAGGGAATGTATCGCGTGTCGTAATTTTAGTAAAAATTTCGATGTATTTGGATATTTGAAGTACTCGATATTATTGGATTCGCGTGTTTTTTTTTTTTATAATGAAGTTGTAGTATCATAAAATTGCAATATTACAATAAATTTATTTTTTATTTTTAGCCACGTGTCGTAATTTCAACGAAAAAGTTTGCTCGTATAAATTACTCGATTATTATTACCACGTTAATTATCTATTAGTATTATTATCATTGCGCTAATTAACGACGTCTAGTTATTTTAACAAAGTCCTTTGTAATAAAGTTGTAATATCACAAAATTGTGAATATTGTAATAAAATTATTTAGAAAGAGGCTGTCGTGCCACGTGGAATAATTTGTAACAACGTTGTATCACGATATAATTATAATAAAGTTGTAACATCGTAAAATTATACCTGACATTACGATAAAGTTATTTACGAGTATCATGATTCATTTATATAATACTTTAACGTTATTTATAATAAAATTACAGCACTGTAATGCTGTAAAAAAATTATAATATTACTATAAGATTTGAAAGAATCACAATTTTAACAAAAATTCCTACTTGGAAATATCTTGTAACAAAGTTTGACAAAGCTCGTGGCTCGAGAAGAAAGAAAAGAGATATTGAAAACGCTACTTTGGATTGTTAATTGATTCCGAAATTGCACGTGTGTCGGTGAATTCTGTCATCGATTAACGAGCGACACGCGAATTTAATCGTGACTGACATTTTCATTTATTTTGTGCTCAAAATACACACAGTTGCCAGGCGTTTCGCGTTTTAACGACGAAACGCTTTCATCCGTGACGCGTAAAATTAAAAATTATTGGTGGAATTAGGAAACATATGAAATTAGACGTGGACGTAGAAGTTCGTGAATTTTGTTTCTTCCGTTCGAATGGAAGCATCCCGTCAAATAATCGCGTCACGAATGTGATTATCATGTTATTATGTGACTTGAGACGTTTGGTTCTACTTTCAACGCGTTCATTGTCTCACAATTCGCAATAAGTTTTTTTTTTTTAAATTCAGCGCGAAATTCGTATTTTTACGAATTTAGAGTTTAAAAAATCATTGATATAATAGATCCGCGTGATTGAAAAAAATCATTTCGTAAATCCATAAAAATCTAATTACAATCTTCTTGATTTTCTGCGTGTTTTTAAGAAACGTTGCTATATTCTTTTTATTGCAAAGAACGAACGATAAATTGTTTCGATTAATTTGTAAAAAAAAAAAAATCGTACGATTCCATTTAAAAAAGTCGAAATACTTTTCGGGGGGTAAATTTCTCCGCCGATTTTTCGCAATTTTGGTTGTTTCGTTGCTGGCTGTTAAATACAGAAAAGAAATCTCCAAGTGGTATTAAAGGCAGTCTTAGACGCTCCTTCTTAGGAGTTCTCATTGGCTCAAATTTTGGCGTACTTAGAAAGCAAGCATTTAGACAACTCTGCAATCTAGTACTTATGAAACTTTCATTGGCTTAAATAGAATTGCAGTTTACTTTAAAGTTCGTCCAACGTTGTTTAAATTAAGGTACTTAACGTTTAAATTACAACAATCGCGCAATTTACACAGGAGAAGTTTCTATCATTCCAAACCGGAAGTAATCGAATGGCGTAACGTTTCAGCTAAACGTAAGAATAGAGTTGATTTTCTAAAAATTGTACGTATCAACGTATATGCACAATATATGCACATATTACAGTTATAATTCTCAATTTTGTTCAGGATCTAACATTCGTTGACAATTTTTCATTCTCATTTGCGTAAGTTTGTTAATTCCAGTCTCTAGAAAAGTTGATTATTTAATTGTTTGGAGTACAGTAAAAAAAAAAAAAAAAAGGAAAATGCCACAATATTCAGTATCCTTTTCGATATTTTGATACGCATGTTGATAATGTTTTTTTGTCCCTTGTGTCAATTTGACACATTTCTCTTGTAAAATATCATATCATACAGATATTTCCGATATTTTCTATCATGTATGATACACAATATGTATTTACACAATATGACTTTTTAAACGACAAATTATGTTGCAAAAGAGTAGTTAAGTAATTATGTTGACAAATAGCAGTAGACAAATTGTTATGAAATTATTATTATTATTACGATGTGCTATCCTCTCGAAGATGCGTGTAAGCATTTGTATTATTTTTGGAATGTAATCGGAACAGTGCTAAAACAAACGTCAGATCATAACGATTTAGATAAAACTAGGGAAAACAAGATAACGGATGTGAAATTGACGTAAGAGCACGTATGAGTAGGATTCATGTTATCTTGCGCGTACTCGAACGTAGAAACTCAATCTATTTATTGCCGATAAAAGAATTTGCAAATTCAACTACTTCATTTGTACGTAATCTTTTTACCAAGAGAGAAATTCAATTTGGGAAAATGAGACGATGTTAGAGACGAGAGTCGAGAGTAGAGAACTAAGATAAGATTAGAAATAGGGAAAAAGTCTCAGTTTCTTTAGTTAAAAACTTTCTCGATAGATGTTAATCTATTTCATTTCTAAATTTCTACGGACACGTTTAACGATTGAAACAATCCCGTTTTTACACGGTCGTAAATCCCTTGCATTTTACTTTACGTCTTGTAATTGTATTTTACGCCTCGATGATTTGAAGCAGATCATGCTCGCTGCTAAAATTTTGTTTTACCATATTTAAAAAAAAAAAAAAAAAGAAAGAAAAAGAAAAGGAAAGGAAAAAGGAAGAAAAAATTCTGGCCGCGTGACGACGAAAGTTTCACCGCCATTTTGGGGTCAGAGTGCCAGGGGATGCGTGGTTGCGGCGCAAAGGATCCTCCACTCTGGAACGTTGTCAGAGCAAAGGAGGCGCGGGGTGCACGTTCCGTCGGATCGTCCTTGACCCTGAAGCCGAGCTGCATCCTGCCCCGTGCATTTCGCGAAGGAAGGATGTGCTCTGCGCTTGCGCGCATTTCCACTCCATCCCTGTCTTTCGTCCTGCTCTCCCTCCCCTCTACCCCCTCACGCCAATTCTTCCCTTCTCTCACTCACTCACTCTCTCTCTCTCTCTCTCTCTCTCTCTCGTTTTGTTCATTTTCGCCCTCGCTGACTCGGTTATTCCAGTACCTCGATCTTTATAATACGATTTTCAGCAGCACGTGTCTTTCATTGTCTGGCATCGACACTCGCTCGATCGCCATATATACCGATCGTCGAACGATTTTATTCCCGGTTTTTGTCGTCGTTTCCCTCGTTACGTCGTCGTATCGACCTCGAGTGCTCTCTGCGCTACTTTTCGAGGGATTTTAGTTTCGAAGAAGATTGCGAGAGACTTCGGAGGATGGTTCGCACCCCATAGTAGTGAGTTAATTTTCCAGGGGTTATATCGAAGGAAGAATTAGAAATAACGTACGGTATAAAAGTATGTGTGTAATGTGAAATCATGTTATATTTTATTGACGATGTAAAATTTGAAAACTACGTGCGAACGTAGGCACGATTTGGTATTTTCTTTTTTTGCAGGTTGCAAGCTTTTCCGTGGCTCGAGCACTCTCCCCCTCCTCCCTTCTTCCTAAATTCTCGCGGTCGATTCCGCGACAAAATCCGTGTCCGTCGAATTTATTTTCCGCGACGGTTGTTTCATCGGAATTTACAAGGTCGAACACGGTTACACGATAAATTACAATTTCCTGTGGCACCGGCCGTGGAGCAAATTGGCCGTTGTAACTGCAGTTTGAAGGGTCGTGCCACTCCACCGAGGCTCGAATTCTAATTTGTTTCTCTATCGGCTCGACTGATTTTTTCTTCTTCTTCTTCTTCTTCTTCTTCTTCTTTTTCTTCTCTCTCTCTTTCTCCCTTTTTTTTCCTCTCCATCGTGGCTGGAACCGTTCCAGAATACCCATAGCGAAATCTGCAACCTGTAGATACGAATGAACGAGCAACCGGTGCCCCCTTTGGCCTTCTTTTGCTCGTCTCTTGCATTATTTACGATTTATGCGTGCTGCCGCGAATCTCGCGTTCCGACTCCAAGGGTGGAGCGTTTCCCTCGCCTTGGAAGAATGAGTCGGACGAATCGGCGGGACGCGATTTGGAAGGGTCGCTTACGCGAGTGAACGACTTTCCTCAGAGCAGTCTCGGCAACGATTTTATTTTTATCCGCGTGATTTATCGGTGTTGCGCGAAGTTTCGGCAATGCGTCCGTAGATTTTGGGAAGTCGTGTTTCTTGTTTGGCAAAAGCACGCTCGAGGAGATTGGTGCGTGCTTCGAAAAGAAGATTAATTTCTTCTGATTGTATTTCTAGTATTCTTTTTTTTTTGGAAATACATCACATACAGATTGAACGACAAAAATATCTGGTATAATTTCGAATACTGGTACAATTTCGTTTTCCACGTTTGTACTTTGAATAAGCGTTCAGTTAGATGCAAAAATCGCGTTGCATCGTACGGTATAATTTCAAATTCACAAATTTGAAGAACGTATGATTTCGTGCGCACGCTAGTGTTTCATTTCGAGAAAAGTTCAATCCAGACATCGTTTTGTGCTCTTGGCGTGAAGGTTTTAACGTTTCACTGGATTCATTTCGCGTCTTCAATCAGAGCCGGTTAACTGGCGACCCGCGAGCCCCTTCTTCCCTTATTCTCCTAGCGTTATCCCCTCCACTTACTTAGAGAAATCAACAGAGGAGGGGAAAGCGATCAGGAAAGTAGGGGCAAAGGCCGTCAGTTAGCCACTTCTTTCTTAAACGATATTTGGTACGTTGTGAATTATTAATTTACCAAACGCACATTATTGGCAAAAAAGGTACCTGAACTAGTGTTATTCGTTGGAATTTTTCGTTCTTTACTCAAATTCCTCTTTATCGGTTGTGACGTAGAACTTGTTAAAAATTATTTGGACTTGCGACATTTTTGAAATTAAATACCTTTTTAATTCGTCAGTCCCATACATCGCAACTTTCCATCCGGATTCTGTTTCTTTTTTTTTTTCAATTATATTCAGAAAAAATATGATCCGCAGTCCAATACTGATGTTACAAAAATCTTGGTAGTTTCATCTTTATTCAGCGGAGCAGCTTGTGGGGGTAAATCGTTCGTTGCTCGAAAAATTGAATTTTAACTGTGTACTTGCGTGAATGAAATTCAAAAAATTTGTAAAAAATTAAAGTGACGAAGCACCTAAAGTTATTGTGATTTTATTGCATCGACTCGTGAGATCGAAGAATAAGATTGCATGATGTGGAGGAATTTTCACGTGATTGCTTGAACGTCAAATTGTAACCCTTTTTCGGTCGAACGGCTCGTGCCTCGAGAAAATGTTCCGCATATTGACATTTTCTAAACGGAAACAAACTGTGTTCCACGAAGTCATCATCGAATCGTATTAGCAAATGGTATCGTGTTCGCAACGATCGTTTTCGACGAAACGCGAGCTGGAAACGGTCGAAAAGTCAACGTCTCCAAGAATAAAAATTCTTACTACCGTTCTCTGTCAAGATATCCAGAACATTTTCGGAGTCAAACGGAGTCCTATAATTTGATGAACTGAATAACACGCCCGCTTTATCCAGAATAACAACACCGTCGAGATTATTCATTTTTTCAAAATCATTCTACTGGCCATCGATAGTCGTTCAAATAGAAATTTACTCAACCGTATCGCGGATACAGATAATTCAAACAATCTCGCATTAAATTACTCACGTTGTTTCGCGCGAGCAATCGAATTGGCTTGAATGAGAAATTATTCGAATCTCGCGCCAAATGAAGTTACTTTTCTTTTCTCTCTCTTTCTCTCTCTCTCTCTCTCTCTATGTAATTTCAAAAACGGCAGCAATAAATTTGTTGGAGCAACTCATTGTTTCGCGTCGTTATTTATTGCTTTATTTCGAGTAGAAACGTGTCCAGGCGTGAATACGTCGCCGGTGGAGCGATCCCTGATAAATTACGTTCGCACGTGTAATACCGACGGTAACGGCACGTTTCAGCATCGAGCAATCAATGGAAACAATTCGCAGCTTGCGAGTGATACACGGCATTGTATCGTGCCTCAAAAGAATCCTTGATTCTTCTAGCTGCTTTATTTTCCACAAAAGCAAAGCAGAAATAGAAATTCAATACGACCTCGACTCGTTGTCACTCCTTCGTTTCTTTCATTACTCTTTTCGGTAATTTATCTTCGCTGTTCTTCTCTCTCTGGATTCTCGCGAAATTAAGAGCAAAAGTGTATTCGTCGTTCCTCGGTTCCACTTGAGCTCAGAAGTTCTTTGGAACAAACACACACTGTTTTTTGCTCCGAAAATCGGAAAGATCAACCCATTTGTCCCGTCTTACAATAATAATTATTGCTTCGATCGTCTTGCGACAATAATTATCGTTCTCGAGGGAAATCGTGGAGTTCTTGAATTCGAAGTGGAAATTTTAATTTTTCCAACTGTACAAGCAAATGTCCGGGACAATGCGACGAATCACAGTCAGTGAAGACAAAATCGCGGGGCAAGGAGTTAAGTAACAGTTTACATAATAAAGAATCTGTGTATGTGTGAACAACCGTCAGTGATATAGTAACAATTGCTATTACATAGTGCAACTGCACTGCATTGCAAAATCCCGAAGACACAATTAGAAAATTGTACTCGCAGAAATCGAAATTGGGAATCCATTCAAAGAAGTTTCCGTTTCGCAAATCATAGCCTTCTTTCTTCTTAATGAAACAACAGCACATTTTTATTGTTAACTAACGCTATTGCTAACGCTAACTAACACAAACGTCGTTCGATTGGCGGAAGGACCATTTCTCTGATATTTAACACTAAACGTACCGGCATTTTACATATACCTATCTTACCATAAGGAGTCATGTGACTCCTTACGAATAAACGTTGATTTTTAGAAAGAAATTTCTTAATTTATTAAAGGAAATAATTCGCAACACAACTTCTGATTTCTAATAAAATAATCAAACCTATATTTTTATTTAAATATAAAAAAAATCAATTACTTGTATTTTTTACATATGACTGGTTTCTCCTTCATATATTTTCCGCAGACGAATTTTTTGCAAATTATGCAAGTTTGAGTGGTTTTATTACCCGTGCACAATATTATTTGACAGTTTTTTCGTGATTGGGAAATATTGCTTGGGCTGTTTGATGTTCCTTGTTGTAGGTTTTCCTTTCCTTCTTCGAAAAATTCGTGATACTCTGTGACTAGTTCATCTGCTAATTGTAACAGGAAACGCTGTTCTTGATGTCTTTATTCCAGTCGTTTCCGCATAGAGTATCCATGCACTGATTCCAGCTAAATCCAGGATATTGAAGAATACGTGCACAGGCCGTCTATTGCATTTGGATTTGACGCTGTGTTTTCGCGCCATTTAGTGCAACCACATCGACGCCAAGTTTAGTCTTATTATAATAACTAATTGTTTCGGGTGTTCGTTTCCCATTGTTTTTGATTTTGACGCGTTTATGTCTCGGACTTAGTATCGTAACTTTTTTTGTTGGTTTTGATTTGTAAATTCAGTCAGAAAAATACGTAAATTTCATAACGGGTCAAATGACCCCTCGCTAAGGTACATAAGATATGCAAAGAATTTTTCTCGGTAAAAAACAAGCTAAGAGAAAAACAGAAAGCGAGAAATCGAATGATCAGACAATGTAAGAATTTACAGAAAGTCAGATTAGCGAAAGAAATAACAACGAACGTACGATTTTAAAGTATGATTTTGAAAACGGGGTCATTTGACCCCGCTTGCTACGTTTAGTGTTAAATTTCACGTTATTTGTTTTTCAATGTTTTCGATATATTTCAGCGAGAGTGTTCGAAAAAACAGAAAGAGAACAGCGATTCGTCTCTGTTGAACGGTGTCGACAGCTTGTTCGTCGTGATAAACCATAGCACGATGGCCATGGATCAGAGTCGCGATGTTCTCGCGCGGTCGTTTACAATTATTTTTATAACGAAGACGAACCAAGGAGAAAGAGAGAGAGAGAGAGAGAGAGAGCGTGCCAAGGAGCTGTGACACTCGATGATTTTCAACTTTCCACCGAGGCGTGTTACGCGTTATCGCCGAAGAAAAAACATTGAGTCCTCGCGGCGCGAATATTTAAAAATAAACGTCGACGCGCAGCGTCCAGAATAGCTGGACGTGCAGTGACGGGATCAAGTTCACTATGAAGTGTTCAAGTTCGATATGAAAAATGAAATGAAAGTAAAAAAAAAGTCACGGGATTCGATTGTGAGCCTCTCGTTCGTAAGCTTGGCAATGGACAGACAAAATGTGTTGATTGGATTTTCGAACGGTGGACCAATCGCTTGTGCTTTAACTTTCAGATTATAATTCGTGTTTCAGTTTGCAGATAATTATGCTTACACCGTTTTCGCCGCTCATAAACGAAAGATGTATCACGGAATTAAATGTAACTGGTATGATCTCTCGTACGCTCGATAGTGTTCTGTTAGTGAAATCGTCTTGTGTTTTAGTTTTCACTGTGAGAAACACGACAAAACAGTTTACAAGAAAAGGTAAAGATAAAAAGAAAATTTATTACTATTAAGTGTTCTGCTTAGATAATGGAATGTTCGGATACTCTTAGTTACTCAGACTATGATACTCAGGCTAATTTCGGAACTTGAAACATATGCATATCTCGATAAAATTTCCAAATTTCTCGCGTAACAATATATTCATAAAAAAATTCTTCTAAATGTCCCCGAACATTTTCGTGAGCAATATTTGTGTTATAAGTGTTTGTAAAATATTCAGATATAGTCCTCGGAAGATTCGATCACTTTGTTGCTGACGGTTTTTGGACCTACGTTTCATCAAGAAACAAAGTTCCGCTCGTTTACGCTTCTGAAATTTGGCAGCAATCTTTTTCTTTTTCTTTTTTTAAACAACAATGTACATCGCGATTTGTTACCTGATTTCGAGAGATTTCGAAGAACTCTTGGCTCGAAGGATTATTAAAAATTGAAATTCCAACGGGAAGTCCAACTTGTATGTTTCTTAAACTAGTTGCGTGTTTAGTCCCATCGCTAGTTAAAGGAACACGCCAGCTGTTCGCCTGTAAACACAGAGAAGCTACGAGCTTTCCACGGACCACGAATCTCTCCGAATCGATTTTCACCGTTGTTTTCGTCGAATTTGATTCCGTTTCACACGGAAAATTTATCGTGCGTTTTATTTTTAGTGTTGGCCGATCATGGCGTGATTCCGATCATTTTTTTTGGGGGGAATTTTATTTCCTAGCTGCTTTCTTTTCTACGATCGAGACTGTTTCAGAAAGATGGTTCTGTCGTTAGATATTTCGATATTATTTTTTCTTTCAAATAGATATATTTCTCTTTAAGGGAAAATGATCGTTGAAACACTTGTTGAATTCGCAGATTCGTCCTAATCTTTATATTAGAAAAATAAATGCAATTTGCACAATCTATATTCAACGAAGGATTTATTTCCGCGAACAATGGGATGATTCTTTGTTTTGTTTATTTATCACGAGTAGCTTGTACAATTGTTAATTTCAAGATTTATTCTAAAAAATAATGTTTTCGTAGAAAAAAAATTGTAAGAAAGATGAAAATATATGCAATAGAATTATCTGCTATAAATACTATTTCCTATTATCTATCCGTCTATATTGACAGATCGCAAAGTATATATAACAGACGGAGAAGAAAAAGAAAAACGATATTAAGGATCGCTCGGAGTCATTTATTATTTATTTCCACGTAGATATTTTTTTCGTCAAGGTTGTTTCTTACTTTTCATTTAATTATAAACCCGAGAGGTCGTAGATTCACTCGATACTGGTATTTCGTTACTAAATAGTTTCTTAGGTTTCCAAATGCGATATTGAAATTCCACACTGCTGGAAGATTAAAGCAACCTTGCTTAATGCGAGCGTTAATTATTCGATTACAACGTAATTTAATGAAAACGAATTATATACCGCCGGGTTATAATACGTGACTATAGAAATTCACGTCATCAAATCACAGAAATTCGAGACGCTTATAATTATATTTCACGCACTTTCACGTTCTCCGCGATGGGATTAAATTGAATTAAAAATTCCAGAAGTATATATACACACACTTTACATATTTTACATGCGTCGAAATGTGGTCTTCACGAAATTATCTCGCATTATTTCCGACGTTTAAAGACACTGTGTGAAGTTGTTGAACGTATATCGTTACGTTCGCGATATTGTGCGGAATAAAACAAATAAACGTAACAAGTAAACGTTTTAAAACGAGATTGGATATACGTATCTTTAGAAGAATCTTTGAAACATGGTCATTTTTCAAATGGCGGTGTCGCTCGATTCAAAATGCGAGCGGAGCTTTATTTATTTCTCTTATTTTCGGATTGAGAAAACGCCGAGAAATGGTCAACGCGCGAATTGCTCGCACGAATCCCGACCTGCGTGAACTCGATTTTACGTAAGCCGCGAGAAACGGAAAAAACAAATCCGCGAGTCGAGAGCTTATGCGTACGCGCGAAACGCGCGAAGCGAGCAACAACTTCTAGTGTGGGAAGGGAGAGGAGGAAAGCGGTTGCGAAATCGAAGACGCGGGTCTTGCGTTTCTCGAGGCAGAAAACACGATATTTTCCGAGTGTTCTTTCGAACGATCGGTGGAAAAAGGCTGCTTATATAATGCCACTGGAAATGTGACTGTTACGCGATCCCGAGCATTGTTTGAAAGTCAAAGAGAGAGCTTGCTCTCTCTCTCTCTCTCTCTCTCTTTCTCTTGGGGCGAGACGCGAACGTGAGAATGAAAGGTGAACGTTTTCTAACGTGTCGAGTAAAGTTGGATGAATACGAAACAATTCCGCGGTTTTTATCGACGTTCTCAACGACTGCTACGACTGCCACAATTGACCAATTTATAATTTTCTTATTTAGAGCCAGTTCCCTAAATTCGCCAGTGTCGCGAATGTCGTGTCGTGTTTCGAACGATCTTTTGTCAAATACAAAAAGCGCGTGAAATCTCTAGCGAAAAGTGAAAAATGCCCGATACACACGTAATACATACGAATAGGAAAGAAGCAGATTTGCAGGGGAATTCATTTCAATCACGGTGCTGCTCCTCATTTCGCTCGACTGCACTGCGTGGCTGGCTCGTTGCAGTCCAAGACACCCGGTAGAGGAGGGAACGACCCGAGCGAAGGGATCGAAACGCGACGAAGAAGACGGGACGAGGAGGCAGGCTCCTCTCTCGTTGTGTATCTAGCGTGTGCAACGCGAAAGCGCAGGCATTAGGGACGTTGGACCCTCGGCTGTGTTCACCGCGGCTCACCATTGCCACTTTGAATCTCGTTCACCTTGAGCTTCGCCGTCAGTGGCTCTCAACTGCTTCTTCTTCTGCTTCGCGGTTGGCGTTCGCGATCCCGCTTATTTATTGTTAGCCGGCCGACGTCAGCCGACGACTAGTCGGAAACGGAGATTAGAGAGGTGCTTTTTAGACAGATAACACAGAGAGCAGAGCCGCGTAGTGCGCGCTTAGAGCTGCTTACGTAGCCTAGGTCACGCACGTCGCCAAGCCAACCATACGCGGCGCGCGTATGCAGAATGCCTGCGACCGTCTCTCAGACTGGTCTCCATCGTCCCCCTTTTTATCCTCCCGCTGTTCACGCGGGAAAAAGAGAAAAAAAGAAAAAAGAATACTACCAGCGTACAGTATCCCCTTCACCCGGGGTAACGACATTTCGAATCGAAACGTTGCCAGAGTCGAGATAGTCCCCCAAGAACAGAGCTACTCGCGAGTGTTAGAATCTTTAGCTGTTTCGCTAACCTAACTGCCTATAAATTTGCCGAGACTAATAAAAGGACGACGCAAGAATTTTGAAGGACAAGCAAAAAGAAGGTTGTTTGCCGCTGGACTAAATTTGTTGAATGTTGCACTCTGTACAAAGAAAATTGTAAATGTAACATTGGAGGAATAACGTGGATTTAGATTTTGATTTATACTTACGGGCGTTCGCTATGTTATCGAATTGGTTTGAGAACGTTTGAAACCGCGAATCTTTATCGGAGTTTCCTAGTTCGCCATTTTGTATCCGCCAGACTGGTTATTCGTTCTACTCAATGTACGAAGAATTATATGTAGAAGAATTGCAATTCAAAATTGAGACGTGAATTAGACAAAGAAAAAGGAGCAACATATTTTTATTGTATCTACGGTATTTATTGTGTATATTATCTAATGATATACGGAGCCCTAAAAGTCCCTAGACCGCCATCTTGTGTTATTCTGTTTGATGCACAGAGAATCGTATATAGAAACATTGTGATGTAAAATTCGCATTTGAGTAAAGATAGACGAACAACATAGATTTGGATTTGTTGTTTGTCGAGAGTTAGACGTTTGAAACCGCAACGTAAATATCCCTTAGACTGATATTGATACTTATTGACACGATGTGCTTAGAAAACTGCAATATAAAATTGGCAAATGACGTTAAATGAAAATAAGAAAATAGAATAGGATATCGAACATAAGTATTTCTGTTATCGAATTTATTTGAGAGTAGTCCCTAGACTGTCATTTCACGTTCTCAGAATTTCATTTAACGTACAAAGAAAAATTTTTCGTTCAGGTTCATTGAATCATCGAATGTGCGTACCGATAGAAAAATAACGTAGATTCGTTTGAACACACGTCAGATTCGTCGTAGAAATTGATTTTTAGAAATGAAAGTACGGTTTGAATATTCAGAGCGTGAGCTCAGTTGTTGTTTAAGTAGAAAGTGACGACAACGTCTGACCAGAGCCGCTGGCAGTAGAATGGTTTGGCACTTACCCGGTCAACAATAAGTATTTGTTGATACCTATTGATAGGTGCACGGATAAAATGAATGTTAGTTGTTTTAATCGATTGTCGCAAAGTGATCGCGAGACTTGATGCAAATCTTTCTCTCTATCGTGAATTTTCATATCATAAATTTCGTCCATCATTATTGTAATCAAAGAAAGTCTACCATCCTCATTCTACTTACTAGCTTATCTCATCGGCGACATCGAATTCTATGTCCTAAATACCAGTGTTATTTTTATTTATACTAATTGCCCGATTGTGAACGATCAACGGTAGTTTATTTAGTTTACTCGCATTCTGCATGAAGGCTACCGATGGTATTTATTGGCGAACGTGTGAACGTGTGAACGTGTGAACTATAAATCAAAATTACAATTGTGACTTTACGTTGTGTGCGTGTACACGCTTGTATTTCATATTTCAAACAACGAAGATTATTTAGTAATACTTATATTGGCCAATATGTAGAACTGAAATGGTAACCTTCGGTGTAACCTAAACTAAATGGCCATCTCTGGCTATATATAATTCAAAAGCATCGATCGACGATTGTAACGAATTACCAATTTCACGCGAATCAATTTTACTCCGGGCTTGCGAATCAATTGAATAGCTTCGTTTTATTCGGATTAACATATTAACCTTCCGACCACGTCTTTCGGCGCGAGATTCAATTTTTCCGACCGGGGGCAGTCTGCTCATGGTAATCTGGAAGGTAGCCGATATCCTTAATTTCCACAACGAAAAAAAGATGCAACGGGGGAGAAAAGGGAAGGAAAACGACGATGGTGGCGGTGGTGGTGCAGGTAGAGCCGGAGGTGGCGAAGAAATCGGAGACGAAGAAAAATGGTAATTAAAACGAGAGCGCACGGCAGGCCTCGGTTCGAGTATCGGCTTTCGGCCAGTCTGAAAACGATACCACCCGGTGTTTCTCCTCTTTTTCCAACGTCCTCCGCCTCCGACGCTGCTGCTGCCGCCGCCGCCGCTGTTTCCTATCGCGGTCATCCCTCTCCCGCGCCGGGGAACACGTGCCTAACTTTTAAATTTGCTCCTCGTCGCACCACGAGGCTAGTGATGGGATCAAGTTCAACATGCACTTGCTCGCGAGACCAAGTCAAATCTGAAACACGTTCACAGAATATTCGATTATACAGAGAAAAAGTTCCTATCGTTGTCGATATTTTAATTATTTTAATATCATTTTAATACTATTCAAATAACGTCGTTATTCTTCTTTCATTGACTCTCTGGCGGTACAGAGAACAACAATGCTTTTCTTAGTTTCGTGGCGTAGCCACGTACGTATTACGCAAGTGAATCACTTCAATTGGAAAAAATGTTCAATGCAATTCACGTTGAATTTATCGTGGGTCAATTTCATCCTCGACTTCGTCGAATTTCTTCATTCTTAGCTAATCAGCTCATCCTATGTGAATACGTCTATGAAAGTTTTTGCTTTCAATGTTTCCTACAAGTAGAGATCTAGAAATATACTACGAGCTTGTCTTCCGTTAACACTAGAGAACTACCGACAGTTAAGACGAGTAGTTATTTCTACCAAAATTATTTCGATTTCTAATAAATAAAAATAAAATAAAATTCACTGTATTATTTCTTTAGTTATCGCTGTAAAAGTCATTGCATCATTGCGGGGAAAGAATTGCAACATGAAATAGAAATTTTAAAGTAAAATTGTGAAACCAGTCATTTTGACTGGCGTGAGACTGGTTCCAGTGTTAAAATAAGAGATAAAGAGTCACATTTCTATCACGTTTCATGTTTCTTAGTACTCTTTTCTACGTTTTCGTACATGGCAAATACGGGACATGCTGTACAATTAAAGTTCGCGCAATAAGAATCCACTTGAAATTCTCTCCTTTGCTCGTCACTTCTTGTTCACGCTCGATTAATGTGGATTTAACAGAGATTTTTTTATCCATGTTCATTTAATCGGGATTATTGATTAGAATTTCGAGTGCGAACGAACGAGGAATTCTACCATACTTGATCCCATCGCTCGTCGCGACGAGACGTGGTCGCCTTTCTCGTTGCTCTCGCGGTTTTTGCAGTTACCACGCAGAGGAAACATGCTCCAGAAACATGCTCCAGAAGGAACACGCGCGATTCGATCCCTCCTTCTGTCTGTCGTTTCCCTTTCTTTCTTTTCTTTTTTTCTCCTCGGTTCTGCTCTTCTTTTTTTTTCCTTTCTTTCTTCTTTTATTTTCTAAAGAGACGGTTTTGAAGAGATGTTGCCTATGCGGGTCAGATGCTTCTTCGTGTCAGACTTATGTACGAAACCTCGTGATTGAAATGGATGGTTGATAAGGCGACGAATAACGATGGTGGCGAGAGTTTTAGATCAAGGTTAAGTTCGACAGCCTGAGTTGAGGTTTCTTTTCTCTAGTTGCTCGCGCGACTATGTGGGTTTTTGTTTTTACGTTACGTTTTTACGTTTGTTTTCGCGTCGAGTTTTCTGGCGATTGACAATTAACACGTCGGCCGTGTTATGGGAAATTTGTATATGTTTTGGTCGTCGGATACGAGACGTTTAATTTCCTTTTTTCTCTTCTTTTTCTTTTGCGAAACGTCGCGCTGTAATTGAATTTATTTATTTCTTGTTTCGCAGAAATAGAAACATTGCTCGCTGGTGATTTAATAGTTTGTGTTCTTTATCGTTGTCACGCTGTTTAACATTGCCGTTTCACTGTTATATTAATATAATCGGAAATAAAGAACGAAGTCTTTTCTTGAAGCGTCGTTTTCGAGGAAATCACAGGTTTGAAAAATTTATCATACTTGAATCCTTCTAATCGCTGATTGGACAGTGAGTGACTAATCGCTAGGACGTCATTCTACCCGCGAAGGCACGTGAAAAATGAGGAATGAAATTTTTTCGTTTAAAGCCTCATTTTCAAGGAAATGGAGATTGAATACGTTTAGATAAAAATTGGCTTACAATTAGTAAACGTCTACCTGACGAATATCTTTGAATTGAAGTTTCCTCGAAAAAAAAAAAAGAAAAAAACGGAGCATCTTATGAAAAAATTGTATTCCACACTTTTGATTTCGAACGATTTTCGTTTGTTCGTTTGTTCATTTCTGATCAATCCATTCTTATCGACAAATTTCTCAAGCTTGATCTTCTCGAGGAACAAAGCCTGAACACGTTGACTGCTACATTTCTATTAAAATATCGTACTACAACAAAATACGAAACGAAAGTTTATATTTTTCGGTTTTACAATATTATCTAGCTATTTAAAGTTCGTCGTTAATTCTAAAGTGACCATCCCAACAGTGGTCCTGTTAAATGAGAATATTACTCCTTCTTCTCGACTTAGTTTTTTTTTTTTCATCCAGAATCAATCAATCCCTTCTCGGTTGCAATGTCTCGGAACACTCTGCCAGAGGATGCACGAATATTTTCGAATATTTACTTGGTAGCAATCGACTTTCGTGGATTCGTCGCGCAAAACTTGACACGACTCCTCGAGGAAACGAACGAGGATCGAACGATCGCGGCGAGGCAACAACCCTCCCGAGAATTGAGAATCCAGCCCCGCCGTGGTGGAAGTTCTCGGTTTCCGGTGGAGTTTCGACGAGTCACGTGGTCGTCAATCGCGGAGGAGCGTCGTTGTTCGCGTGCTTCCGCAATAATTCGATTACGTAATCCGGACGGGGGATCGGTTAATGCGGCCCGGGACACGGGAGAGGGAGAGGGAGCCATCGACTCTGGAAAAGTTCCATCGGACAACGTCAACCGCGTAACAACTGTTTTCAACACCCCCGGTGTGTTCCATTCTCGCCTTCTTTCGTTCTCGCTTTCGTTGCTGCGCGATTTACTTTAATTGCGCAGCGAGAATACGCGATAACGAGAGACCGTGGACGTTATCGTCACCGTTTATCGGTTCTTTTTCCTTTTTTCTTTTTTCTATTTTTTTTTTTTGCGAAAGAATTTTTTTTTGCTATAATTCTTCCATTGATTTTTACTCCCCAGTCAGGCAAGAAATTATCGATCTATTTTCTCGGAGGAATTACTTGTTTCTCTCGAAACTGAGCTTGTACTGATTTTGTATCTTATTGTCGGTGTTGTGCACTTTTTTTTGTGGAAGTTAGAATTCTGTATGTTTTATACCGTTCAATAAGAAATTATCTAGAAATTCTTCGGAGTTAATTGTTTTCTTAATAGCTGAGTTTGTTTTCATATTATTGTCGATGTTGTATATTTTTTAATACAGTAGAGTGGAAAATAGTTTCTTAAATTTGATAAATTTATTAAAGTTTAACGTGTATATATATATATATATATATATATATATATATATGTATGTACGTATGTATGTATGTATGTATGTATATTTCAAGACAAAATTCAGGTATTTCCATGATATCCTCCAAATAAAGTATTACTTTTAAATACCATTATTATATCGTAACAAAATAAAATATTTCATTTCGAAAGTTACACGTACGACTCAAAATAGAATAAATTATTTGCTGTTCGTTATTTTGACAGACTTGTTCAGATCCCGCGGCATTTCATTAAATGAATATCAGAATTTAAATTTATAATTAAAGTCGAAGTTAGATTTCTCATTTACAACGAAGATTCTCAGCAAGATGGAATACGTTCAAAAATAAAGCCAACAAGAAGCAAAGGTATCTATATCAAATATTTGACCAAACGACGTGTACATGCAAGACAAGCAATTGGAACGAACTTGCACGTAAAAACCTACACGTAAAAGCGAAATGATTGAGGAGCCTCGGTACTTCTTGCTTTTCTTTCGGCTTCTGTATTCCGTGTATATTTTCGTGTTTTTTGTTACTCGAGCGATGAATCGCGTTCGCCAGAGTGGATAGAAGGTAGACTGGCCAGTTTGGCCGTGGCAGCTTGCCATTTGTGCTACATTACAAGAGTGAATTTAATTTTAAATACCTCGTCGCCTCGCGGCGTAGATCGCGCGGAATTCCGCGGCCAATCGTGAATGAGTCGGATGCAGTCCTCCGCTCGACGACGCTCGCTCGAAACAGTTCATTTTCGAGAAAAGTTACGAGTAATTCCATTCCTAGTATTTTATTTGTGAATCGAAAATTGTATCGGAATATCGAGATGCAGAATTATCAACGAAAGGAAAACAGGAAAAGAAAAAATAACAGAGCCAAACTCTTTCAACTTAGTCAGAAAATTCTTTTCGATGTTAGCTTTACTAATTCGTTTACTTGGTTAAAAATAGATTCTTCAGTTTTGTAAAGAAATTACTGCATGAATAATTCTTTCTTTTGGTTATTTACAAAGTTTCGGAGCGAGGAACAGTTATTTCGAAAACAACTGCACGAGCCAAAGTTGCCAATGGAAAAAAAGAAAAATATTAGAAAGACGTAGCTCGTCAGTTTAGAAAATTCTTTCCGATTTCAGTCTCGATCGAGACCAGATAATAATACGTGTTTCATTCTAGCTAACTATTTTATTTACGAGCTGTATTACGACTCGAGACAAAGAGGAGAATTATTCCAGAGTCGCTAATGAAAAATAACGGAGTAGCTGCTCAGTTTAGAAAATTCTCTTTGAATTTTGCTTTAGTTTCTCGATCGAGACCAGATAATAATACGTGTTTCATTCTAGCTAACAATTTATTTACGAGCTGTATTACGACTCGAGACAAAGAGGAGAATTATTCCAGAGTCGCTGATGAAAAACAACGGAGTAGCTGCTCAGTTTAGAAAATTCTCTTCGAATTTTGCTTTAGTTTCTCGATCGAGACTAAATAATAGCTCCCGTTTTCATTCTAACGAACTGTTTTATTTACGACTCGAGATAAAGAGGAGAATTATTCCAGCGATTGCACGAGTTGCCAGAATCACCAGCTGTGCTAAGCGCTGGAAATAAATATCTGCCGGGCGTGATAAGAAGCTGACAGACTGCTTCTGAATTTTTCAAAGTAATTTTTCCTCCGTGCCGGAGGAGACCAAGTTCAAGCAGGCATATGCATCATGCAACGGCGCTCTACGGCGCTGTGTATCAACCCTATTAAAAAAAAATCGTGAGTCACGGACATAACTCATCCCCTGGTTCGCGGTGCTCGTGAAACACCGCCGATCTCGTCTCGCGATCACGTTGAAACAAAATAGCGTTTGTCGCTGGTAACCGACAACCCTTCCATCTACTCCTCGCGCGTACTTTCCCATGCTTTTCTTTCCCTCACCGGGGACGAACAATCACTCTCCGAATGCTGGAGAAAGAGAGAGAGAGAGGTCTTTTGAAAAAGGCCCGTGTGCCACGTGTATCGATCGCAGAGCTCTCTCCACGTGAACGCATGCGATTCGAGCTTGCACGAAGATCCGCCACAAAGGTTAGTGCCAGCGGACTATGAAATAAAACGAAACAAGCGGACGAACGAGAGAGAGAGAGAGAGAGAGAGAGAGAGAGAGAACCTAGAATCTAAAATTTCAGAATCTAGATTCGAGAATTATAGAATCAATGGACTAAGAATTTATAATCCAGCGATGAGAGAGAGAGAGAGAGAGAGATAGAGAGAGAGAGAGAGAGAGAATAAGGGGGAGGAGAGAGGCTGGCCGGTTGAGGGGCTCGATGCGGTCTCTAATTGGAGGCTGTTAACGCATAATTAACGTGGCGTTGTTATCCTCCTGTTCCGCCCGTCCACCATCCTGCACCCCCAGTGTCGTACCGTTTCACCCGCCTCTGTCGCCCATGGTACACCACAAACCGATCTCCAATCACCGTCGAAACCGTCGATATAACTCCCTTCGAAAATTACGGGAAACCAGTCAGCCAGGGTCGAAAATATCTCCCTCCCCTAAATACTCTATGGGCTCTCGTCGTGGCTCCATCGGCTCTGTTGTGCACCGTTCCTTCATCTCCTCTCCTGTTCTCTCTTCACGGTATCGTCATTCGGTCTTTCGCAAGGGTTGCGCGCACTTTGCGGACATTCTCTGACGCTTCAACATATCAGATCGTATCCACCAGCGGCGGTCTTTTCGGAAGAATGGAACGGAAGTTCGGAGTTAGAATCCGAGTTTGTTGTTCTCTTTGGGCACATTGTTAGGAACTAGTCGTACGTGACTTTGACCAGGGACCAAAGGTAAGAACCGACAAGATAGAAAGTAGGTAAAGATCGTAATATACAGGACGTCTCTATATTTGGCAGGTAAGAATTCCAGCAATGTCATTCTAGTTAATGAAATTCTAGCTTCGAATTTGGTCGATATGATAATGGATACGACGAGTCGTGTCTCGTGTTGCCGCGTTGATAAAATTTCCAAGTTCGCAAATTTCCAGGAACGCACAGTTCAGTATTCGTGGGAAAATCCTGAATAGTTCGAAGCTGTCAATTCTTCGTGGAAGATAAAGCCCTTCACCTCTCGTAGATCTCAGTGAAGTCAAGAGTAGTTAGAAACCGAACAGCCAGTTGAGGACAAAACCTTCGAAGAGGATAGACGTCTAGCGATTCTCCTTTGAAAGTAGTCGCGAGCATTTCGATCGAGTCATCATCAATCGTTATTTCCGCTTAAGCTCGTGCGTCTTTCTTCGGTTTCCTGTCGTCCTTTCTTCTCTTCATTTATCAACATCGCTTTTATTCAGGCCGAATCGAATCGTGAATTTGCCTGACAATTAAAATGAATCGGTAAGTAGGATAGTCTCGCGATCTCTGGCCAATATTCCGCAGCTTTGACGGAAAGAACTTGCGAACCGATAGAGAAGCTTCGTTCGGTCGAAAGTCACGTGCGCGTGAGAACACCTACAGGAAATCCCAACTTAAGGGCAAAATTTGGCGAACGTATTTCATACATTGCGTTTTCTTCGCGTGTAGAACGTGGCGATGTTTTTTTTTTTAAGTTTCATTAAAGAAATGTTAAATGCTTTTTTAATAGTATTATTTTTAATAGTATAATTATATGTATCGATTCGGTGATTTTGGTCTTGTTTCAATAACCTGAACATTTTTTTTCAAATACTTCGAATGTTACTTTTCTTACTGTCGCTTTATTTTTACAAAATTTCTTTTCATCGAACAGAAGAGACAGTACAGTGTCAATTTTTTAGACGACAAGTACGCTCTGTAGTTCTAGGTTCAGAGGTGACGAACTGGCGGCCCACTCTTTCGATCCTCTCCACTGCATCGATCTCTCCACTTTAGCTTTAACTTATTGTTAGGTGATCTTTTGAACTCGTACGTCACACTCGTATTCGACGATACAGATTTGCTACAAAAACTCTGTGCGACCTTTGAGATAAATAAATAAATAAATAATAATAAAGAAACGAATGAATAAAACAAAACATTGAATTTTATTTAATTTTATATATGTAGAGATTAAATGTAAATAACACTTACGTAGTAACAAAGCTGGTGATTAAACGATAGATAATGAAGACAAGGTAATGAACACAGATTGACAACTAACATGCGCTTTCTCCGCAACTTGAATCGAAACTCTCTCCTTTTTAAAGAGAGAAACGCCTCGCGCCAACGTTCCACCACGTTCATATTTTCTTTCTTTTCGTGCGATCAGCAAACATTACGGACCATCTGGTACAATTGAACGCAACCAAAGATACAATAATTACAACTGCAAGTCATAACTTAATTCACGATACTACATATTGATATTGATTTACAATATAGAAAAATAACAACGTCGTTTCTAATGTGCGATGCATATATATATATATATATAAACACTAAACGTACCGGCAATTTACATATACCTATCTTACCATAAGGAGTCATTTGACTCCTTATGAATAAACGTTGATTTTTAGAAAGAAATTCTTAATTTATTAAAGGAAATAATTCGCAACACAACTTCTGATTTCTAATAAAATAATCAAACTTATATTTTTATTTAAATAAAAAAAAAAAATCAATTACTTGCACTTTTTACATATGACTGGTTTCTCCTTCATACATTGTCCGCAGATGACAAATTTTTTGCAAATTATGCAAGTTTGAGTGGTTTTATTACCCGTGCACAATCTTACTTGACATTTTCGTCGTGATTGGGAAATATTGCTTGGGTTGCTTGATGTTCCTTGTTGTAGGTTTTCCTTTCCTTCTTCGAGATACTCTGTGATACTCTGAATTCGTGATACTCTGTGACTAGTTCATCTGCTAATTGTAACAGGAAACGCTGTTCTTGATATCTTTATTCCAGTCGTTTCCGGATAGAGTATCCATGCACTGATTCCAGCTAAATCCAGGATATTGAAGAATACGTGCACAGGCCGTCTATTGCATTTGGATTTGACGCTGTGTTTTCGCGCCATTTGGTGCAACCACATCGATGCCAAATTTAGTCTTATTACAGTAACTAATTGTTTCGGGTGTTCATTTTCCATTGTTTTTGATTTTGACGCGTTTCTGTCTCGAACTTAGTATCGTAATTTTTTTTGTTGATTTTGATTTATAAATTCAGTCAGAAAAATACGTAAATTTCGTAAGGGGTCAAATGACCCCTCGCTAAGGTACATAAGGTATGCAAAGAATTTTTCTCCGGTAAAAAACAAGCTAAGAGAAAAACAGAAAGCGAGAAATCGAATGATCAGACAATGTAAGAATTTACAGAAAGTCAGATTAGCGAAAGATATAACAATGAATGTACGATTTTAAAGTATGATTTTGAAAACGGGGTCGTTTGACCCCGCTTGCTACGTTTAGCGTTAAAGTGAAAGCGTAAAATGAGACGTGCGGCATTTTTCTCTACCCTAACCACCGGGATCCCTTCCCTCACATGCCGAAGCACGTGGACGTTCTGTTTAGATCTGATGGCTCGACTCAAACGAGCTACACAGCGTAAGATCGGCAGCGAATCGCTCGCGGGGCGGGGAGGGTGGCGAGAAACGCCCTGGGTGCATTAATCATAGGGGCGAGAGAGGGCAGACGTTAGATATAAATCTGCTTGGTGGAAGACGTTGCAAGAAGGCTCTTCGGTGTTACATCGGGAAACGTTCTTCCTGTAATCGTTCTGGAAAACGCTCGCCTATTGTGCCCGATGATTTATAGCGAGCCGAGCTCCTTCTCCTCCTCCTCCTCCTCCCCCGATTCTCGCGTCGCGTTTTGCACGCTGATTAAAAGTTGCCATCCGTTTGACAGTGTTGGCCGATCACGCTCCCCCGGAATGGCGAAAGTATTTCGTCGAATTTTTGCAGAATTTGACTGACTGGATTCACGATTAGACGCAAGCGCGGGTCTTCGATTCCTAGTAGTTGAGCTTCTCTCTCGTTCTCAGTAATTTCTTCGACGCAAGTTCGGTAGTTTGGCAATAAACTTCTTCTGGTTGAAGTTTAGAAATATTAATCTCCCTGGCGCACAGTTTCATATTTCGGCGGTTTTTCAGCGATTTCTTCGATACTTGACACATGGATATGCTTTAATAATTTTATATATAACACGTACTTCGATAACTTTTAATAATGCAATAATAGAACAAAAATATAATATACGTGTATTTTGATGATTTTCAATCATTTCTTTTTATATAAATATTAACAACCTTAAGGCGAGATAATTTTTAATATCTTTGTATAAATTACCTGATGTATAAATTTCAACACCTTTGTAGTCAAAGATTCAATCACAGAGAGAAGAACTTCGAATCGTTCGTAGGAAACGGCGAAACGATACGTAGCCACCGGTTAAAAAGGAACGAATTTACATTGGAAACGAAATCGCGACCGAAAGATACGATCGCGATGTCGCGGAATATCTAATCGCGAGCGTGGAAGCCACAGCGGAAAAGTATAGCGTGCAGTTGAACGCGTTACGTTGAAACCGCCGAAAAATTTAGTATTCGCGGCCGTGTCTGCTTTATTTCCTGTACGAAAATAATTTCACAGCGAAAATTGTTTAGCCGGCTGGCCAGGGCTGGCTAAACAATGCCATTTAACGCGGGTCGCACGGAAAATACACGTGTGCAAATAAAGGCAGGGGAAAGGGGGAAAAAAAATAAAATAAAAAAAATACAAAAAACAAAGAAAAAAAAGAAGATAGCTACAGCAAGTATTTGAAATTTACATTGCATTTTGCGAGTGAAAAACCGTGGCATACTACTTGCCGTGAATATTGCAATGTAGATTTGTCAAATATGGCACCTGTTAAAACGCTGTTGAAAAAGGTGAAAAGATCGTAAATTAGCGTGTGTTTGAAGAAGTTCGATTCGATTCGATCGAATACCCGCGAATGAAACGAAAATTGGAAACGAAATTCTTCAGCGTTTCTGGAATAATATTCTCTCAGCAAGAATTATTTATTTTTAATGTTATAACGAACGAACAACAATGGTACGTGTCGTACCTGCGGGAAAACCCGTGGCGAGAGAATTTCGTTTTGTTTCTCGAATTTTTCCTTTTTCTTTTTTTTTTCTTTCTTCCTTCCTCGCGAGGTTACTTCCCGCGAGAACGACGAAACGCATATATATATATATATATATATATATATATATATATTAAACAAAAGATTATTCATAAGTTGTCGTGAAACCGGGGGGAGGGTAGGGGAGGGAGGGAAGGAAGTTCTCTTCCGGGATCTTTCAGCGGGGCTGTTCCGAAACTTCACGAGGACCTAACTTTATCGTTTTAAACTGCCGCTTTGCAGAGAGAATTTTCCAGAAAATGTAACGTTGTTGGCCTCCTGAATAGGAACAAACACCATAGAAAACGTAAACCACGTTACATCTCGCAAATTGCTTCTCCGAAACAATTTTTAGTTCCGATCTGCGCGCGCGCGCGCGCTTCAATTTGAAACTCGAAATTGATGAAATTAAAGACTCGACTTTCGTTGCATTGATCGGCACAGTGCATTATTAATTTTGCCAGCGCGTTAAATTCAAGTGGAAATTTCATCTCGAAGCTTGGGGAGAGGATTTTGGTTCGAAAAGGCTCGGCGGATGATTTTCGAAATCTTAATCAGTTGCGTTGTCATTGTTGTCGTGTCGATAACTCTGACAAACGTTGTATTTTCTATTGATACGTGATACTGATTGTGTAAAGCGTGCTTCATCGATGTAAATTTCACTATCCAAAGGCTAACGCAAACTCTGTCAAATCGTATCGATCTTTAATCTTTCGAGGTTCGATTGTTTCTTAGCTGAAATTCTGTCAATTCATATCGGTTTTTAATCGCAACATTCAATTGAGTTTCAATTTATCAGAACTTCAAGTCCAATGGACAGAATCTGCTGTACTTTTTTCTTCAATTTTAGTCAACAAACAGACTTCATTTAGGAATTAACTGGAACGTTTCATTAAATTTAAATTCATTCAAATTCGTTTTCGTTATATTCACTTTCAAGTTCCGTTAGCAGAGTCTGCTTAATTATTGGCATAAATTTTATTCAGGATCCTTTTCTTTAGAATCACTGTGAACAATATTATATTTACAAACTTGTTTTGACGTCAAATATTTTATTATTAACACATATTAACACATATTATTATTAAGACATATTCGCGCTCAATAATCATTCAGTCCCTAATAAATGAACGTTTTTAGAAAAGCAAAAAAAAAAAAAATCATAATTTTTCAGTAAAATGAAAATCAATCGATAGACCAGCACTTTGTCACCACTTATATAAACGTCTGAATATTCCATTTTAAAGTATATGATTAGGACGAAAATCTCTTCCGCTGTAACGTTGCTCAACAAATCGAAAATCTCTCCCGAAATTGTTACTCGTTCGAAGATGTCAGCTAAGTTTCTGAATGAATTAAAATACCAAGATATACTGAAAGTACTTTTTCCTTTTTTAGAGAAGCTAAAGTAATTCATTCGCATCGAATACACACGCGCAAAAGAAGAAAAAGAAAGAAAGGAAAATAAAGAAAAAGAAACAGGAGGGGGAAAAAAGAGGAAAACAACGACGAAACGTCGAACAAAGGCCTGAAACCTTTGCTCGCGTCGATATCGATACGCGAAAGATACCAAACGTGTCATCGACTTTATCGACAAAGACGCACCAATGATCTGGAATTTATCAGAGCTCGATCAGATATAGATACGATCGATGTGTATACGTGTTCTCGGCCACGATTTCAAGGTGGAGGTCGTTGGAGCGTCCCCATCTCGGTTCCGGACTGGTTGCGAACCCTCCTCGAATGAGATGAAGAGAGATAGAGAGAGAGCCAGTTCGATCGACCTCGCGCCCATTTCCATCCGGAAGTGAGGACGCGATGAAGGGAAATCGAACATTCTAGACGTACAGTTCGTTATCACGGTGGCGAGCACCGTTGGTGAACTCGTCGTCGTGTTCCTCGTTCGGGAATTTCAATTTCTCGATTTACGAAAAATTTCGAGGGAAAGAGAAGAAGAAGAAGAAGAGAGAGAGAGAGAGAGAGAGAGGGATGAGAAGAGAAAAAAAGAAGAAATATATGTGGCGCAGATTGCAGGCCGTCGATTGAATTTTTCTCGTTAAAGGATGGCGTAAAGGGACAGATGCGTTGAAATGGTTTAATTAGGATTATTCCCCCTCCCCCCCTCCTTTCTTCCCTTCGCTTTTTCTCTCTCTCTCTTCAGTTACCCTAGCAACATAATTTTTGTATTAATTCGTGTTAACTTGCATCTTTCTTTGTCATTTTTTATCACCAGCTTTCATTTTTATTCAGCTTTATATTCGTACATTTTTGAGTGTTATTTATGCGTTTGCCTGTATTTCTCTGCTTTTCCAAGTTAGTAGTTGCAGTGATTTTTGCATTATCTTTTCTACTTGTTGATAAACTTGCCTATGTCGGTCCTTTTATTCTATTATCGACAGTGAAGTAATGATC
Organism: Tetragonula carbonaria; assembly: GCA_032399595.1. Classification (NCBI taxonomy): domain Eukaryota; kingdom Metazoa; phylum Arthropoda; class Insecta; order Hymenoptera; family Apidae; genus Tetragonula; species Tetragonula carbonaria. Next base: position 5,950,613 of record JAUCRC010000015.1, on the reverse strand, counting down.
GAAATTATTGTATTCTGATTTTCTTGAACGACGTTTTATACATCGATATTTTGTATCGAAAGTTTCGACAGAGAAATCCACATGAAAAATTCTCATACACTATTTTATACTATTTCATCCATCATCGTTCGTATCATAGTTTTATACGTTCAACAAAGATGTAATACGAAAAAGAAGAAAAAAGAAAAAATGAATGGTGGTGGAGTTCTCGTGATTGTGGAAAAGCGATATTCAAACAAGAGCGGGTTGATATAGTTGAAAATTTATTTGATGATTCAGGCTTCGAACAGCGTGCCGTCAGTCTCGTTAAAAATCAAGCTACTCATGTTCTTTCGTTTTTTCTACTTTCTTTCTTTCTTCCTTTTTTTTTCTTCTACGACGTTTCGAATCGAGACGTCTGTAAAAACGTCGAATTTAGCGGATTTAGCTTTTTCTATCTTGTCGGTTCATTTGTAATGAGCGTTCGGAATGAAAATGAAATACGGTGGAAACGTATATACGTGTGATCCGCACAGTTTAAGAAGCTATCACAGCCAGGATGTCAGATAACGTCAAAAACGATACTCCATTACGGACGAGCGCGATGGTAATTAAATCAAATTGCCATTAGCACGTACAGAGAGAGAGAGCGAGAGCCAGAGCGAGAGAGAGAGAGGAATGATTAATTTATCTGCTTCGTGATTAATTCTTTTTTTTCCCCCGAGAATTTTGTATTGCGTTTTAGCGTTTCATCTTTTTGTTCGTTCTAATTATTTGCGTCATACTCTGAAAAAATGCGAATAAATAACAAACGATCTAATAACTAAAAAAAAAAAAAAAAAAAATGTCTATCTTGTCGCTTGAATTGCAAATACCTTGCACTTCATAATTAATTTAGGGTCAGCTTTTTTTTTTTTCAAGGAAAAAAAGGACGTCATGTTCGTATCAGAATAAAAAGTCGTCTCTCGTCTAAAAAATTACGAGAAATTGTTAGGAAGAAAAATAATGTCAAGCGTGGATTGAACAGGAAACAGGCGACTCGCATGTCGTAATCTTTCTGGAATCTAGTAATTAATTTGGTAGGTTATGCTTTTCAACGAAACGCCGGAATTTACGATTGAAGTGTGCATTTTTATATTCACGATCTTGAATTACTCTTCCGCTTTTAAATATCTTTATAAAAAAAGTAGAGAAATAGGGGGAAAACGAAAAATGGTAATCAACGCGAGCTGAAATGGAAAACAATTATGTTTATATCTAGTTTCTCGGATTCGCGATTAATGATTAAACGAATCACGTGCGTAAACAATTTCTGCCCGTTAAATTTATCGTTTCGTCTGGCGAATACAATAAAATTTCATTTAGGCACACTACCGTGCAATAATTAATAAATTAAAAAATTGGACACTTGATGCAATAATTTTTATCGCATTTCGATAATTATGACTCGACCGCGTGTTTCTATGCATTTAAAAATTTTTATGAACACAGTTGAATCAATGGAACGTAAGCAGAATTTTATTCGTTAACTATATATCGCAATAAATACTCTGTTTTAGATATTTTTATTATTCATGCAGAAATGCATGAAAATCCGCAGTCTCGTTTCTGCAGTTTCCAAGTTTCGTATTTGTCTCTTATAAGTAGCTGAAATCTGTATAAACATTTTCAATATGATTAGAAACACGTACTTCCAACTTAAAGTCGCTCTGCAGAGTTTTTAAGCCACTTTATTATTATATTTACCTATTTATTTTATGAAATATTATACGTGAAAATATTCGGAGATAAATTTTATAGTTTACAAAATCGAAGTTCAAGAAGAATTCATTGATTCTTCCAACTATCAGTAATTTTTCGTTCACGTGGCTCAATAAGTGAGATTCAGCGAACGTTTAATCGAGCACCAATTGAAACTAATTAAAATTAAATTTCGATGTCGAAGAAGAATTCATTGATTCATCGGATACCAATTGAAATTAATTGAAATTGAATTTTGACTCGAAACGAATGAAGTTTATGCGAACGAGGTTAAACCGAAGCATCAAAGAACGAATATTAATATATATATTTTTACGTATCTTAACAGCGTGCAGATTTTTGAAATCATCAAACTTTCGCGGGTACAATGAAAGACCGCGGTGCTTGGATGGAAAAATTACTTTTTTTCACCAAGTCGGATATCTCTCGCAGTGAGAGTCGAAAACTTTGGATATTTCGCGCATTTTCACTTCCGTAAACGCGTAAAAATCTGCCTGCCCGCGTCATCAAAGAGTTAATTACTCCGTCCCGTGTAAACAGAAAATATCCACCAGCCGCGCTGGGGAAAAAAAGAAAAAGAAGAAAAAAATCATGATGCGTTACGTACGTCGCGTATAACCAAAACATCCGAACCAGTCGCTTTACTCGTTCGCACAATCTACCTTAAAAATCCGCGGAAAGAAAGAAAAAAAAAAAAAGAAAAAATGAAAGAAAGATAGAAACGAACCAATGAAAGAGGAAGACGGATAGATAGATAGAGAGGTAGAGAGAAGGAGAGAGAGAGAGAGGGAACGAAAGAAAGAAAGAGAAAGAAAAATAGAGAATACACGGATAGGGAGAAAATGAAAGCTGCCGCGACCCCTTGATGGATCGGCCGTAATTAACCTCCGGATTAATTGAAAATTGAACATTTCCCGTCTCTCCCCTGTGTGTGTGTGTGTGTGTGTGTGTGTGTGTGTGTGTGTGTGTGTACCGGGGCGTCGGGCGCACGCACCTACACACACACACATATACACACACACACACACACATATACACGCGTGGCTGAATATTAAATGCAGCTGGCCGAGGTAATTGGTCCGCACTGACGTTTATATTACGTCGTACAGAGGCGAGAGTTATCGTTATCGCGCTGTCGCTAATTCCTCAGCTGTTCTTATCACTCGTCGCCCATACTCCATCGTTCGTCGAGGTGGCTCGAGGCTCGACGAGGATAGGCCACGGGGTTAAAACGACGAGCTTCGTTTCGAGCCCTCCCTCGCTTACTCACCCTCCCTCCCCCCTTCCTCTCTTTCTCTTACTCTCTCTCTCTCTCTCTTGGTAATCTATACTTTCGTGAGTATTTCGCGAGCAAATTGCGCGCACACGAGCTTCGCAATCTCGGCGATAAGAAAAATAATTACGGTGGAACCCCGTTTACGTGAATTTGTCGGCGGACAAATAGTGGTTCGTGTAACAGAGGCGGCACTGATTCCCAGTTTTATTTGGTGATCGTTTCTCCTTCGTGCGACAGTTCAAGTTCAAGCGAGCCTGGATTCGAGGAGTCGCAGCAGGTGAGTCTCTCATTCAGAGGCTTGGTTCGAATAATAAAAAAATAAAATGTTTAAAATAATTGTTCGATTTGTACGTATAATAGAGGGTGGGCCAGAAATCACCTCGTGATGCTAAAATGAATCCTATGATTATATATTTTTGTTATTAATATTTGAAATGTTGAATAATTTTTAAAATGTAATCGTGTTTGAATTTAAGTTTAATTTAAAATTAATAAAATTCGTTTTTTCTTATATCTTGGTGTTTTATTAAAGAAATATATATATATATACATACATACATATATATATATATATACATACATACATATATATATATATATACATATATATATATTTATATATATTTGGCCCAGAAATTTGACCGCTACCAATAGAGTTACCATTTTCGTGTGAAAGACGAATATTTTTAATCGGGTGTATGAACAAAATATATACTATCCTGTTATGTTATCAATTAGGCTATCGTACATATATTACATATACAGAGTACACAATTATTGTTACTATTATTGTATATAATTAAATAAGTAACAGTGAAGTTACCATTTTCATGTTAACGAAGGATATTTCTAAATCGAAAATGGCTAAAAAAACAGGCTCGCGAGCATCTTGTTATTATACATAATATTTCGTGTCAAAGAACAATATTTTTAAATCGAAAATGGCTAGAAACGCGAGCGTCTTAACCTACGTGGATAGGCACGTGTCGTCTTGACACTTGTGCTTGTGAGTTCTTGATCTAACAAACACGTAGCCTTCTTTTTTTCGCATTCGAATCGCCAAAGAAATGTGACAAGAACCACCGTCGAGTCGTGACTCAGTGCTCACAATTGTGTTTGGTATATTTTTTTTTTTTTTTGCGCCAGCAAATAAGTAAGGCACACGTATAAAACATTACAAATACTATTCTCTGCAAAACTATTTTGACAACGATTCCGCTTTGATTCTGATTTTTATTTCATCCACCGTCGGAATGTCGAAACTTCAGATATCATTCTTCGTATTTTTTTTTTCTTTTTTGAAAATATCAGAATTCGGGAATCTGTCTGCGTTTCGAGATCGTCGGAGAAGATGGAGAGAAAAGAGGCTAGAGAAAAGGAAGCCAGAGAGGGAGAGGAAAATATTTTTCTCGTTGCTCTCGTCGGCTCGAAGCAATTCCGCCAGGTATTCGGTACCACGCGTACCCTCTAAAAATAACTGATACGTTTTTCCACGTTGTAGCTATCCGGTTACACCATCCACCCCTTTGTTCTCGTTGTTTTCCCTCATTTTTCTGATTTTACCCACCGACTGAGATGTTACTCCGTCTCTCTCTCTCTCTCTCTCTCTCTTTCTCTGTTCTTGTTTGTTTTTCCCGATGGTTTGTTCAAGGAACCGCGTCAACCCGCAGGCGTTTAGAAATAGCTAGTTTTCGAATTTTCGTTCTTTTCTTTTTTGTCTTTTTTTTAAAGCAAGCATCACGAGGAAAGAAGATTTTTTTTCTCGTATGAAAGATTATTTAATTTCAGCTTGAATAAATCAGCGAATTATTTAAGATCAGTTAAAGTTAATTCGACCAAAGTGGACGGTAGAAGATTTATTTCTGCGAGGTGAAATGGTTGAAAAATGACGAGAAATTCTTCGGTAATTTTTCATCGACAGAGAGAGAGAGAGAGAGAGAGAGAGAGAGAGGCAAGCATTACGACCTGTTACAGATATCGTTATCGTTGAAAAGGTCTACCGTTCATGATATATTCAGCGGGTATTTCAAAAATGAATCAGAAGAGGATAAACCGCGAGGAAATTCACGGTACGAGCGACGAAAAATTAAGCGAAATGAAACAGTTTTAATTTTGTAGACGCTCGCGTCTCGCAAAATGAAAATTCAATTAGCGTGGGAAGGAAATTACGCGCGGGAATAAAATTAAATTGGCGCAAAAAAATTGGAGAAAATTGGACGTTTTCGACTGTTCGAGGAATTCTTATTAAAAAACAAGTACGTTTCGCGGCAATTGTCGCGTAGAGAAATTCCGAAAACTGTGTTTCCACAGCAGTGCACGGCCAAGAGAGCGCGTTTCGATCGTTGGATCTTGCGTTGGTGGGTCGCGTAAAAGCGGGTTAAAAGAGCGAATGAATTTCGTTGCAGCGAATTTTCCATCCACCGATGAAATTGCGTACTCTTTTGTCCCCGGTTTTGCAGTTCATTTTTCAGTATATGTATATATATCGGAATATATTCGAGTTTCCTTTAATTTGTTCGCGCTCGTGCCGCCACTGCCCGGGCGAGCGTTTTGTTCTACGAATTTTTTAATCCCACGTTGATTATTTTCCTCCCTTTCGCAGTTGCAAATCCGACGAACACGTTCCAATAATATCGCGAATACTATCCCTGTTTACGTGGAAATGGAATTTCCGAGAATTGCAATGCCATTCAAACTACGTTTCGCTTTACTTTTGTCTTTTCTTTTCTTTTCTTTTCTTTTCTTCGGGTTCATTTTTCTTCGTCACTGCCGTTCTCTTTGTCTAAGATCTGATTTGAAGATGAATCGAATTCATCAACGCGACGATCTCAACTTGCTACAGTCGTTTTAAACTTACTTTATTATTATCGTTCATCATTGTAAGTGTTATTTTCGTCCGTGACCGACGAAATGAGGATGGAATCGCGTAGAAAATGGTCGAATCTTCACCACCAAAAAACGAGAGAAAATAAGATAAAATGTAATCGACCACTTTCAAGCTGGTCGAACGAACAACTCTCGACCCGAAGACGAACTTGCGAAATCGTATCCAATTCGTGCACCATTAAAAAACGGTTCATCACCGAAGAAATAACCACCGACGCGAAACCAATCACCCAGAAAATTCCGGAAAGAACCCCGTAATCCTAGCGCCCTCCAGTCACCCTATCTGTCGTCCGAAAAAAAAAAGAGAAGCATCCACGACCCCCGTCGACCGGGAGGGGGTTCCACGTTTCCATAACCCTCGAATTTAAAGCAATATCCCGGCATCCCGTGGTGCGCGCGTGTCAGCCGGAAAACATTTTTTTTTTTTTCCACGGGAAAAATCAATAAGCCCTCCGGACCGGTTCACCCGCAAGATGCTAGCGGGCCGCAACCCGTGCGTGGGTGTAACGAGCGAGCTATGTCGAGCGGTGCAACCGCGTACTATGGCCCCTGTACAACAGGAAATCGTGGACGCCATATTTCTTGGCGGTGGAATTAATTGCGGCGATGGAGCCTCAGGTTGATTTAGACGGTTAGCTTATCTGTTTTAGGGATTTTCTTTTTGAGTTTGCGCGATGGAAAATTAATATACGGTTACGAATTACGATACGACTTAATACTCTTTCTCGACGCTATTTTTTTTTTGTTTTTTTTGTTTTCTGCAACTCACATTTAAGAAACTTTGAGTCTGCGTAATGCAGAATTAACGCAGGGTTGGGATTACGATACGATTAATATTCTTTTCGACGCTATTTTTTGTTCCCATTCTATATTCTATATTTTGCATATTAATATTATAATAATTAAATATTTGATATATTAATTTTATAATAATTAAATTATTATATTTTGCATACATTATAATATTGCAATATTTTACATTACGTATCGTAAAGTGTAACATACCTTATCCTTGGCCATGGATGATCCTGCCACGTGTATTGTTGTCGAATGTTATCGAATGGGGATAAGCAATTTCTCAGAGATACAAAAACGAAAATGTAAATAACTTCTTATAACCTCGAGGCAGAGAGTATCGAACAAGTTCGAACATTTGCGCTCCTCAGTCGTACGGAAGTTATCGAAGGTGTAACATTCGGGCGAAATACAGTCGGTTACAGTGCGTATTAATTAACATTTGTAAAAATGGATCGCGAGAGAACGTTAAATCCAGTTCAGATACACGCGAAAAATTTATTCCGTGACAAAAATCTGAACAAAATTAAATTAATGCGATGAATTTACTGGAAGATCTCGATAATTATGGAAGAAGAATTGGTCCGGTTCGGCGGTTACATGCTATGATACGTATAGAGTCAAATTGAAGCTCGATTGCGAGGCAAATTGCAGAGGAAGCTGAAGTTACAGGACAAATGTAGCAAATGTTCGACGCATTTTGAAGAATCGTGGAGATCCGAGATAACGAAAATTGCGACAGAATCGTTGGTCAAAGCAAGGGCATAAGCTGTGCCGTTGCGCAATTTGCAGAGAGACATGAAACAGTTTATAGCGAATAAGAAATGGCGAAGAATCATATTGACACCGATAGAAAGAAATTCAATGTAGACTGATCTGATGGCCTGCACTGCTATTATCGTGATTTATGAAAGAAGCAACAACTTCCGGATTCGTCGATCCGTGGAGGCGGCGGTGTAACGATTTGGAGATGTCTTGGTTACCGAGGTAAGATGGAAACAAAATTTATTTATTAATTAATTAATGATGCCGTTATTAAATGCACACCAAGTATTAAACTCGTTTCTTTTATTTCTATTCATTGCTCCTCGCGAAATGTACTATTTTGACTCCCCTAAATATTACCATATTCTTTTATTTTTTTTTTTTCAGTTGTATAAAATGTATTGCAAAAAGTTTCGTTTATGTTGCTTATACTTGTATGTCGACAAAAGGATGCATGTAAAAGAGATTTTCTATCATTCGTTTGATAAAAAGAAATTTAATAATTTTTAGAGAGTACTGTCTTTTAGAGAATACAAATTGTTAAATCGTAAATATTGAACAAATATTCTGTTAACAAAGCAGTGTCATTCATACAACGCCATTACAGTTTTTGAAATATAATTTTCCTAATTCTCCTAATAAAGAAATGCGAGAAATTATCTCGCTCCTGATTGTAAAAACCGGTTTTTACAATCAAAAAAAATTCTCCAAATAACTTCCTGATGTTTCGAATTTTTTCTTTCTTCTTTTTAATGAAAGAAGGCCATGCAGAAATTGTCTTTATATTTACACAAAGCTCTGACTAGAGGAGATGTATATCTAGGAAATAGATAATAGGATCTAGATTTTCTTTTCCCTTCTGGCGTGTGATCTTCAGCTACCATCCAGGAATATTTTAACTATTAATCATATCGTAATTCCTTTTGAACTGTTGAACTTAATTGTAATTGATTCTTCGACCAACGTAGGTTAATTTTCCTATGATTTTCAGAATGTTCAGAATTTTTCTAATAAGAAGACGCGTGAAAATTGATAGTTTTTAAATCGATAATTTTCAAATACACGTGCATTTAAAAAATAGTGTAATTTATTTGACATTTTTCTTTTATTTCTATTTCTGCTTTCTGCGTATTCTTATCAAGATTTCGTAAGATCTTGGATTCTGTAATCTTCTAGCTGCCATTTCAGTATGTTTCACGAAATTATAATAAAACTGCGGATATCTGTGTAATTTTACACGAGTATAATTTTGTAATTTTGTAATTTTAGGAGTATGTATTGCGTGCTTTTTTAAATTTCCCACAGACGTATTAAGAAACCCTCAGTCTAATACTATAACAATAATTGACCGCCGATTAACGCTAAAATAGAACTATCAAAATGACCAATTTGTAATTTTCTGTAGGAAATTTTACGTATTCACGACGAAAGTGTATATTTAGATACTCGAGTAACCTTTGATATAATATATTAATAGAAGCTTATGTCCTTTATTGTTAAGTTTACGTTGCGCTGTAATTTCTTCCCTGCGAATATTATACTTTAGTATAACAGCCAGACAATTCCAGTGTCAACTGGAAGCATCTCTCCAAAACTCTCCAAACTCTTCCCGCCAATTTCCAAAACATAATTCTCCCGCCGTAATTTTCAACTCTCCCGCCGATCTTTCGAAATCTCTCCGGGTAAACGAGGGGAAGGAATCAACTCGCGAGAAGCGCTCTCCGCCCGGAGATCTTAACGCAAGAAGATCAATTAATCTCCCTCCCGGGTCGATGTACCGGAAATCGACGATCTCTCGCGTTCAACGGACGTACTCGCTCGCAACGAACGATCCCGTACGTTCGTACAACCGATGGTCCGATCGTTAAGGAAGTCACCGGGCGCTCTCTCGGTGAAACTCGCTCGGCGTAGGGGAGCGGAGGGGAGGGGAGGGGGAAGGTGAATCCTCGAAGTGCACCAGGCAACTCTAAATCCTCCGGGGTCCCCTTTTCCTGCTCCGCTGGAATTAGGAGAAGCTGGTCGTTGCTCGCGCGGACGGATGCTTCGAGAGGCCACGAAAGAGGGAGGGAGGAAGGAAGGGTTTCCTTCCTGAAGGTCCAATTCCTTTCACCGATCGGGGAATACCCCGGAGGACGCGAGACGCGGCTGATAGCGATGGGATCAAGGTCCAATATTGTACCTACGTACATCCGAGTCAAGCTCGTTGCCTGTGTTTCGGCTCGCGCTCGAAAGTACGAACATTGCGGTAACATTCGAATAGGTAATTCATTTAAGCGCGAGAAATGAACGTGAGCATGATTCGCGTGACATTTACAAGTTTACCATACGAATTTCTTGCCCGGTATTCGAACCTACTTGCATCTACCTCGCGAAACGTTTTAGCGAGACTATTTCGCTGAAAATTTCGGGCGTCATACCTGAAGAGCACCGCACATGAGCGGGAACACCATCGATCTTCGGGCGAAGTGTTACGTGTTTTGTGTAATAAAAATAGTACAGTACGATAAGTATCAATTACGAATTATATACGATAAATGCAACGTTTATAATACGAATATGAATCATGCACGCAACGTGCAATGTGCAATATAAATTATTGTATTTACAAATACGTACAATTACAATAAATAGAATAAAAACTTTGTTAATACATTAATATATTGTATTATATATACTATACTACTTCACGCGTGTATTACATTATTACACAAAAGAATTATATGTACGTATATGCATTGCACTATATTGTATCATAAAACACGCGATAATCCACGGATATTTTCTGGACATTAAAAAACAAAAGTGCCCCGAGACCTTCGAGCCGAACACGCTGTTTTGCACATGCAAAGATTCAAACTCGCGAGACACTCGATCCCATTCCTCAAGTTGGACCATCGCCGGACTGTACAAGACCTACACGACGTCCCAGGTAGTCGATATCAAGCGAGCGTCCAAGAAGGACGAAAGAGAGAGAGAGAGAGAGAGAGAGAGAGAGAGAGAGAGAGAGAGAGAGAGAGAGGGAAGAAGGAAGGAAGTTGGATGATAAGGACTAGATGGTGGATAAGTCGCGAGATGAAGTGGAAGAAGAAGAAGAAGAAGAAGAAGAAGAAGAAGAAGAAGAAGAAGGCGGAGGAGGATAGGGAGAAAGGAAAGGAAAGTGGCGGTGGCTGTTACAGGAGTGAAGAAGCTCGCTGGTCCAAGCGAGCCTTCGGACCCGAATGGTCCCTAACGAGCACAATAGGTCAGGCATGGCGCAAGCTTTCGCTGACTCGACGCGCGTAGGCCGGTCGAATTGGCGCGATTCGAGCCACACAGGACTCGCTCTGTGTGTGTGTGTGTGTGTGTGTGTGTGTGTGTGGGTATCTTCCTCGTCTGGCCGAAAAACCAGAGAGCCAGGAGAAGAACGGCGGAGAAGCGCGCGAGATTCGATCGTTCCTCAGCCCCGGATATTCTCGGGCATATCCACTTACCGTCGAATTGGCTGCTGATCTGTGAAAGAGATTCGATCTTTTCCTCGACGCGAGAACCCTCCCTGTCCCTCCGCCGTGGCACCAACGTCGCCGGAGAGTTTTATTAGCGGACCCCGGCGAGGGGGATGAAGCGTTAACGGCCACACCGAGTCGTCGCTCATAATCCTCTCCGGGGTCGAGCTGCAGGAAGATTTCAGAGGTCCTCGGCTGCAGATCCTTGGTTGGAATCTTGGTCCAAGTTCCAGGGTGTTTCACACAGGGCGAATGTTGGGATTTAATCGGACCCGTGCGAGCCGGTGGACTTTTGGCAATTACCAGAGCGGCTCGAGTGTTATACAACCGGCTTTGCAATACCTATGGCGAAGCTTTTTTTTTTTTTTTAGGGGTGTATTATTCGCCCGTGTATTATTTGCGTGAAACGTTTTGAAATTTCGATTATTTTATGTTCTTTGAATCGCGATTATTTTATGTTCTTTCCAATTTGTGGGATTTTATCACGTACGCAAGTTGATCGCAAATTTGTAGAAATTTTTTTGTTCAATATCTTCCAGGATCGCACGGATTGAAATGGTTATCGTTCAGTAATTTTTTTTTAATTAAATTTAATTTTCCCGATCTAATAATCGTTGATAAAGTTACAAAATGTACTGTAACACACATGTTGTTAAAGTACAAAATGTACTGTAACACACGTAAATGTTAGTGTTACGAGTATTATACAACATGTCTTTTTGTATTTGTACACTGTGTGTGTTTGGAAGACTGATATCATTCGAATAGTTGTACATTTTTCAAAAAATAGAAAAATAAGGAATATAGAACAAAAAGGTTTGTGTTTTATAAAACGTACTATACTTAATTAAATTTCGTACATCGCTGACACTGGTGAGCGTAAAATCTGGAAATGGGAGAACGCTTTAAAAGAAACCAAGAGTACGTGCAAATATTTTGACCGCGTCGCGGAATTATTATTAAGCTTCAAAATAACTTCGAGTGCCAATAATCCATAATATTCTTACAACCTTCCGAAAATTCACTCGCGATCAGCCTTCAGTGTTGCGTATGCGAAGCTACTGAGAAATTCAAGTTTTGTACACGAATAAAATGGAATGAAAACGTGTCGATGACGTTCGAGTGGCGAGGTAATGAAAGCCACGCGAGATGATAAGAAATCGATCGTAGCACTCGTAATCTTCTCCAACTGATAACTCCTTTTTTTTTTCTTTTTGCTTCTCCCTCCCTTACTGTATCTGCGCGACCCTCGTTTCGATCGTTGACACACTTTTTGTTTGCCATTTAAATGCCACCACGAGACGAGTTATCTCGTCTCGGGCGAACAAGATCCTGGCGGCGGAAATTAAATGGCGTGAGAGTTCTCCGCGCCACCGTTTGCGTAATATCACGCGGTGGCGAAATTCCTTCATATTTTTTTACGCGGGCCACTTTTTTTATGGGATCATAATTCCGATCCTCCGAGCACGAGGGTTTATACGATGGTCGTATAAAAGTCCGCCTTCACTTGACTTCGTTACTCCCCCAAAAGGACTCGTACGTGTTTCAATTTTAAGGGGCTTAAGAGGAGGGGCTCTCTGATCTGAAATTCCAAGTACGTATCGCCATCGATTCTGAACTTCTTCTTCTTTTTTTTTTTTTATATATTTTTCGAGAATATATAAAACTACTGTCCCTTCTGAAGGGACATCGTACTTAAATCTAGCTCGGACTTCCTCTTTTTATAATCTGCTGATCGTTATAACGAACGTGTACATTTGGTGTTGCACGATGCGATGTATAGTAATATAATATCCGAACAGACGCCTAGAGTGAGAGTAAGAAGAACAAATTTCATTCGGAAGAAGAAATTTCTGAAGACAGTCCCGACCAGTCAGTTGACACTCGACAATTCACATAATTCGTAATAATTCACACAAACTAGACTTCTTATTGCTTCTTGCGAGAGTTTGAAAAATTGTGGAGTACATTCTGTTCTCCAAAGATTGAAGTTCTTGTATGTTATGTTACTTGTTTCAGCAATGCACGTTGATGATTGCTTTAAATTTAATTATCATATCGTTAGAAAGATATAATTGACAAAATTTCGTGTTAAATATGCCATGTGAAATAACACCATATCAAATGTATCATTTTATTTGAAGTGATACTTATTTGTAAATAAATTGAAAAGTTTGTCGAGAGCAAAGGGTTAATATGTCACAATCGGTTAAATCTCACGTTTGTTCCCCGATAGAAGGAAACACGAAAACCCATTCGTGGAATAGATAAGGTGCAAGGATAGTTCGTTTGTTCTTTTTTTTTTCCACTCTCGAGCGCGCGAGATAATATGCAGATAGCAAACAGTCACGCCTGTGTGACAAATGCGCGGTATCGATATTGTTACAAAAAGAAGAAAGAAAAAAAAAAGAAAGAATGTTACTAATGAGAAGATAAATCGTCGTCAATATTGGACGTGTCCTTATTTACGATAGAAGAGAGAGAGAGAGAGAGAGAGAGAGAGAGAGAGAAAGAGAAAGAGAGAGAGAGAGTGTGTGTCATTCATTTACACAGTGAGTCGATATTTGACAAATATGCGATAAAATAGCATTGACATTCGTCGTGTTCCAAGTTTGTGACGCTATAAAATTTTCGATCATACGAGAACTCGCCGATGCGATCGGTCGATCTTTCCTCGAAATCGGCATCGGACAGCACTGAAGTGCCATTATCGACGCAGACCGCTTCCAAACGATCAATATTTGCCTGGCTGTCGTTGTAACGATCAATTAGCCACGGCAAACAATTAAAAGGGCGGAAGGTCTCGCAGTTCCTGATTGCCGATCGAAAATTCGAAACGAGTCTGAATTCTTCGAAAAATTCACTTTCTTCCCGAACGATTGCCCGATTGGTCCTATTGCGAGAAAGAACGAAAGAAAGTCAATAGAAAATTATTTCACACGCGTTCAAATATCATAGAGAAAGCATTATACCTCGGATATTTTGTTTGTCTCTTTATGTTACTTACGTCCAATTTTGAAACACTTTAAGAAGGTGTTGCTCTCCTTTTCATTTCCTTTTTTTCTGAGAGATGTCCTCGCGCACTTTCGATTCTGAGGCAAAGGTGCGGCTTTTGCGACTGTTTCAGAAAAACGAGAAAACGTGCGACATTCAGGGAATTTTGCAGGAAATTTTAAAGTGCATGAATTTCGCGCAGTAATATGAAAATATGCAAGGTACAGCGTTTTTTTTTTATAACGCTTTCTCAATTTTACTACGTAAAAATCGACTACTGAATTTTAATTTACTACCAGAATTGTTTTTTTTTTTCTTTCTTAATTATAGCCTCAGAAATATGAATTTTCGTGGAGAACTGCAATCTACAAATGAATCTCACGGAAGCTAAATTGATCAACTCCATACTTTGTATATATCCGGTTCTCGAAAAATCGAAGTGAGTTACTTCCGAGAAGGTAACGTAAGCAGTAGTAAAAATCCGAAAATAAATCGGTTAAATTTGGGAGACAAATTAAATTGAATAAATTCTGAAATAATTTAGAGAAAAACGTCGACCATCGTGCTTTTTAATTCGTGAAGTCGATGTTTTCTCTAAATTATGGCTTCTGTTCGATTCACCCCTTTTTAGATTCCTCGATACGTAGAACAATTCTATGCCCAAATCGTTTTTTTTCCTTATTCCCAAAAATTTGAATCGGCGAATTACATTCACAAAAATCCCCCCAAAAGAAGTTTAACTGTTCCATGTTTTTGTATTTTTTTTTGCCGTTTGCAATTGCCGCAACGATTCCTGCATTAGATTCGAAAAGCGCGAAGAAAAGGCGAAAGAAACGTAGTTTTTTTTTTATTAAAAGTAACGCTCAGTAGGTTTAATAACACTAACCACGACCATTACAGTGTGGAAATATACCTGAAATGTACGCTGGGTATTGCCATACTGTTGGGATAACAGATTTTACGAATGTAACAGCCCATTGCGCAAGCATAGCGCTTAGTGTGGTGTTTTAGGACACGGTGTTATTAAATTTTCTTTTTTCTTTTTTTTTTTTCTACGTAAAATTTCGGAGCGAATGTATGCAGAGGAAGCTTTGGGATAAATTAGAGCATCATCTCGTGTACGGAAATTCTCTCAAAAGAGAATGTGAATTCTTCTTCTTAGATCAGGCGCGTTTTAGTAACTTTCCTCTCTTTTTCTGAAATTGTGCGATCTTCTCTTCTGTATCTTCTCTGCTTCGATTTTTTTTTCTTTCACCAGAGAATTTTGTACGAAACAAAAGGACCTAATGAAATTCATTTGTTGATTTCTTCTTTTTTTTTCAATCATCTCGAGAGACTTGTTAATGATTTCATTATTTAATGACACGTTTTTTCAACTATAAATATCGATTAGCGTTAAGTAACATTGCGAGTTTAAATTTTACAGGAAAGTTTAAATTTTACAAGAAACAAAATACAGAAAGAGCAAAGACATTCACTTGGAAAAAAGAACTGTAAAATTATAAATGTGAAGTTTATCTTAGAATATTTAGGATACTTGTCTAGTTGTTCGGCAACTACACGAGGTTTCCTTGGCAATTCTTTCAGTTGTTGGGATAAAAAACGAGAGTTCATAAATTCCTAATTTATCATCTTTCTCCATGAACAAGAAGAAAGAAAGAAATTATGAATGTACAAGTTGTGTCAATTGAATTTATTAACAAACAATATTAATGATGTCTAATAATGAACAGTATTATTCAATTATTAAATACGATTATTAATTATTAACATCAAGTATCAATGGTATTGATAAAATTCATAATAATTACGATTATAATTTATATACGCCGAACAATTTCATAATCCAATCCAATTTTACACTGCGTTCACTCTACGTTTACCCACGAAGGGTAATAAAGTAAAATAATTTCAATTTCAATTTTAATTTCGATTTCAATTCTGTTAAATACGGGTATTAATTTTTTGTGAAATACAATTCAGTAGATCAACTGGAATCTCAGGTATTTTGAAAATAACACCAGAAACTCTCAGCAAGATCGCAGAACGGTCGAAACTCTCAAAAGATCCGCAAGAATCGCAAGAAAAGAGAGAGAGAGAGAGAGAGAGAGAAAGAGAGGAAAGCCGAAGAAAAATGGAGAAAAGGAAAGCGTCACGAAACGTCTGACGGACGGAGGAACACGTCGACGACGACGCTTCTGTCTCGGGGTACCAGTTGGCACGACCTATCGAACGCAAACCCCCCTTCCGCCGGATACGGACAGCCCCGTATCGTGTACACGAGGAAAATGGCGGAAACTAACAAGAAACGAGACCGAGCTGGCAGCTTCTTGAACGTCGACGATCCACTTGGAAACGATTTAGGAAAGCGAAAGCACCTCTACGATCCACACGATCTTTTCTCTTCCATAAGCGTGTCCCACCTGTGTTGTTTCGTTTTCTAGTTTACCGTTTTCATATTGTACACACGTGTACTGCTTAGCTTCTTTTCTTTTTTTTTTCTTTTTTTTTTTTCGACGAAGGAAAGAAGGCGTGTTCTTGATTTTGCTACGAAAGCTTTCCTTCGAGCTTTTCTTTCGCGATGGGACGAATTGGAGGCGGGAGTTTTTCTTCGTTTCTACGTGATCGAGGGGTGAAATTTTAAATATGGTTGATTATCTTCAGGTGGAAATACGTCGTTGAGCTAATTGAATTTATCGTTAATTAAATTGCGATCGAGGTTGTTACCTTTCGACAAAAACTAGCCGTTTTTAATCTTGTTATAATTTTCTATCGAATCTTCTTAGACGAGCTATTACCATCGCATTATTGTCGCAATAATTTTGACTTCATTATACGAACCGTTTGCCTCGTGATGTCGTGCCACGTACTGATTATGGTATTTCGGTATTTGCCGAAAACCATATGATACCGTAGACGATCGATGTCGAATTTCAAATTTCAATCCGTCAGATTTGAATGTTAACACGACTTAATTCTTTGTTAATAATGGCAAATTACACTCGTTGAAACGGAGTCAAGCGAAACGAAGAACCGAAACGAAGAGAGAAGAGATGCCCTGAAATAAAGGGCAACGACGTTAGCTGAAGAGTTATCGTATATCATAGGGAATGCTCGACACGTTGTACCATTCTTCACGCGCATCGCCCGTCACAAAGCCACCGCAAACCCCAGCGGCCGGAACTCTCCCGACCACCGTCTATCAAGGAGCCAGCTCTTCAACAAGTAGCCCGTCGGAGAACAAACGGCCCCCGTCGATTATCGGCTGTATCCATCTCTCGAGGCAACCCCCTTTTCTCTCTCTCTCTCTTTCTCCCTATCAGTTTATCTTTGTTTTCATCAATCGGTATCAGAGGTTGGCGACGAATGGCCCCGAGAAAGGAGAAAACGAAAGGACACGGACGAGCGGAGAGCACAAGAGCGGGCAAAAGGACAAAGTAGATGGGATTTGGAGATGGCCGATTCGAGGCGATGTTCGCGAAAATCGTGAATCCCCTTGTGGTCGCGCCGCACACGTGCATTGGCACGGTGCCATTTTATTTTCGCAGCCGTTTCGTCTTTCTCCCTTTCTCTTTCCTTCGTTTCATCCGCGTGTATTTGCGTGCGTGTGTGTGTGCACGCGTGTGTTTGCAGCACAGTCGAGGGAGAGACGAGCAGTCAGAGGAATGCCTCTCTGTTTCCCACTATCTCTCCCCTATCTCTTGGTTTATCCCCCTTGGTTTCAACGCGCCGTTTCTATTCGTGGCTGTAGATGGCATCTCCCGCCAGCTTGAACTTGACCTTTCGAACCCGCGCGCGATTGCACCTAGGCCGCTTTTCTCTCCTTCTTTCCACCTTCTCCTCCCCTTCTTTCCAACGAGCCGCCGCGTCCGACTACTCCTCCTTTTGCCCCGTTTCAGAATTCTCGGATTCCGGACGTCTAGGAGGCGCTGTTTTCGGCCGAAGCCGAGCAGTTGGTCCAACTTTCGTCGAGGGCGGCGTGCACGTTTGTATTTTTACGCACCCGGCTGGATAAATGGAAGGCCGATGTGCGATATTCGAGATTAAAGCGATTTGACGATTTAACGTACGCGATTGAGAAAGGTAGAACATAAGCGAGGATTCGTTTTATCTTTGTCGAAATATAGAATCTCGGAAGAAAAAAAAATGAAAAAGAAATGGTCATGCTCTAGACACTACAAATCTAAATAATACGTGATATAATAATATAACATAATATTTTCCATTTTTTTTTCTATCGAGATAATCATTGAAAGCAAGCTTGCATTGCGATCGAAGCAATTGGAGAATTGCATCATGGCAAACGGATTGAGTCGCAAAACAATTTTCGTGATCACGCACTGAGCACAAAATAAAATAATCACACGCATGTTTTCGACCGAGTTCCGACTTCACTTTGGTGAAGATCCATTATCCGAAGCTCATCTCGTGTCAACAAAACACGCGACGGACGACGATTTTGAAATAAGCAGCATCGTTCCATCATCGTAATGACGGTTCATTTTCCCGAAATCTCGGTCTGCCGCAGCTTTCCATCTTTCGTAACTGCCCCATCCCCGTCAGTCGATTAACAACCGAAATGGCTCGCTTCTTCTCGGAACGGAACGACCGGCATTCAACGACAACCGAATCTCTCAGCCCGCGTATTTTTCCACTGTCTAATGACGTGGAAGCGTATCTTGGCGATCGTACGCGAAATTACCGTGCCGGTTACGTAAACAAGCAGTTCCTCCTTCTCGCGGCCCCCGCAGCAGATGCATGCATTTTTCATGTTGATTTTATCGTTTGTTTATGACGCTATCGCGCTGATTGCCCAGAAAACGAGATTGCCTCGTTTTCGAACTCGCGTTCGCCGAAGGGAGGCGAGATCCCGAGGCTCGTTGCAGTGTTTTCCCGCCATTCGTGTCGATTCGAAAGAATCTCGCTCGTCGTTTCTACGCTTACGTGCGATCGTAGCTTGGATATTTTCAGCCAGAGGTGGCCAACTGGCGGGCTCCCTTGCCCCTACTCTCCTGATCGCTAGCTCCATCCCCTCCGCTGCATCGATCTCTCCCCCACTCCTCCGCGTTGAGATTGTCGCGGCTACGAAACTCGCGTTACCTATATATATATATATATATACATACACATAAATTACGTATAAATTGTTTTCTTTACTGTAGCGTCTACAAAATTATAAAACCCAAGTGGAAGATGCAACGATAGAAAGTAAACCGACTGGGTCGAGCCATTGGACGAATGAATTTTTTTCTTTTCCGTAACCGTTTACGAAATTATAAAACTGCAATTTTCTAAATGGAAAAATGTAACGACGAAGAAAGGGTGAATTTTGGGTGGGTTGATTGGATCGAAACCGAAAATGAATGTTGACAAGCTGCACGTATGTACATCGCTGGATTATTTTCTGTCGTCGAGACATGTAGGACAATCTGTCGAACGTGTATATATATATATATATATATATATATATATATATATAGGGGGCAATGTCGTGTTAGAGAGAACGTGCTGAGAATGGCCCAAGGAGTATAAAAATGGTAATTTTCACGTGAATGACAGATCACGTTCTGGACGGCCTCGGGAGATTGAGGATGAATCGTAATCTCCTTTAGATGAAAATTTAACACGTGTGAAACAGGAGCCCGCAATTATTCTATAATCGTTTATTCTTTATCGTGGCAAATATTTTTACAAACATTTATTTCTATACGCCTGATAGAAAAGTACAAAATAGCATAATATGTATAATGTTGCTTTTTTATTCTTCAATTATTAACCGTTATCGTTATTTACATCATCTTTTTGAACATTATGTGTTGGATTACGTTATAAATAAAGTGGTTTTTTTTTCTTAACTCTAACCTCGAGTGTAAAAAACAGGTTGCAATTAATCTGTTTTTATATCGAAACGTAAAATTACGGAACACGGGGGATTTTTCGCGGTTTGAACGTCGGTGTACTTTTTTCTATTTTCAGAGAGCCATCAACTTCTTCCTTCAATTCTTTGGAAAGCTTTGCTAACTAACTTTTATACCTTAATGCCGAAAGTACCAGAGTTTTCACTTAGCCTTCCCGGGTTATATCTCACCATAATTCCAAAGAAATTACTAAAAATTCAGTCTTTCCTTTCCATCTGGATCAAAAATTCACTCGATGGGGCGCAAGATGGCAATCTCGATTCTTGTTTATTGAGAATGTTTAACTTTATTCCTGTGAATTACAGTTCTTGCAGTTTAGTAGTTATATTGTTATAAAGTTGTAGTCTAATCTGAAACAAGATTAGACGGTTTCTCATCGAATCTACGAATACTTTTGTACCATTGTACTCTGTACAGTGAAGAGCACGCCTGTGTCAATTGCTGTTTAGAATTAAATATGATTCATATTTAATACAATATCGTATCAGTTTGACTCAGGTTTTTCTTACAAGTCGCTCTCTCGCAATTATATCGCAGTTCCTCTTAACGATCCTCTTTACGTTTAAGGACGTGGAATGTTTATTAGCCCCTCTGGGTAATGCTCCGTTTTGATCAAGGCGTGTAGGAGAGCTTTATTGCTACAAATGATTCTAATTTTATCTACGGCCATTAGCATTAGGCGCCGCTGTTTCCTCCACACGAATTTTTGCCGCAGATTTTTATTTCTGCACCGAGATCCTCATGGCCTAACAAAACCACCGCACCGCGCGAAACGCATCTCTCCTCGCTGCTCTAATTTTCGAAAGGAAGGAAGAAAGAAAAGAAAAAAAGCAAGCACATTCCTTTCTAGTTTCTCTCTAATTTGTTTGTCTCTATAGATCCCTCTCCCCTTCTTCGGTCCAATTCTCGAGATCCGGCGCCTTCTTTTTCACCACGTTCCCGAACGGAGACACATCTCCAATTTTTCACATTCCTGAGAAAACAGTCCCTTCTTATTTCCTTAATCCTCGAGAGAAACTTCTTCTCCTTTCGGGCGACTTTTACAGCAGCTTCGTTTAACGTCCAGGTAATTTTTGTAATTCCAAGATATGGTCCTTCTTCTTTTTCGTTTTCTTCTGGTTTTTTTTTTGTTTATTTAAAATACGTTCTTCTCTTTAACGGAGAGTTAGTATTTTAACTAACAAGGGAACACACCGAAGAGTCAATCATCGATTTTGATGAAATTTGGAGCTTAAATGGAGTTTTTTTTACGTATTTATTTTTTCTTTTGTTGAAGGGGTGTAAATCACCCTTATTCTACATTTAATTTTGTCAGATATTTTTATTTTGTTTATATTTATATTTTTATTTTGTTAAATTTTTTTTGCAATCGTCCATGTTAGAGGGATGTGAACTACCCTCAAGATCGGGGCTTCGGAATTTATTTCGTCGAAAAATATCTGAGAAATTACTGAAGATACAGTTTCTAATGTAAATTATGAAAGAAGAATTATTTTTATATGTATAAAGGTTTTTATACGTAAATTTATTTATTACTTCGCGTTTATGAAAGTGAAAAGATACAATTCAACTTAGTGCGTCGATTTGTCGTTTCTGAAATTATTTCTGCATTCTCGATCGTCGTTTTTACATGTTTCGTGCATAGTGAGTGAATTTTTATATAGATTTTTGTATAATTGTAATTTCCATATATGAAAGCACAATTATTATTGAGTAATATAATTTTGTTCTGCAGTATCGCGACAAATAGCGAAAGTTAATTTGATAAATAATTTCATATCTCGTATTCAATAAATAACATCGCAAAATCGTAATAATTAATTTGATAGATAATTTTACATGAACAAATTAAATATCTGTCGTTTAATAAATAATTTCATGCTTCGTCATTTAATGAATAACATTGTATAAGCTCTGTGTGCAATGCTTCAATAGATAATTTTATATAAAGCAACGTGTAAATGAGTAAATTAAGTATATCAATTTTCAATTAATTTCAACTTTTCGTTTCTCTTTAATCTGTCCGCCGTAACTTTGCAAAAATCCGGTGTCTTTTCCTTTACGATCCAGACTCGGCACTCCGAAAATTCGCAGAATTTGATTTCGTCCCGTTATTACGCAAACATGTAAATTTTTGGTGTGTCCAACTTGGATGGTCGTATTCGCAACTGTACTTTTACTTCCGCGTTAATTATGCAAATGGCGTGACGAAATGGGAAATGAAACGCGGATTGCGCGTTGTAGAAAACGATATTGCAGAATCTCTCTCTCTCTCTCTCTCTCTCTCTCTCTCTAGTACAAATGCTCGAGTTTCTTCAGAACGCGGTCCCTCGTGGCACCTTATCTTGTTTCAATTGCAAAGAACACAAGGATTATATTCGAAAGCAGACTAATGAAATGTAATGGAAACGAGGAGCGCGAAAAAAAAAATTGTAAAATCGAGAACGCCGAATTTGAATTGTCCTAAATGTTCATTCTTATTATTTATTAAAATTTCTCATCTCTTTTCTTCCTCGCTGCAAGAGAAAATTTATTCCCATCTGTCAATTCGATACTTGTTGAGCGTAAACACGCCCGCCATTAAAATTAAGAAATTAAATTCTAGGAATATTAGTTATGAAAATTAAACTCTCTCTCTCTGTATAATTTTGAATAAAATTTTCTTTTTACTTAACAACGACAGGTATCAAATCTCGCATGAAGAGAAAAGAGCAAGCGAAGCTTGATTTCGGCAACGGCGTCACGCTCGATTCGCGTTTATCTCGAAGATAAGTGAGAGAGAGAGAGAGAGAGAGACAGAGAGAGAGAGAGAGAGCAGTCAGCCTCGTAATTTCCGATGCTCCGAATCTAAATAAAAATAGGTAGCCGATTTCTGCGTTCTCTTGTAGCGAGAGATTAGCCAGCCGTTTTAGCGTAACGCGGAATAAAGTTGAAATTTAACTCATTGAATCATTCATCGAACCGAATCCAGCCCGATGACCAGCCGAACAATCGGCCGCTTTGACGATTCCCCGATCCCACGGAAATCGATTCAATAGCCCTTTGAGAGGGTGAGCTTTCTTGCGGTCTCTTCCGTCGGCAGAGCCACTGCCATCGTCATAATTTATCGCGTCTGGTTTCGTTCCACGGTGAAAAAGCCACGTCTACCATGTCTCTCTCTCTTCTCTCTCTCTCTCCTTCGAGAGACGACGAACTTTCTCTGGTTGTAACGACATTACGTTTCGCGGATATGAAACGTCGTTTTTCTCGAAACTCGAAACGAGGATTAATATCATTCACTGAATATCATTCTGCGTCAGTCACGTTAGGAGAGATTTGTTGCAAACGTGTGATGTTAATTTTTGGAGAATATTTTACGAGTTGTCTTGTGTGAACGAAATGGTATATCCTGCGACTGACATTTCTTTTTCCCCCCTGTCAATTATGTTAGAGAAGAGGAAATTCGTTGTAAATGATACAAGTTTAATTTTTTTTTGGGGTGGGGGGGTTAGGTCAAGTTGGTCTTCATTTGGTCAATTGAGTTTTATTTTTTCCTTTTTTTTTTCTGTCAGTTATGTCGGAGAAGAGGAAATTCGTTGTAAATGATACAAGTTTAATTTTTAAAATTTAGGCCTTTCCGATTGATTTTGATCATATCAAGGAGAAGGAATTATAAAACGTAGACTTGTATACCTTTTGGAGAGAAATTGTAGTTTTCGATCGACATTAGATCTCATCTTTTCTTCTTCGCTCTGACAATCACGCGCAATTGTTGCAAATGATGTGAAATTTATATATAAATAACACGTCGTGGTTTCTCTATCTTTCCTTTTTTTTTTCCGTTTTCACAGTCATTATTGAAGAACAGGAAAGTTACGAACGATTCGAGTTAGCATTATGTAATTGAAACATCATGTTTCTCGATCGACGTTGAAGTTCATTGTTTTCATTTTCTCGAAAGTCAATTCATTTTCCAATGGATTTCTCAATGTAACGATCTCTCTCTTATTAATAAATTTCTAATCAATAATTAATAAGGGATTTATAGATAAGTTTCATCGTTCTGCTATATAAATACAAGGTTCATAATTTTTGATTGACGTTCTTTCTTTCTCCTCTTCCTCCCCTCCCCCCAACAGTCACGTTAGAAAAAAGAAATCTGTTGTAAAATTTAATTTTTCGTTCGTTTTTAGAAACCATCGCATTACACGCAAGTGAGATTTACAATTTATTCGATTGATGTTCGGTTCCATTTTTCTTTCTCTTCTTTCTTCCCTTTGTTGTAATTACGTACGATGGAGCAATCCCTATTGTAACAGAGTTGCCCATTATTTGCAACCGTGATGTCGAATTCGATTTCTTCTTTCACGAAACGTAAAACAGATTTGACTCTGGTTAAATTCAGATTGGACGAAGTTCTGTACCGAGGAATGTCAAACATTTATTTCCGTCTAAGCTACGAGCTTAGATAATCGATAGCACGGCCTATTGTGGTGAATTTCTGCGGTGATCGCTGATCGATACGGAACTCACGGAGAACTGCGTAACTATATACTTTCTTAATTGTACGATTGTTGGACGTGGGTATATGGAAAGTTGTAAAAGCAGATTATAGACCAGCTTCTACTGCTACGTCACCGCACTTGAACATATGTCCAATTTGTTATTCAAGAGTAAAACTGAAAGTGTGTTATAAAGTTTGTTCATTTTTTTTTACTGGCGTAATTACAGGTAGGAACAATGTAAGTCGGCGTATCGCGGCTTACATTCGTTTACATAAAGTTTCGCTCGCTTTTCGTGAAACGTTGGAAAGGGAATAACAGGCGCCATGTTTCGTGAAATATTCGTAACACAGAGAAAGGACATGTATTATATATATATATTAAATATTATATAATTTATATAATTTAATAATTTAATATTATATAATTTATATACACATATAATTATATATATATAATTATATGTGTATATAATATGTATATATATATTTTATTCCATTCATTTACTTTTGTACCATTTTATAGGAGTCGATTATAGAAAGATGTTCGAAAGTTTCAAAAGTTGCAGCACGCATTTCGTCGTGCGTATAAGTAAATAAATACGTTGAACATTTGTTTTATTTCGCTGTTTTTCTCTGCGTATCTTGAGGCCACGAGGCCACGCGTATTGTATTATGAACGCAGTTAGTACCGCGAAGGAAAACGTTCGAGGCAAGAATTAATGACAGTGGAAACGTTGAAATGGCTATAGTAAGATCTGTTAGCGCTTAGAAGAACTACGATAATCGATCAGAGTGAAAGACACACGATTTTTAACAAAATTATCCGACGATTCGAATCTCTGAATCGAGACTCGAGTGTTGTTGCAAATTAACAAAATTTCCGCGGAAAATTCGCAATTGGCCATTTCGACCATTTTGGTAGCTGTGGCGTTAAACGAACATCAAATACGCTGTTATCGTGAATCATTGAAAAAGCGATGTCTTACATATTCATTTTCCAACATACACACATGAAAAAAAAAAGGAATGTTCCTTGTAAATATTCGTCAGTCAAAATTTATACGTGTATACATGTATTGTATATAATATAATAAGTATTGTACCTATGTATAAATAATATACCATATTTGTATTTATAGTGTTATTCTCATTATATTACCTGTATTATTATTCATCTTATTGTATTTAAACTATACATTTATAGAAATAAAATAGAATACATATTGTAACATACATGATACATGTATTTGATATTACTCTGCGATATCTTTCTGCGAATCACAAAAGTGTCGTGAAAATTCTCAGTCCGATATCACAAATCGGATCGAAAGGGGAATGAGTACGATCTGCAAAACACGTTTCCGAAAGGGAGAGAAAGATTGGTATCATTTGGAGGCAGGGCAACGCGCCGATGAAGACTTTCGCGTTACGAAATATAATATATATATATATATATATATATATACATACATACATACATACACGTATGTATGTATACATCGTATGTATGCAGCGTGGCTGCACGTAATAAAGAAATTGATTCGACGTTTCCTATCACGTGCTCGAACGCTATTCTCGAAGCTCGCCCCGCGGACGGAAGCGTGAAGCCGATTTTTCGCGTGATCCCGGGCTATTTTGTCGTCGGAGCGGGGAGGGGACACTCGGTTGTAATAACGGAGCGGGGTTCTCTCGTCGAGAACCACGCGTTCTCGTTATCGTGGCGAATGGGGATCGGGACCACCCTTCACTGTTGGATCTGTTATCTGCCACGCGGACGTGTTTAGCCTCGGTTACCTGACCCGAGTCGACTTTTCCACTTCCGGCCGCCGCTGCAACCGGAAGTTTTTACACTTGAAACGTCAACTCGGTCCGAGCTTAACAATATGCGAAGAACTAACAGAATGAAGTTGATTTGTAATTTTTGTTATTGTAACTTGCAGCTTTGGATATTTTACAGACGTGAAACGATGTATTTTTTTTATTTTTTTTTTTTTTTTTATAGAGGTTCAAATCATTTTTCGTGAAATGTACAAATGAAAGCTCGTGTACTTCGTTATTTTTCTTCTTCTTTTTCTTCATGTTTTTTTAAAAAGTCTCTTTAAGAAGGAAGTTTTACGTTTTCGAAATTCGACATTTCGAGGAAATTTTCGTTTTTTTTTTTTTTTACGAAACGAGGAACCATTTAGGAACTCTGTAAAGGAATCTGAAATATTGCTCATTTCGGGTGATCGAGCACAGCTTGTGTTGAAATCGAAATTCTGAAAATCAGCAAATGAATCAGTGACGAATGAAGGGTCGAAATTATTTTGGATAATTCGTGTGATACAATGAATGGCAATGAAAATGAAATAAGAGTACGACAAACGTCATGTTTCGAAAGTTGCAGACGCAACGCTTGCGGACTCGTACGCAGAATTTGATCTATCAGGTTTGCCAAAAAATTTCTGCGGTCTTTTTCTTCCTTCGCGTGTATGCGTGTGTGGTGATAATTTTTGTCCGATTCCTTTTTGCCATCCCTCAGGCAACTTCCACAAAGTTCTTGTCTTTCTTTCGACAAGAAAACAATTCCAAGAACGATTTGACATCCTCGCCAGCAGTGAAATTTAGCAAATCAATTCTAACACTGCCGTTTTAAGGTTTCTTCACCATGCGTGTTAGAAAAGTTTTCATGAGCCTGCATAGCGTTTCTTTCCTTTTCAGAAATAACGCAGCAAAATATGGCGAAAATGTTCCTCTTTCGAATTGACGCCAAACAAACGATTGTTTAATAAGATCGTGCATTTTTCTTTTTTTTTTATATATAACAAGGTTGAACAATCAGATATCAGGTTACAGAATGAATTTGAAATTTTTAAAATGAAGTAAGTTACATTTTAAGATACACACATACGTCCATCTATTAAAAAAAGAAAAAACGCAATTACTTTTATAAATAACTAAATAAGAAGATTTTATGCAGCATCGATGTGTCTACGACTCGCTTGCACGTCTCGAATAACATCATCGACTGATAAATTGATGTGTAATAAAGTGTAACACAGCAATTCGTGTTGGGTTATTAAAGATTAAGGACACTTGATTTTATTTTCTACTCTACGTTCTTCAGAGTGATGAAATTAAATTTTATAAAATTGAAATTTCTAACCTAGATTATCATTACAGTCTTCAATATGTGGTTCAATGATAAATCAATTAAACAAACGCCCTTGGATTCGAATATCGACTAATTTCGATAATTTTCTGTGGAATATTTTTTTTTTTACATGGAAAATTATAGGAATAACTGATAATTCTTGAGCATTATGGTCATTGAAAGTACACTTATTGTTAGTAGAACGAATATTTTAACGCACGCAGATTACCTGAAATTAATCGAGATCCATGAATTGCATGAAAAATATGTTTCAGATGCGTTAGGTAAATCCGTCATGTGCCAAGCAATAATTTCGTGTTTATCAAACTGCAAAGTTACATAAAGAACCTCGGAGTGTCTGGTAATGAAACATTTCAAAGTCTAACGCGGCACAGTCTCATAAGTCAACGACGTGTGCGACGTAAACCTTGAGCTACATGACAATTTTCAAAATCCGATTATTTATATCCGTCATTCTCGTCGTGAATTGACGCTCGCGTGTGACGTAACCGCTTGAAAAGGTTAAACAGCCTGCGTGTTTTCTCGGAGGAAAACAGTTTGCAAACGTTATGCTAGAAAAGCTGGTGCAACACGCGTCACAGCATAATGAACAAAAACACGAGACAAAATTCGACCAAGTCTCTCTTATTCGTCGTCAAACATCGTACTATGTGATCTCACTAAATGAGAACGTTGCTCATTGACTATTATAGTGAACACAGTATTTCGAATGTTTCATATTAACCCATTGACTGCCAACTACGAGATATCTCGTGGTAAGCGTATGTACCAAAACTGCCGACTACGGGATATCTCGTAGTTTAGATTGGTTATGATTGGTATAAAAGAAAATGTCTTTGTTTATTACAATTTTTATTGAAAAAAAAGAAAAACACGTGATACGATATTTCGTAAGCGGCGGTAGCACAGGAATCTTATTCAGTGGCGCCAGCTACGAGTTATCTCGTAATGTTTTTTTTTTTCAATAAAAATTACTGTAAATACCATTTCAATACTAAATCTGTAACTTAGTGTTATTATATTTTGGAAAATTTCATGTTTTCTCTGAAATAAAATTTTCGCTCTCAGGGCAAGACGCTCTAAATTTGCCTGGCAGTAAATGGGTTAAGCGTTCATACGAAACATTTTTCTTCTATTTCAAATTTTCCACAAAAAAAAAAAAATCGTACTTGCAAACAATGTCTTGCAAACAAGAAAATCGTAAAAAACAATTGCGAACACCTATGTTGTTTGCCAGCCATACGAAAACATCCTTCGTTCAACAAACGAATACTTTACACAACTTTTGGACAATTGTTTCGAGAATTCCTCTACTGTCAATTTTCGCCGCGAGAGAATTATGTAAGATGTTTGAGAGAATATTATTGAATACACGCGTTGAAGTTACAGACGAAACGTCTGTCGCCTGATACACCAACGTGTGTGCCTTGAATCGTGCGCGTAACCCCTTCGAACCCGTTCTTATTCACACGCGTTGGCATGTGTCGCGGCTGGTTTTAGCTGGCGGTCAAGGCCGCTGGTTATTTGCACGAATCAATCAATTAAGGAGAAATCGTTAATCCGTCCGGTGTAAGAGGTTCTCTCGAGTGGAGGACACTCTGTGCCGTGGTGCTTCTCGGGTGCCGAGGGATTCGTTTCGGGGATTTTGGCTAATTTGATTGGTCACAGAGGCAGGCTAGTCCACTCGTGTTTGAAGTGGTGAAATTGTGAAATTTCTCGTACGTGTGAAATTGCTTCGGGCCGAGTTCGTTGCGAATCTTGCGCGCGATTGGCATTCGAGGACGATCCGAGGGTTAATTTGAATTTTATCTTGTTTGTGGGATACGCTTGAGCGTGAATCACGTCGGTCAGGCAGCGGCTTGAAAATGCAAGAGTGAAAATGAAATCATTGTTTTAAAATTGAAATCAAAGGCGCAGTAATAATATAACAGTTTAGACGGCAGTCTAAATTTCAATTGCACGTAAATTTTATAATTTCAATGCTATACAGATTATACGTGACTTTAATGAAACGTGTATAGCAGGTTTAATTATCGAAAGTATAAAGCTACGAAGCAATAAAAATTATAATTATATTATTATGATATAGTATTAATTACAATGTGTAACATGCATATCATTATTATGGTAGGTAAAGCATTGACTGATGTTATTAGATTCTTCCTTTTTAATAATATTATTAGTATTTTGAATAATAGCTTCGTAAATTATTAATTATTACAACAGTGATGAAATGGAGTAATAGAATAAATTGGATTAATTCTTATTACTTTATTTTATTATTTCGGAATAGTAGCGTGATAATAAAATAGATTAATAAATCAGTTGAACGGATCGATTATTGTAAATATTAGATTAATTTCTATTGTAGACAGATAAATTCAGTGAAAATAGATATGAAATAGTAATACCACATCTCGAGTTATATATAGCAGGAATATACATCTGTCTTCTGCTATTTTTATCCAAGTACACGTTTTCCGTTTCAACGCCGCGATACGTATATCATTTCTCGCTATAATTTTTTATCTAAACGTGCCCCCTCCCCCCTCCGCTCATTTTTCATCAACGACTATAACAAACTGCCCCGCCGTCGAAGAAAGTTCCGCTCCGTTGACAAAGAGCTGACTAAAAGAAGATCCAACAAGATGATGAAACACGATGGATCTTCATCACATTGAACTCGAAACGAATTTACGAGCTGCATGAGTAATTTCACGCGACACCGAGGGAAGATCTTTATTGGAAAAAATCTTGGTGTTATTACCCCATTATATATTCTTATAATCTTAAGCTCGCGTCTTTCACGTGAACGTCTACTCCTTACCCTCGCGCTGCTGTTTACACTGGAAACAACCCCCGTATTATTACGCGACTATCAACGCAATCTAAATTATTATTGTTCTCATTAACCTGTACCTGTATGTTTAAAGTTGGCGCGTAATCACGATCTTTGCATAACCATGTGCGTTTTTTTTTTCTCTGTTTCAGGTGAGTGTTGTTTCATTCAATTCTTCCACGACCGAGAGATTGATAAAGGTGTACCCCTTGGCTCGAGGTATGGGTTTCTTTATTCCCTCATATTTTTCTTTCTCTCTCTCTCTCCCTCCCCCCCCTCCCTCGTCGATAAACGTTTCGCGCACGTTTCGATGAATATTAATTTCACCGCTTGCTACCGATCGAACGAGGAAAAATGTTTCATATAATTGCTCGTGCTCTTCAGTCGTTGGCGCGGATATTTCATTAATCAAAGCGTATCGATCGTGTTCGAGAAATTAGTCAATCTCGGTCTTTTCGCGTAAAGGATTTTCGTCGTTTCAATTTAATCTCGTTTGGAGATTTAAAGCAATTCGATATCTCTGCGAATTCGTACATTTATCGGTCTTCTTTTTCTTTATGTATATATATATATATATATATATATATATATATAATTATATATATAATTATAATATTATATATATATATATATATATATATATATATATATATTATTGGAATATTTCGAGAGTTTTTTCAGTTCTTTTACTGAATTAAATTCGTGTTTCACTGATTTCAATGATTGTCGAATGTTTTCGCGGAAAACGCGATCCCGAGTATAATACTAGTGAAGATATTTCCGATATTTTTTTGCCTCGAGATCGAAGAAAATCGCAGAAAAAAAATTGCTTTCAATGTTAATTGCATCGACACTGTCTGATTATTTACGTAAATTCCAACAAAAAAACACTTCGAAGTCATTTAATGATTTATCGTTCGGTAACATTCAAACGTCGTAATTTGTCGTTTAAACGTTTAAATGAATATTAGCATACCATGAGAGGATCTTAAAATTAGAGTCTTCTTTAAAGTCGTCGAAATGTCCGCGTAGAAAATATTATTTTTATGCATGCTTTGTGAATAACTGTACAATTTTTCTTATTGTACCATATTGATCTAGCTATTTTAATTTTATTAATGTTCTAGAACAATCGAGCCGACTGATTTCGTTTAAATTTTCAAATTACTTGAAAGACACGGCTGTTCTTGTCAAAATTACTATTAACTTCTATCTGGACAGAAACGCGAGTGTGTAAATCCACTTATTTCAGTTGTCATTTAAATTACAGCGATTTGTATATAGAATACTTCGATACGATTGTTCTAGCGTTAACAAGTATTTTCATTTGTTTATTTATATTCTTGGACAACCAAGGATCAAGTATTATACATATATATATGTGTGTGTGTGTGTGTGCGTGCGTGTGACGTTGAAAGTGTTGAGAAATTCACCCGTTGAAGCAGAAAAGAAACGCGATTTCCGCCCGATTCTAGAAAAATTCCAAAGGAATTCTCCCGTTTGTTATGTCCGTGAAATCAGCATCCTAAGCGCCGTCAAGGTTCGTCAAACACCGAGTCTCTCGAAACGGATTTCCACGGACGAAACGCAGACAAACCGGAGCTGTCGGTCCTCCGTGAAATTCGCGATCTTCCTCCGAAGGAAGACGATTCTTCTCCCACAGGATTACTGCACTCTCTCTCTCTCTCCTCTTCTGCGCGACGATCGTTTTAACGAGAGGAATGATCCAGCGAGATTTCTTCGACGATCGCGATCACATTGGAATTTCGAAAAATCGCCCACCGGGCGACGTCGTCTGTGCATTCGAAAGAGATCCACAGATCCGAAACTATGGTCGTTGTAACTGTTCGTCAGTCGTTGGTGCATCCTTCGCTCATGTTGCTTCTCGTTTGATTAGGTGAATCTAGCGAACGACTCGGGTTTGATTTTCTTTCGTGCTACGGATTTCTGTGAAGATTTTTCGAACGAAATGCAAATATATAGCTCGAAACTTTCGTTCGTTTGGTTTTTTTTTTTCGTTCTCTCCGTTTCCTTCTTATATTATTCTTATCATGTTAATGGTATATCATCTGAGAAAATTAGGATTTATTGTACGTATATAATATAATTAATTTCTTCGAGTTTATTTCATTTAATTGAACTTGCATTAGTCTACGTTCGAAATGACAGACGATTGATTTTTTTAAAGGAATAATTAATTTTATATTAATTTGATTTATGACGTATCGTTGGTATGTTTCGCGAATGATCGCGTACTCAATTTTTCTTTTGCCGATTTTTTAATGCAAATTTGTATATCGGTAGTGGACGACGATACGTTTGCACTCGAAAGAAATCCCTCGAAATTTTTTCGTCTTTTTCTTTTTCGCTCGTGCATTGTTCTTGTCTTATTAATAATCGTACATCTGATAAAATTAAGATTCATTGGTTTTTCATGGATCAGTCCTTTCGGGTTCGTTTTATTCAATTGATTACTCATTCTCGCTTGATTTATTGAACTCAACGTTCAATAAATTGGCATAAAGAACTCGTGCAACAAGTTTGTAAAGGGAATGAATAATCTTCCATCGTAAATTTAAAAAAAATCATTCTCTTTTATGCGATTATTTATGACAATTTGGAACATTTTCGGGAAGAGAAGTATCTTCCGAGTAACAATACATTGGCACAAAAAAAAAAATACATTTTACGCAGAGGCTTGAAACTTCAAACCGAGCTCGTACGAGATTTCTTCCGACGAGATTATAACAAATTGTAACAAAGCTGAAATTTTCAGTGTCCCGAGTAATTAATGGTCAGTGCGTTGTAAAACTCCCAACTCTCTTCTTCTTCTTCTTCTTCTTTCTCGCAATGTTTTTCTTTCTTTTTTCTCATCTCTCTCTCTCTCTCTCTTTTTCACGGAGGAAATTTTTGTTTCTCACGTCGCGTCGTCTGGCCATATAGTTGGTTGTCTTTGAAAGATCGTCAGGTCCCTGCAGGCCGGCGGAGAAGTCTCGGCCGGTTTTCTTCGCGTTTTCTTTCCTCCAGAACCAGGCGACGCGGTCGACAATCAACGACGACGCCTCGGGCCAGTCAGTCAGACACCGTCCTCCTGACTGTCTCCTTTTTTCCTCCTCTTGTATTTTTTTCCCCGTTTTTTTTCTTTCTTTCTCTCTCTCTCTCTCTCTCTCTCTCTCGCTTTTTCACCTTCGCCACAGACAGAAATACTGTGTGCTCGAGTGGCCCGACGTCGCGAGTTTTACCCCTTTGCTGTGATCTGTTCCTCAGTTATCTCCGCAACGAGATGTTGGATGTTTGCCGCTACATCCTCGAGTCGAGTACAAACTCGATTGTTTGCACACACGCGAATCGACATTATCGATGGATGGATTATTTGGCAGAGGCCAGCAACATTTTTTTTTTTTTTTATTTAAAACGAGCGCGCTCCGCGAGTATGGTTAGCTTATAATTTAAATCTTAACTAAGAGAGAGAGAGAGAGATAGTTTTAATTTACTTCAAATTAAAACAAATATAATTAAAATGTATATTTATATTAAAAATATAATTGAAACGTATATTTATCTTAAACGAGAGAAATATCATCGATTCGAAGTTTATTCTGCCATGCAAATTTCATAAAATGAAAAAGAGGGAACGTTAACCCTTTGAATGTGAAAGTGTATTGTAGAAATTATCTCATAATCAGCAACAAAACAATTGGTCTCAAACTGGATAACAACGAAAGACGAATGCATTCCTAACTAAATTTTCAAGAATTTCTGATCGTTTTTTCAAAGCGCTCGTTCGGTTTGAAGACAGTTTCAATTAATTTTCGCTCGAAATAAAATGATAATAAAATAAAAAAAAACTGTCTCTCTCTCTCTCTCTCTCTCTCGATAACGAACGATCGCGTTTGTTCACCATTGGCACGACCGTGAGCACGAACGAAGAATAATTCAACGCGGTTGAACGCTAATGTCCGATGGGACGATTTTCGATTGAATCTAGCGAATCATCATCATTTCCTATCAGCGGTTCGTTAATTCACCGCGTAACGAAGGCAAATGTTGCGAGCCGCGTTATTTGCACGGTATATCCCGGTTTGCGTTCAATTAAATTGGAACCAATCCCTGGAACGGGTTTCGCGAGGGTTGCGTTTCCATTTAATTCGACGAATATTTCCGTGTTATTCGTCCAAGTCGATTACTTTCCTGATCTCCGTCCGATGATGCTCGTGCTTTTACGCGATTTCGAAAAACCGATCGCTCCGTTACTTAGTCGTATCATTAACCGAATGCATTTTGTTTCTCTGTTAGTTCGGATATGGAAATACAGGGTGTGGGCCAAAAGTTTCTTCCCACTTATTTTCTTTTTTATTTATCAGTAAAACATCAGAACGTAAGGAAAAAACTAATTTCGTTAATTTTAAATTAAATTTAAGTTCGAGGGTGAACTGAGTGAGTACTTGGTGTACTTTAATCTGTGAAAAGGAAAATTTTTTTTAAATGTACAATGAGATAATTTCGGATTTATTTCAGTAAATTTATTTTAGTTACTTCGAAAGCAAAGCTATCTTTACTTTCATGATGTAAAAACATTTTTGAGAAAAGCGAGCGTAGGATTATCGAAGTGAAACTCGTCGCCCTTTAAAACGAGATCGGTTGAACTGTTCGACAAATTTTTCTTTTATACAAAATTATAACTGTTCAAAATGCAGACAATTTTTCATCACGTGTGCGAATACTTTCGTTCGGTTTTCTCTGTTTATAGTGCAGACATTCTCTACGAAAAGTGTGTATCGAATTGAGAATATCGAATTAATCGCCACGCGGCAGTGAGAATAATTTCTCGGGGAAAAAAATGATACACATTTTCATTTGCTGAGTCCAGCAAGAATAGAGAGTAAAAAAATGTGATTCTTTTCATCCTCTTTGCGTCTCGTGTGTTTTCACGCTCTCGTTCCGTTGCACATACTTCCGCGAAAAGTCTGCGCACGTGTATATATATATATAATCCTTGACGCAACACGATTCGTGGGACTGCTTTCAGACAAGAGAAATTGCGTCAAGCTCGAGCTTTCTGCGTTTTAAAGGTGTCACTTCGTAGCGGGGGCGAAGCGTGTTAATACCACGCTCTAAGGCTTCTATCACGTATCGGCCGACGCTGTACGGTTTCGGCGAATTATGTTTACTTAATTCAGAGCTGCTGAGCACGCGAGAGAGCCCCATTCGTTATCGTCGCTGCGCGTAGTAGCACTCTTGGTGCTCACGTCTCATCTTCGTACCCTTGTTTGCATGCGCGCCACTTCTGACGAGATATTCGACGACGAGGATTCTTTCCGAATTTTTTCTTTCGAAATCACAGGCTCAGAATCAACGAACTTTGCCTATTCGATTTCTTTTTCTCTAGTTTCATCTATTCTCCATAGCTCTGTATAACGTGTGTGTGGTTATAATGTTGTTAGTTTAGAAACAGATGTTTTTTTTTAAATTAATAATGGACATTGTTGTCGAGTAGCTACTCTTATAATTTTATATTCAGAATTCATATTTTTTTTATTTTGAGTTGTAACACACTCGAAGAAATTATTGCTTCGATTCCAGAGTCCTGTGGAATCTGGAATTTCGAATTTTCCATTTTCATTCTTCAAACTGAGAATACCAATAGATGTAAATCATATGCATATAATTATGAGCTTTCGATGCTTTATTTTCATTGAACACTTTGAACACTTAGGAATCAACGCTTTCAACTCAGAATACACGTATTCTGCACCATAGGACAGTGCGTGGTCCATGAGAAAGGTAAAGCAATTTTTTCAAATTAATGGCGAATATTATTTTATTATTTAATTAATGGTGAATATTGTGTAACTTCTTATCTTATAACTTTGTATTTCATTGATTTCATTTTCATTAGAGTTTGAATTACGCTTTTTAACCGTTCGAGTTGTTATACTCGAATTACACTCGTGATAGTAGGAATCATGGTTTCGGCGAAATGCCGTTCGAATAAATGGAATTCTATTAAAGTCATACGTACACATCTACATGCGTCATCATCATTATTATTTTCGATATATATATGCACATCGAATAATACATCGAAATTATATATTACATATAATTCCGATATATTATTATATTTCGATTATTATATATATAATTATACAACAAGAGACACTCAAATATCCAGGCAACAATGTATAACAAATGTTTTAGTAACAAAAGTTCGATTGCAATATTTTAGATTATTGTTACATTACAAATAGTAATACTTGAAATTGCTGGTAAATAAAGTTAGATTCCAAGTCTTGCAATCTCAATTTGTATTTTTATTTGTATTTGTGAATGTTTGTTTTACGCGAGATATTATATATAATATTATATATATATATGTACACACACACACACACACACACACACACACACACACACACATATGTTTTATATTTTGTAACAATATACAATATGTATATACATAAAATTTAATTTATCACAGTATACGTAAGTTAATAACATGTATTATCAGTTTAAAGACGTCATGTCAGTTGACATTCAGGATATCACAGTGTCGTTGTTTTACGTGAATTAATAAAAATTCATGCCTGTCGAAATAGGATCGAGCCATCATCTACATTCGGTTCCGCTCGATCCACGGATTCGCGATCTCGCGTATCGGCTCGCGTCTCTTCTTTGCCCTTACGGCGGGTTTACATTGTGGCCTCCGTTTCAATGCAGTGTGTTTTAGATAGAGCGGGGCGGCGGCGGCATTCGCGAATAAAAGCGTGTCCTTTGTGGAGTGGATATTGGAGCAAGGTTTAGCGAAGCCCGCGTAACAATATTTTGTCTTGGCGCAGCGTCCTCAAAGGAAGCGGAGGTTCCATTGAAAATCAAAGAGCCTTTAAGCTCTTAAAGTCGAGCGTGTTCGCCGCTGCAACTTGGCGAACACGCACGTGTGCGAAAACGTGCGTGTTCGCCAAGTTTGGCGTTTTCGTTTTTCTCCCTTCTTCCTTTCCTTTTTTTTTCTTTTCTTCTTCTTTTTTCTTTTACGGGGCTCGCTGCTATTTCTGGCTCACCTTCGAATTTCTCTTCCTCTGCTGATTCGTTGTTTTTCCTCTCTCTTTGTTCTCGACGACGAGAGAATTTTTCGTTTTTTTTTTTTTTTTTTTAATTAAAATCTAGCGTTAATTCGATTGACAGATTAGAAGAATGAGGGACGAGAGCTGTTTAAAATCGGACGAGTCGTTTAAATTTTTATTGCAACGAACAGATTAGTTTGTAATCTCATTATTATATCAGGTGTCGTGTATTCGCGATAGAAGCAAATTGCACGTCCGTTTTGAGTTTAATCTCTTTGGACACCGACACCGTTAACGCGAATGTACAAATTCCACGTGACGTTTCGACATTTCGAAACAACGTTGCAATTACTACGACGAGCAGCAATTACATAGAAAGAATCTTCTCGAGAAGAGAAAGCCGCAAGACCAAACGTTCGTTAATCTCATTATTTTATTATCTTAAAAATATAAATAATAACAAACGCGCTATTAACGTTGTCATATCAAACCGTTGAGGAGAATCAGAAAGAGCTGCATTCTCATCTCTTCCTCGAAGCGGGATGTCCTCATTGTCAGTGTCACCAGTTAGTTACAGGACACCCGGTAGATTCTTGGTACACTCCACTTGGCACCTCCGCATCTCGAAGGTGAGCCAGCTCGCCTCTGTTCCGGGTTTTGGGTGTCGGCGGAAGATCGTTTCCGGGGCGCGTTCTCCGCGTCAACCGATAATCTGCATCTTTGTTTGACGGCTCGAATTCTTCTCTCCGCGCGAGAAGTTCCCTCTCCCCCTCGTCCCCGTGTCCTTCACCCGGTGTGCAATATGTAAAATTCAGAAACCGCCGCCCGGAGGTGGAGAATCCCGGCTATATTTCTTCCGTGTATTTTCGATTCGCCCCCGAGCTCTTGCGGGTTCACGCGGCAATCTACCCTCTTTACCGCCTCTCCCCCTCACCTTCGTGAATTTCATTATATTATGTATATTCCGTATATCGGGATACCACCCCCGCCACGAAATCCCATTTTGCTTTCCTCCTCGTCCCTCGTCGATAAATCGAAAACAGGACGGGATATTATACGCCAGGGAACAGATTTCCGGGTGAAATTACCGGCGGTGGAAAAATCTTCAGTTTCTCGGGTAGAAATTCGAGTTGAGCGCTCTTTTCTCTTTATCAATTTCTTTGTTTCTTTTTTTTCTTCGGAGATGACAGCTTGAAATTACAGATAATTCTCCTCCTACGAATATTTTGATTTTTTGCTAAATATTTTTCTAAATATTCCTTTTTTTTTTGTGTCATCTATCGCAGACAACTTGGATCGTTTTCGCTCGTGAATCTCTTGAAGCAAATTCTTATTATCGCTTGTGATAACAATGATTTGTTACTGCCATTATTGCTCAATTGTTTCACAAGAGAGTCATTTCTCAAGAGAGTGTTTGACGAGTCCAGTATTTCTTTTCTTTTTTGCATGTTAAATGCCTTCTGTATATTCTTGCATCTTGAAAATTTACATGAGAATCAAAAGTTTCTGTGGGGATTTATAATTACGACATGTTCCCAGAGATTTTTAATTAAAGTATGTTTCCGTGAGAAATTATTCTATCTGTTCGAACTTATTTCTTTTCACGTTCAAAATTGCCTCAGAGTATACTGCTTAACCTACTAACTTACGAACAGATAAGTCTCGTGACAGAAACTGTAGATTTCATTTAAGGTTTAATAGAAGTTTGAAAATTAGAATTTTTGGTCAACAAACGGGAGAGAATTTTTGCAGAAAACGGTTCAATACGAGACGTTGGCTACCCGAGGCTACACAAGTAGATTCACTTTTTTGTTTCCTTTTTCTTTTTTTTTTTTTCGAGGTTGTACGACAAGAGTTCAATCAATTTGCCACGTGAATATTTAGCAACTCTGTAAGAACTATGGAGAAGCGACTGAAGCGACGGCACGTTTCTTGGGTGTGAGCGACAATTTGCTCGTTTTAACAGTAGATTCACTCTTCCAAAAGAACGACCTTGCCTTTTTCACGATAGAAAAAAAGTCGGCTAAAAAAGCGTCCCTTTCGCCGACGAGAAAACACAAACCTCCACGTGTTAACAACAGAATCCCCGCTTGGAAAAAGGTAACACTCTTTCACACGATAAAAATACAAAAAATAATGTTCGAGAAATCACTTTCTTGCTTAGAAAAAAAGAAATAGGCAAACATCCCCCACGAAATGAACGAACTCCATCTCTTTTTACGATAAAAGAAAGTTTTTCAAAAAACATGTTTATTCTCATAGCAAACGCAAAATTGTTCTCGTTTTTTAATGAGATTTATCCCTTTTTTCGCGATAAAAAAAAGAGAAATGAGTAAAGGAACAGACTTGCTCGGGTGTTGTCTGAGAAGAAATATTCGACAAATAACTATTTCAACAACGTGTTATCTTGTTTGAAATGATTCTAGAATTCAATTTATCTGAACAAACGAATGATTTTTCTCGATGTTATTTGTTCATATGGTTATAGCTTCGTTGGTTATTGCTTCCTACAAATAATTTTTCAAATAATTCTGACTTCACCTTGTTTCCGGGATTACCTGTTATTTCGTTTCAACGAATTGGCCCAAATAAAATATCATTGAGAAATTAGCGTAATGGTGAAAAAATCGATAAAAACGAAATATCAGATTCGAAATTTTACCTTTCAAGTAAGTATAACAAATTTCCATAGACGAAGTATTAAATCATTAAACAATAAAGATAGATTTCGTTTCAATGGATTAGCTGAAGTGAAAGACTATTCGCGAACGATTGACTTAGATTTCGAGCCAACATGAAATTAAAATTCTCAAGCAAAATCGACTAAATAATAATAAACCGCGTAATTAAAATATGACGAAAAAAGAACGATAAACCTGGAAACGTTTCGTTACTCGTCGAACTACTGTTTTCCGTACTATTTCCGCCCCGAGTAAAGTTTAGCCAATCGTGAGAAAGAATCGGTCTGGAAATCCCGGAAATCCGGAATCCCGGAAACCAGGGATGACGGCGGTGGTTTCGTTTCCGAGGATAGCGTTTTCTAAAGTGGCCACGTTTCGAACTCGCGCGACCGTACACGCACAAGCGTCGAACCGGGGAGCCGGACCTTTCAATTATTCATGAAACGCCACTCCGCTTTAATTTACGCCATCGTACTCGGTGATCCTTGTACGTACGATATCGCTCGTGAGCCACGGGATCGCTTATCTTTCTGATATTTAGCCTTCGTTTTGCTCTCGTTGCTTTCGACCGAGCCAGGCCGGTTCCCGTTCTTGTCGATCGTTCCTCGCTCGAAACCGCTTCGATTGATTCCGCCTCGAACTGGAATTCTTCGCTCGTTTAGCCAGAGAAGAATTACGGCGAACGCGCGATGACGTTAAAGACAGTCAGAAAAGAGAGAGAGAGAGAGAGAGAGAGAGAGAGATCGTCTGATTGCGAGTCGTTTCAATCGTTTTTTTTTTTTTTTAATGATATTATCCTTTGCACGCGCGATATCTTCTTGTTATTTTGTACATTGTTAATTGCCACGCCAGATTGCTATTGAATGGCGGCGAGCTGCTTCCTCGCTATGAAAATTAGCCCCCACTCTGTCGCAGCGAGCCATACAAACTACTTTCCCTGTCTTTCTTTAACACATTGAAACGTAAAATTTCCATCCGAGGTGTTAAAGTAAATTAAAATAAAAAAACTTCGCGATACAAAATAAAGTACACGAGCTTTTATTTACAGATTTTACGAAAAAATCGTTTAAACCTCTAAAAGAACATCTGTATGATAACATCCAACAAAAATTATAAATTGGTCAGTTTGTTTGATTGAAAGAAACAATTTATACGCGAGTGTTGTGGCCGCGACTCTCTCTCAATGCAGCGGAGTGGGGTTGTCGATGCAGTGGAGGGGACAGCGCTAGGAAAGTAGGGGCAAAAGGGCCGCCAGTTAGCCATCTCTGGAGTAGATTTTAAAATTGTTCTGAATTCAATAACTTCGAAATATCAATAGTATTTATTAACGGCCAGTCTGAAGCTTGGAAAACTAATTAAATGCAACGTAATGTTCTATTGTCGAGTGTTCTATTGTGAAAAAGTAGATCACGTGTTAGAACGATGCGTGGATTGATACGTTCTACCGGATGACTTTTCAGTGCCTTCATCAGACAGGTTTAATATTATAACGTTAATCTACTGTGATGATCATCACGATCATCTCTCGTGTTACGATTTTCGAAACGACGATCGCGTTACAGCCACGAGAATACCGTGTCTTAGTGAAGAGACAAGATTTTGCCGCGAGCGAGAAACGTGTTAAGCGTTTCGTGGTTGTGATGCAAGAACCTACGTATACGGACAACAAACGAAGAATATCGTGTGCACACACTTCTAGGAAAGAGAGAAAAGAGAGAGAGAGAGAAAGAGAAAGGCGAGCGTGGTCGCGGTTCGTGGGAAAACGAACTTGATTGCACTGTTGCGAGAAGAAAAACGGCGGGACAACGTTCGGATGGATCGACGAAGCGTAATCGACGCTTGTTTACTCTTCCTATGGATTCTGAAAAGAAATGGAGCCATTTACGTCGATGAGAAAGGGCACACGCTCGGCGTGTAACTCGCGTTTTAAAACTGGCAACCGGAGGAGAAGGAGGAGGAGGAGGCTGTTGCAATGGAAAACTGTTGCAGCTTCAGTTTCAGGGTAATTTCTCGGTACGGAAGAGCAATGAGAAATTTCGAACGTGCTACAAATTTATGGCGTGTGCAAATTTTATCTTGTGCTGTATGGTCGTTAACCAAGCGAGAGAGAAAGAAAGAGAGAGAGAGAGAGAGAAGGATGATGTTTTCTTACTGAAATTCGCGGACGCGCGTGACAGAAGAAATGTGCAAAAAGTGAAACTGTCTTCTTCTTTTTGCAAACCCTTCGTTATTATCATTAACACTTTGTACTGTTAACTTTTTCATAACAATTAAAATCGTACGATATCGTAACGATCATTAAGAACACGTTAAGGAACTTGTTAGAATCCGAAACAAAAAAAAAAAAAAAGAATAAAAATTCGACGAAACGCCGAGTCGACGAGAAAAAAAGCGTCGAGTCTCGAGAATTGAAAAATCTAGATTATATCGCGCGTCGTCGAAATTCGCGCCACGATTTTAAAGAAAATTTCGTTTCTTTCGTACGCGCGCGCGTTTCCAGCCAGCAGCATTCTTCGAGAGAAACGATTCCGATCCCGGCGGAACGTGATTGCAGGCCGCGTTAAAATTCCACGCGGCTCGTCGTTTAACGCGCGGGCGGATCAGGCGAACGGGCGGGCATTAATTGCGAATTAATTCGGGCTTGACCCGAAAGACATCCCCGGACAGGCCCGATAAAACGCTCTGACGCGATAATTTCCCGCCGGCTGACGAGTACCTCCCCCTCTCCCTCCTCCCTGTAATGGAATAACGAAAACTTCGGGTTTCGCGGTCGGCCAATTAGCGCCCGCGTCGCTGAAAAATTAATCAAATACGCGCGAGCCGGGCGGCGACTTCATATTTATTCCGCTGGCGTGTCAAATATATACGTACAGGATGTCCCGTTTTTATCAACAAATGCAATTATCTCCGAAACTATTCGTCGTTTGAAGCATTTTTCTTTTTTTTTCTTTTTTTTTTTCGGTTTTTCTTCTATTTCGAGAGTGCAATAATTTGGCACACTTATTGGCCAGTTTGTCTTTGGATAGACCGGCGT
Source organism: Tetragonula carbonaria (assembly GCA_032399595.1). Lineage (NCBI taxonomy): Eukaryota > Metazoa > Arthropoda > Insecta > Hymenoptera > Apidae > Tetragonula > Tetragonula carbonaria. Next base: position 5,907,505 of record JAUCRC010000015.1, on the reverse strand, counting down.
ATAGAAGTTACGAAGATCGTTGTCAATTTTTCGTCAGGTGTAATTACGTAATTTTTTTTACGCAGCAAGTCATTTTTCCGGTATGCACATCGAGAAGCCTATTGGTTTTATCGCGTGAAAGGCAGAGGAAGTTCTGAAAATAATAGGTCTCAGACGTATACCCGGCGATTAAAGTTTTAATATATTTGATTTTGTTTATTATTATAATATTAAGATAATATGAAGATTTATAAAATTAATAAATATTATTAATTGTCAAATAAATATTAAATTTCCTTTATATTTATTATAAGATTATTAATTGATTTAAATTGTATCACATTTGATTTCATTGAAGGTGACTCTGAACTGGTTTCTGGATTTAATTTAGAATATTATGGAAGATTATTTACTTCAATCTTTTTATCAGAATATATAAACTCATTATTCGCGAGAACAATTTCAGTTATTATATTTCATGGGTCAATTTATCGAAAACTTACATTCAATATTTTTAATAGAATAAATTCGAGAAATGGCGATTGGCAGTCAAGTCGAAATCAAAAATCGAGTTGAAATTGCAAAACGAACGAAGAGAAAAAAAAATGGAAACGTCGTCGATGTTTCTTTGTTCACCCCCATCGTCGAACCGGGTTTTCGAGTGTAGGGGATTAGAATTTCGAGCGTCTTGTTCCCCGCATCGTTACAAATGACGTCGTTTGTACAGTGTCATTCGGTTCACCGGTCATCGTTAATCTTCCATTCTGCGAACTTAATGGACTAGAGACTTCTATTATCTGTTTCTCATTTATATGAAATAGTTCGGAGGCTTCGAGCCGTCCGCGATTCCGCGACCGCGGACGCACGATCGGCACGATCGTTTTCTGATTCACCGTTCGGGCGTTATCAATCCTGCTCTCGTTCCGAGAGAGGCTATTACTCATTTCTTATTCATGGGAAGACGTGATACACCGCGGGGGGGGGGGGGGCGAACAAAGGCCAGATAGTCTATCGTACGACCGAATTCTGATAACCGCTGTTACGTACATCGTTGTCGATTCTTCGTCTTCGTTCTGGCTGCTCTTGCAACTTGCGATCGATGTTGACGTTCGTGTAATTGTTATCGCGGGTCGATTTCTGGTTAGCATACGTACAAAGTACATTATTTATCATAATGTAATTCTATGTAGTAATAATAATATTAAATAGTACTCTAATATTTATAACACAGGATGATACAGAATTGAATTTATTACGAAAATTCGCAACTCATTCGTGGGATGGACAATGAAACATTTCTTCTTTTGGAATTTATTATTAACAAGAATTACTGGTATCATTGAGTCAGGTTCAGAGGAATTTAAACAATTTAATTAATTTTTCTTTTCTTTTTTTTATTCGTACTATCGGAGTGCGAATGAAGTTTGCTTCATCCACGGAGTATCCTACTCTGAATATTCGATGCACATACATATTTTTGTATAGTTTGTGCTGTCGGTGCATTTCGGCCTTCTTGAATATGTTACAAGTGCAAAATTCGCAGTTTTAAGTCACTGGCTGGCAATGAGTCATTCTCGGTTTGAAACGTATCGATAAGCTTTAACGCTTATCAACTGTGCAGTAGCAATCACAATGCGAAGAATAGGAAAATATTTGTAGTGCAATGAAAGGGAAAAGTTACGTTTGATTGTAATATTAGCTGTCCTATGCACGATGATCTGATTAACTGTAAATCAAGTTAGAATTAAATTGGAGTAAGTTAGAAGAATTGAATAAGATTTATTAGAGTTGTATCTCATATCGTTATATTACAATAATTGGTATTACATGATAATATTATAATAATATTATATTATAGTGCATGATATTATAATTGTATATACTAATTGAGCCATATACAAAAGATTTCTATTGTTTCTATTGTAATTGTGCAAATCCATTTATTTCAATTTATCATCGTTCAAATTGAAATTAACTTCTGTTTAGACGCCATTGTACAAATCTATTTATATCAACCGTTTAAGATTTATAGTATAATTTGTAATTATGTCATAGCATAATTTATAACAGGGAATTCCAACATAATTTACAATTATATTTACCACTTGAATCATTTTAATTATTGCCACTTCAGTTGCAACAGAATTGAATTACACGTGGAATACTTTCATATATTCGTAATTATCTCAACATTCAAATATTGCAATTATCTCATAGTATAATTTATAATTCTAACATAATTTACAATTATATTTACCACTTGAATCATTTTAATTATCGCCACTTCAGTTGCAACGGAATTGAATTACACGTGGGATACTTTCATACTTTCAAATATTCGTTAGTAGTCGGCGTTTGCAGCTGACATTTACGAGCTGTCGCGCTGCGAATCGTCCGAGGGCGCAAATGAGCTCGGTGCAGCACTGTTGAAACAAGCCGCGGAAAAATGTTGCGCGTGGACGGCGCGGGTGGCGAATTTTTTTTTCCTTTCTTTTTTTTTTTTTTTGGTGGTGGATTTTGCCGTCGACGCAAGTGGAGCGTGCCACGCGCATCCTGTTCGTTCTGCGAACGAGCGCAGACAATGCGGCGGTGAGCGTGACGCTCATTGTGCGTCCGATCGCATCGGCGCGATTCGTTTCATGTAAATTTCATTGCGCTCCCCGCGTCTCTCTCGCCCGAAAATGGGGCGGTGGGACCAAGTCACTGTTTCAGAGTTGGACGAGAGCAGCGGGCCGTGTCGCTCGCGAGAAAGCCTCGAGAAATAAACTCGATCCGTTACCGATTGCAACGACCTCGTATCGACTGGCAATGAGTTTCGAAAGTTTCTGTTCGTAATTTTCTTTTTCTTTTTTCATTTTACTCGAATCACGCCGAAATTATCGAGCACGCGGCACGACAAACTGTCCGCGTCCCCCCTCCGGCGATGAAAATCGTTCGTTTGCTGCCAAATCAGGATTCTGGCGCGAGCAATTATTCGACGGTTCTTTTTTTTTGTTTCTAGCTAAGTTCTTATAATTCTGTAATTATATTTCAGAGGATTATATTCTTGTACTTTAAAATTTTACCTGGGTACGACTGTGTTTTTCTTTTTTTTTTTTTTTATCAGTACTGTACTCGAAGGAACCTACGAATTTTGAGTTATGTTTGATTATCGCAGTGAACGAGCGATTAGTTTCGAAATTAAATGAATACTTCGTGCGTCGAAATAATCAGCAAAATGTTAGTGTATCGACAATCGTTTGATTATTATGAACACGCGTGCGACTTTGAAACTCCATTATCTACGATGAATGCTGAATGATTGAAAGTATAAAACTAAGTTGCTGCTGCAGTGATTGAAACGAGAAAAATCCGGAATCAATCCTCTTTGCTGAAGGAGAATTTTCAGAAAGAAGAAAAGAAAAAATCATCGACCTGACTTTATTTGTCAGTAAAATTTTTAAAATTCTTTAGAAACAATCCATCGTACATGAGTGAGAATATATAAACGTTTGATATTCTATTTATGTGTACATAGATTTGCGAGACTCAAGTTTACATGGGGGTTGATCGGCGATAGTGTCATTCTAGAATTAATTGTGTCTTCGAAAATCCATAGGCGATTATACGTGCAAGTGGTCCTTAATCCACTAATTGGAGGAAAACAATGAAAGTTACGGAATAAATAAATAAATACATACGCTTTCAATCTATTTGCATCGCGAAACAGAATATGTATTCCGTGTGTAACGTGTTACCAAACGTGGGATAATTCGTCTGAAGCTGGCTTGCAACGACATTTCATATTTGTCAATGGCTGGAAAATATTCTAGTTCTGAAAAAAAGTTGATGTTTTTAGAAAATATTCTAGTTCTGAAAAAAAGTCGATGTTTTAAAACACAACAGAGTACGCAAGCTTTTGTTCGTTTCGCTATTTCACGAGAAGTCGCTTACAGCACTGAAAATACACTGTTCTGCGTCTGCGAAAATTATGAATTTGACCATTCTTGACCTGTGTATTCTAAAGATACAGGTTAATTCGGGTTTGAAATCAAAGAAAGGTCAAACGTTGCAAGCTACAGATTGATCGAAGAATTATTTCTTTACAATGTACAAAAATACTTGAAACGTTTCTCAGTAATTATGATCACAAGATGTTACATAAAACCGCGCGACAGACTACCTTCCTTTCTTTAACCTTCCAACGGAGAAAGGTTCCTCTTGGTCGACATCTTTCTCTCTCTCGAAAAAAAAAAATTTCATCGATCGATCGATCTCTCCCTCGATGGTCACGGTCCGTGTCTCGCGTTAAACAGATAAACCGGCATCTCATCGCGGTAACGTTAAATGGCTCAACGAGGACGCGGTTCGGATCATCACGAATCGATAAATCGGTCCAGGCCATCCTACATGAAGAAACGTCGAGCGGGGTAAAAACACGAGTAACTGGGAGAGGTGGTTGGTGGTTGGTCGACTAGGGGAAAAGCAAAAGGGAATGGAAAAGCAGTTCCCTGGACGCGGCTGCAATCACTTAACCCGCTTTTACGGTTAGTTTATTGCGAGGAAGGAAACAAGAAAGGACCGGCCTCTCTCGTTTTTTTCTTTTTCTTTTTCCTTTTTATTTTTATTTTTCTCCGTACGAAGATCGCCAGGGGATCGGCTAATGGCCGCGGGGGAAAATTTGTCGCGGCGGACGGAGCAAGGGTGAAGTTTCTTTCGTGCTTTCGTCCGGGGGTAATACCGCAATTTGAAGAAATTTCTTGCCGCGCCCTAAAGAGATATTAAGCAACAAGAAATGTATTTATGCGGCGAGAGATTCGTTTCGCTTGCGAGAAATTTGTTTGTCGATTAAACAGGTTCCTGTTTCGATTCCCTTTTCTCCTGGCGAGATGTTGACTGACAAATTTGTCAGCAATTTTTAATGGCAAGTTAGTTGCTCGTTTCCCCTTCGTAATGGTTTGTCTTCTTTAATGAAATTTGCAACGCTCGTGGATTTTTATAACGTGTGAACGATCATGTGTATGTGTAACGGGGTGTCTTGCGCAACTGGAGCAAACTATAGTTATCGAAGTGGCAGAGGATAGAAAAAAATTTCAGCACAGCAAAAGTGAGAGTTTCGAATAGTTTTGAAGTCGTTAAATCTGCACCAAAAAAAAAAAAAAAAAAAAAAAAAATCTGAAAAAATATCCGTTGAGTCAAGGCATTTGGGAATTGAAAGTCGATCAGTTGAAAAATATGTTATCCTTAATTTTCTGCCCTTATAATTAAGGATAAATCATTTACGCTCTTACACTCGTACACTTGACTCAACGAAATTGAGGTTTTAAGATAATCTTTTAAATCGAGCATCAATCCGTGCATCCAGCGAAGTTTATAAAAAAATAAAAACGACTTAAAAACACTTACTAAAAAAACCAATGTGTACGTATTATTATCACACCATTGTCTGTCATTCGCAGCCATTTAGTTCTTAGCTATTTCCCATCTTTTACTGCTCCAGGATTTTTCATCGTAGCTTGTTCGACGTATACAGGGAATTCAACGATTCTGCATACGTTCGTATTTTGACAAAGCGTAATTCAATTAAAACAAGTTGCAGACGAAAAGACTCGGATTACGCTGTTGAAAAGGATAACGAGTTTATTGTCTGTTATCAACACAGTTACGTATCGCGGGAATGAAATTAATTTGGCGATTACAATTGAAAGAGCTCGTGATTACCATGTCTTTTTGGTATTATTAAATATACTCGGACGCGATTGGTGTTCAATTGAAAGGAGGAATTTCAAAATTATCTGCCTTCTGTCCAGAGCTTATCTGTTTATCTGTTGATAAATTGAAGAACGTCTTGTGTCTCGTCGTGTGTCTCTCGGACGAAAGCCGAGTCGTGAAATTTGCCATCGTCGAGAGTATATATAAAACCGGGGATAAAATTTCACCCTTCGTTTCTCTCTCTTGACGCGAGACGAACGCGAGAGATATTCCGCGCGCGTCGCAATCGCGACCTAGAAATCTCGGAGCGGATTTCACGGGCCCCGCTCTTAATTCGCGGTCGCGTACGCCTTCTAGACGCGTGTGGCGCGTTTTTAACCCTCTGACTGATGCGAGACTCGCGTGCCTCGAATTTCTTGCCCGCTTTGTTATTCATCTCCTCCTCCTTCCCCCTCCCTATAGCGAATTTTTGTGAATCGTTGTGAATCGTGGCCACCGGTTTGAATTCTCTTCGAGCCTGGAACTGTTTTCGTTTCGTTTCGCGACCAGTTGTAATCGAGGAATTCGGGAATATCGATAGTGCGATCATCGACGTCTGGGATTTTTGGAATTTCCAATCGGTCCCCTGGGTTTGTTCACTGTGATTCGATTTTTTTTTTTTTTTTTTTTTGTGAGAAACACGCTTGCGTGGAAGCGTCGTTGAGTTTCGATGATACTGAAGATTTGCTTCTTTCGCGGCTGTGCAAATATAAATATTCTTGTCCCATGTTCTTCACTGTTAACTCTGCAAACTCTGCATTCCAAATTCTGTATATTCTAAATACTAAATTCTATATCTTTTATTATCTATCTTTTCGAAAGGATACCGAGTCAGATCAAGTACTTATTACTTGTCATCTACAATCAGATTTTTAAAAATTCTCTGCGTTTCAATGGAAATTGAATAAGATTCACAATTCTTCGCTGAACTGTGCGAACAAAACCGTTTCTTTTACATATTATAGATTTCTCTTGTTCCTTATATTTTCATTCTGTGTTGCATATTTCAATCTTGCCTTTCGTTTCGATTTTTGTGCAAAAGTTCGCGTTAAGCTCCTTCCCCAATTCCATCGATGCAATTTTCACTGATGCTTGCCTCAGTCGTCGGTAGTTCCAGCGTTGAAATCAGCGAATTTCCCTCGGATGTTGCCTTATCGAATCCCCGATATCTTAACCGGTGTGGTTCTGGCCGGTTCAACCGCCGCGAGAGAGCTCGGCAGCGAGGTTTTCTTCTTCCGGGTGTGTTCTTCTCCCCCGCGAGGAGAGAAAGGCGAAGCTTGTGCAGGGTTGGAGACGCGTGCTTCGTTGACTGTTCAAGCATGCAAATGCCGGGCCGGCCATAAATTGGCCGGGATGCTGGGCCGCTCTTTGTCCGATTAACAGGCTGCAATCCCCCGGAGGGAGGAGGAGGGTTGACAGAAAAACACAACAGCGGCCGCGGTGTCGTCCTTCTCGGCTGTGCCGGCCGTAAAACTCGTGTATCAGCTGATGTACACGAGTATTATGCGACTGCTCCGGGGTGCAGCTTTATCCACGATTCCTCGTAAGCCGCGATCCTCGAATCCAACGAGCACGAATTCGCCGCGGCTGACTCCGAAAAAAAAAAAAAAAATCCATGCGAAATTCCCATTCATTTCGCGCGCGCCCGCCGCGATTTAACAACCACGCTGCGCGCATCTGCGCTTCTTCCTCGTCACGCGGCGATCGAAACGTTCTCGTTTGCAATTTTCTTTTTCTTTTTTTTTTCTTCTTCTTCTTCTTCGCTGAAATTTCCCTTTGATTTATTTGTGGTGCGTTTTTTTTTGGGAGGGGGGGGGACTTGATACCTGTTTACCTGTTTATTACAGTCGTGGCGACTGGAAATTTCAAATGTTGAAAAGAGAATTGATAAATATCGTAAGCTGAACAGGGATTTTTAAATACTTGACAGGCTAATTTTTTTGTTGGCTAGGGACGTTGATAGTCGTAAAAATGTTGATTTCACATTATGCTTGATTTTGGAATTTTCAATTCGACTTAGTTCTATCGTTGATCTCTATCGGGAGGGGGGGGATGAAATTACAAAAAAGTAAAATTAAATTTTAATTATGTTACAATGCAGTGTATCTTAGAATTTAATAATAATATTATATTTTAATGATGTAATGTAGATTTTAATTATTCATTCAGCCATTTTCGTAAATTCGTAGTAAACAATCAGTGAAAACAATTTCACTTTTAAAATCGTAGGAAGGATGAATCCAACTTGTGGACTTGTCCTTCGATTAAAAATACACTTAATTCCAATCCCGATCGAGATTGCGCAAGTTTCAATTCTGCCGATTGAAAGTGTCGAGGAATCGTAACTACGATGGAAGATTTTCTTCGATATATTTTCTTCGTCAAGCTCGAAATCGTGATCGTGGACAAAGTGTCGTATCGGAGTATTTCCATAAATACAACTTCGCCGTTTAGTTTCAGTTCTGAAGCGGCTAATCCTCTCCTGGACGGCAGTTTACTTAACTTCTGGTTAAAAATAACTCTCTCTCGAGGTGCTGGATAATACTCTTTCGTCTAAAAGGTCAAGCAGGCATCCGAGAGTAATGGCGATCAATCATTGCATTACACCTCGCCGCTGGCTTGAGCGAGTTTTCTTCGTAAATTCATTTGATTTTCCGTCTTCCCAGCTCGACGCTGCAAAGTGCATTTATTTAACGCGCCGAAAGCCCCAGAGCAGCATGGTGGTCGTTCAAAAGGAAAAGAAATTGTCGAGAAATAAATGTACGCAATGATCGTTGAAAATAATTCTACATCATTTCGGAGAATAAATCGTGCATCATATAAAGCGATAATTCGAGGATTTATTCTCTCTAGAGGATAAATTTAATTATTTAGGGAATTGATATTGCGAATTTTAATATATTCGTCTATTTATACGAATATTTAATATTTAACATTTGACTTAATGACTCGTATATTTTACGTACGACATTTTTGTATTTTATCAAAGCTCGAAGTGTATTGTATTTGTATTTTCATACAAAGTACTATGTTGGAATATTTGGTACAAATAGTGGTTTCATTGATCAATCAAATTTGCGACATTTCATATTTATCATTATAATCTGTGTCTTAGAAAAAGATCGTGTGTTCAAGGGTTGAAGGTTCGATGATTATATAAATAAATATAGATTCAAGTGTTTCACAACGGAGTACCTACGCACGCATCGTAATATGTTCTATAAATTCTTTAAAATAGATCTCAGAAGTTCATGTTTCACGGTGCTCGCTGCATGGGATTTATATCACGTCTTTATTTCTCTTTGATATTATTTGATTAATATCGTCCCAGTTCCCTCGGTTTGCACTTTGATATTTTATGAACGGGTTTACCGGGTTAAAATTACATCGCAAAAATGATGAAAATACAATCTCATTTATCCTTATATTCTTTGGAATCTTAGGAGTCTATTTTTTTTTTTTTTTTAATAACACTTGCCGAATTTTTAGAGCACTTATTCTTGATACCCCATTTCTGGTGAAAATTTACTTTAAACGATCAAATTTAAAACAAGTTTTCAACAAATCTTTGCCAGCTGTTTTTTTTTTATCTTTTACTTTATTCTGAGTCACTCTCATTCTTAGATTCCGTAACGTTTACCTTAAAAGTTATTAGTAAGTTGAAACTTGACAAATCCTCGCGACGAATGGCTGCTGATAAGTAACAAATGCCGAGCAATGAAAGCTTCGCGATGAAAAGTTTTCAACATTTGTTGCAATAGAACCTTCGTCAATCCTTCGTGACGAAAGGTCTTCAAATTATTGTCCAAATGAGTTCTCCTGGTGACACGTGACAAATTAATATTTAAAGGGAATATTATCATTTAAAATTATAAATAAGATATTCCATTATAGACCAATATTTGTATTTTTAATATCATCATTACACCGATTGATTTGTCTGTGAATTTATAATAATATATAATGACGTACAAATAATATATAAATATATACGGAATTATTTTTCTATTTATATTAAGCTCGCGTGCTTATCCCATCTTAATTATTAATTGAATTTCAACAAGCAATCGTTCAGTATTTATCGAACGTCACCGATCCCCGAACATTTCTTCACTTCGTCGCGAGTCACAGGCTAGAAACGAAAGCGCGCGAAAAGATGAAAACTCTCGAATCATAACACGCAACACCGCGTATCTGTCTTTCTCGCGGACTTCGTTTTCCTCGTGGTCGTCGAATTACCAGCATTTTTCTCGTCCCGATGTTCCATCGCTCAGCGGCAGATACGATTCATCACCGTGGATGGTCTTCCTCTTCTAACCTCTTCTAACCGCCTTCTTCCTCAACTGCCGCGTCTCTCTCGCGGTAGCGGAAGAGGATGCTGCGTGCAGCGTTGCATTAGCGATGCATGTATTCGTTGATCCCTGGCCAAGATACGTAGGCAATACGTCGGTGCCGAGGAACGAGAAAAATACCCCCCTTTCTACTCCGGGTCGCGGGGGTGGCGAGGGGGTGCGTTCGTTCGCGGCAACCACTCTCTCACGGACGTCGACGCGATTTGTATCTCACCGGGATATTGCCCGTGCGAAAAAATGAAATTTCCCCTGGCTACTCGCTCGTTGTTGTTCCTCCTCGTTCTCTCGCGCTCTTCGAAGGGGAATTCCCGCGACACGAGCCCGGGGATGTGGATCCGAGGATTTTCTCTTTTAAGAAATTACCTCCCTGCCCTTGCGTGAGATTCAAATCCCTTCTGTGTTCTCGGTCTCGCGATTTGAGAAGAGAATCCGTGATGGAGAACCGCGGATCGTTTGATATTTCAAGTTAACAGAAATTAGGAAAAGTGTTTTTCGTTTCTTGTACTTTACAGAGAAATTTATTTGGCGAAGGTAAGAGCGTAATCAATTTTCTTTACTGTGCGTGTGTGTGTAAGTATAAAATAAAAATGTATGCAGTACGGTTTTACGCTCTTTGTACGTAAATGTTCACATTTCGCGCGTATCTGTTCCTCGAAGCAGAAGGGTTAACGCTGGCTGACATCCAAACAGAAACTGCCATTTTGTCGCATCAATCATCAACACGCGAACACGCACGTGGCGTTAAAATTCTAGCGGCGAGATTGTCTCCTGTAACACCCAGTGCCACTTCAACCGTACCGGAACTGCATTGTCGATCACGGTGAAGTGAGTCAGTCGGGACGCGGTCGACTGCTCGAGCAGACGACACAGGCAAATAAAAGCCGACGAAACGAAGCAGAGAGAGAGAGGGAGAGAGACTTGTCTGAAGGATGAATAGACGAACAGTAGATTTAAAAAAAGAAAACAAAAATAAGAAGAAAGAGAGAGAGAGAGAAGGGGAGCCAGGCAAGACTCGACTTTAATTGGACTCAAACAATCGACAGTCCGACGACTACGTGAAGAGGTTCGCGGACGTCGAAGCAATTTGGGTAAAAAGATAAGGACGTTGCCGGAGGATAGGGAAAATAATAAGAGGCGGGAGGCGAGCGTTGTCGAATTGAAAGACCAATTTGTAGCGGTGCCGAGCCGCTCGAAGACACTATTAGCGTCAGTTATGACGAGCGGAAAAGGTACACGGAGGGGGTGAACGGGTCTTTGAAAAGCAAGGAAACTCACCTCCCCCCCCCCCCGGTTGCAACGCGGGCTCAGTCGCGTCTTTGCATCTTGTATTTCGCGCGCGAACACTGTCTCCTTCCGAATTGTCGTCCTCTCGAGTGGTTTCCGCTCTCCTGGCTTGCTGATGATCGCGATTTCAAACACGTGTCGACAAGGGTTGGTTGACACCGATTTGTTGCTGTACGAATTTTATTTTATTTTTACGATTTCTTTTTTTTTTTTTTTTTGGTTTAATTAACCATCTTGTTTGTTCGTGTGAAATGGATATTTTTAATTTTGTCTTATAGCTTTGACTTGATTTTTAATTTTCTTTCGTAGTTGTAATCTTTAACATATGTTTAACACGCTTTTTATGTATTCTAGGATAAATTTGTAAAGGAAAAAAAAAAAGAAAATGATAAAAGAAAAAGGAAATGATACAACTTAACTCACTTGTACAATGATATCGAAGACACGAAATTTCCCAGATTGTCTAATATTTTTCTATTTGTACGAAGATTTAGAGGATTCAATTGATTCGGAGTTCTGTAGTCTTCTTCTACTTTGAACTCTTCCGTACGTTCCAAATGAAATTTCTCTTTCGAGAACGATAGATATTTACTGTAATATTAATTACGTGCCCAGAAAGCATGAAATTGAGAATTCCTATAAAATATAGAATAGTCCATCTTCGTATCTCGTGTCAGATTTTTTTTTTAACACATATAATGTACCATATCATTACGAATCATTTTACGAATCATTACACCTATGATAAATTAATCATATGTACAATATCTGCTAATATTTATAGTACATCTATTGGTACATATACTAATGTTTACAGTAAATTATGTTCTCTACTAATTCTAACTCACCAGCATTGGGTTATAAATACCAAATACAAATCCCCTATTGGCCAAACCTCCAAATTCGCAATTTCATTTGCACTTGCCTTCGTAAGACGTGAAAACACGACGAAAAACAGGTCGACGACGGCGAGATGGAAAATCGTTCGCGTCGTTTTACCACGCGGAGTAAAACGATAACGGACCCGGGGAAACGTTGTTTCACTCGACCTCTCTCTTCATTTTCTATGGAGCGACATAGACGACGACCCGAAGCGAACGCAGAGGAAAGACGACGACGACGACGACGACGAAAAAAAAAAAAGAATGACTGAAAATAAAAAGGGGGAAAAAGCGAAGATGAAGAAGAAGAAGAAGAAGGAGGAGAAGGAGGAGGAGAAGAAGTTCCTTGAAGAGAATGGTAGCAGAGAGGACTGGTTGAAGAGCGTTTTATTTCCGGCGGTTATCCAGTCGTGAACGAGCCTGGGCCAGCTTCTTTCTCGTTGGACGGATGATTTTCTTGGCCGGTTTCGCGACTCAGAACCGGAAAGAGGGGCAAAAGTGCACGACGGTCACGAGTCACGATTACCGAGTTGCACGCCGTGCTGGTTACACCGTCACGAATTTTACAGGAGGTTAGAGACACAATGGCGACTCGTTCTGAACGCCGTAGGACGATCCCCCCTTGCTTTCTTGTTTCCCTCCTTCTACCCTGTTTCTTTCTTTCCTTTTTCTTTCTTTCCTTCTTTCTCCTTGTTTCACCCGTGTCTCATCTCTGTGCCCGGTCTTACCTTCATTTTGTCAATTCACGTCACGAGCCTGAAGGTTCTAATGTCGCATAATTCGTGCAGTCCTCGGAAGTCAATTATCGAAAGTTTGAAGCTGTCCTGTCTGAGTTTTTTTTTTATTATTATTATTATTAAACACGAGACGTTTTCAGGTTGGAAGCTGAATATAACGGGTTTACCGAAAGTCACGGATTCACAGAAGATGTTAAACCGCGAAACTGCAGGAAACAATGTATTTAGACAGCGTGGAAGATTTAAATTAGGTTTAAGTTAGGTTGAAATCATTGACTGAAAGGAGGGGATGTTTTTTTAACTCTTACCACTTTGGAAAGCCAGATTTTTACAATTTCTTTCACTCACAGCAATTAATCGACAGAGAAAGAGAGTTCAAGAGATAAACAATATGAAAGACTTGGAATTTTTTTATTTATTTGAATTTTATCACGGTGTCATTTGGATACAATTTAATATAAATTATTCTGCTCGTATCGTTTGTTTTACTTTAATTTTCTTTTCGATGCATTGACATATGATAATGATAATAATAATAAAAATTAATTTAACTCGAGAACTTCAATGTTACGAGTGTTAATTTTTAATGTACAAAATAGTTTATCACTTAAATATAAATATAACATAATAATTCATTGTATGAAATAGTAATATATATATATATACATATAATATATAATATATTAATATATAATTGCATGTACATTGCATAATAATATTGTTATCATATCTTTCACCGGATAAAATAATAAATTGGAAACGATAGTTCTGATAAAAATACAACGTAACAACGATACTCTATATTTGTTCATGTACTACCGTAATACACGTGCGTTTCATCATCTCGTAGAGAGTGATCAACTTTTCGCGTAACAATCGATCTGTTCCAAAAATCGTGCGACGCTGATGACGTTCGCCGTTCGAAGTTGTTTTCGTTGCTGCATGCATTGATCGACGATTTCCTGGAACAATTTCGCGTTTTTCCTCGCGTTCGAGGAGCAGGCGTGATCGTTACGCTTACGGCTTGAGACCGACTGCTCGTCTTCACGATGGCCGGCTGTTTGCATTTCAAATTCCGTGATAGCCTGCATTGCCCTGGGATCCCGATTACGTTCGAGGTATTGATACTTGTTCTCCTTGGAGCTTGGGATATTCCTTGGGGCTTGGTGCTTGTTTGCGAGTCGAGATCCGTTTTCACGGATTTGTTTAGAGGATGGGTTCGACAGGGAAAGTGGGTTAGATCCGAGGATCGGCGAAGAAATTGTCGGATGCTCGAGTTTCGATGTGTTGAAATCTGTGTTGTTCTGCAGTGGTCTTCATCGTCGACGACTTTGTTCTGTCGAATTCAGAGGCAAGCGTGTCGGACACGGTTGGTCAACGTTTGAAGCAAATTTAGAAATTACAGGATTGCTACATTTTTTTTCTTCTTCTTCTTTATTATATATTTCCGTGTTACGTGTGTTTTCTGGAACACACTGTTTGGAAATTGTATTAACACTGTAACATATGACGCGTGATTTTCGTGTTTGAGGTTTGACGACGTTTGAGACAGATTTGAAAATGTGTGTATGCAAAACTTGCAAGATACAATCACGAAATTATTCAAACATTTGAAAAATTACAGGAACCTCTTCACGAATGTGAATTGATCTCAAGTGAATTTACTGACATTGCGATGAGACAGGGCGTGATTCGTCAAACTTGAAGCAATATTGAAAATATACAGAATATATAGAATTTGTGGGATATTTAGTGTAAACACAATAATTACAAAATTTGATAGCACGCATCAGTTATGTATATAGAAAATTAGTAAACAACATGACAGTCCCACGGAATATCGAAAATTGTCTTGTCTGGTTTGGAATTAAATGAAATATTTCATTGTCATTTCTGCGTATATTCTTAAACTCGTTATTTAGCACTTCATACGTTTTGTTGATAGATAGATGGATTTAAAAATATTATCCTGCCTTTTTAACACGGTAGAACACGAACAACATACATCTTACAACAGAGGACGTATAAATTTGTTCATCCGAGGCGTTTATCCCGCGAAATTTTCACTTCAACGTCCACGGAAAAGGCGAAAGGCTCTCTGAACATCGAAATATCACCTACAAGATCCATAAAAACGTACACTCGCTACCCTATCAATTCTCCATATTTCATCTTTCCACGGGATTTAAATAGCACGGGAGATTCAAGGCGGTCTGCCTCGAAACAGATGTGGCCACGTCCAGGTAAGGAAAAAGGCGAAGACATCGGTTAAATAAATTACGGTATCTCTGAGGCAGCAGGCGCCAAGCGGGTTCGTCAAAAAAAAAAAAAAAAAAAAGAAAAAAAGAAAAGAACAGAGAGAGAGAGAGAGAGAGAGAGAGAGATAAAAGAGTAGCAGAAGATCCAAGGAACGAATAAAGGGAGAGAACAAACGAAGCGTGGATGGTTGAACGTACAGTAAGAGTTCAAGACGACTAACTTCTTGATAGATCATCTCGTGGTGAACAATTTTTAACTGACGTTCTATTTACGATCGATCGAACGATACATAATATCCCAATGTATAAATGACATTTGGGATAATAATGGAACTTTGCTTCTATATGAACATTAGCTTGGTCTTATTGAGCAATTTCCGGCTGACGATTAATGTAGTAATAAACAAGTAGTAAATATCTTCTGCTTGGACAAAAAAAGAGCATGCACTCCTATTAGTATGTATGATTTCTGAATTAAGAATTAAGAGTGTTAAGAATTAACATAATGTTTTATATATACTACGTGTATTTATACAAATATGTTTTTGCATGCTGTGATTACCGGTTCAGTTGCGCTTGTCGTTCGTACTGTGTCATGATCTACCAAACTTTTGTTCGTTACTACATATATACTTGGTATATTATTATACCAAGGCAAATGCACGCGTGCACACACGCGTGTGCGTGTATGAAGGGAGGCGCATAAAAGAAACGGCGGTGGTCAGGAATGAACGAGGATGCAAGAAGAATCGGATTCAGGCGTGGTTCACCCTCTTTCTCTTCTTCTAGCCTTCTTCGCTTCTCTCTCTCTCTCTCTCTCTCCCCTCTCTGCCGGTCCTCCCCTTTCTCCATCTGTTTCTACTTCTTTTCCACGGTTCCCATCTCCGTTTTGCACGCAAGATTAATTTTATAGCCACGAAAACGATTCGGCCAGCCGGCATCGCGTGTCGCCCCGATGAAAAGGACACCCTGTATACCGCCGGTTAGAGCCATCTAACCGACGGAAAAAGAGCGGAAGGAAGAACCAAGGGAATATTTCTTTTTGCAATCTGAACGTCGGCCGGGTTCATCGATTTTTACCCATCTTTCCGGATGATGTACGGCCGTGATCCCCCCTCCCTCGCCCCTCCCTTCACTCACTATCCTCGTACGTTTAGAAACTACCGCACGCGAGTTTACTATTTTCTTGTGGGGTGGCACGGGGGGATCATCGTGAAAATTTAATTGTCGTATAATACTTGGCAACAAATTAAAAGCTTTGTTGCAAGAAAGCGAAGCGAGTTATCTTATGAAGGAACACGTTTCTTCTATACTTCTTTCAATAGCAAACTGAAAGTAAGATAACGAGCGATCAGTTTACTTACGATATTAAGATTATTTCCTACACTGTTTCTACAATCACCTCGTTTTACCTGGTTTTGGAATTGGAGGCCACTCGTCAAATAATATCGGGTTATATTACATAGGATATTATTATAGATATATTGCATTGTTTACAAGGATATTAGGAATTGTAAGAATTTTAAAGAATATTCTGGAGCATTTTTTTTTTTATATACAGAATATAGTATACACAGAATGTTATAGCGTTATCCGCGTTCAGTACATCACCAAATTGAAATGTAACGGACCACCGTCAACTCTTTCATAGATAAAAATATTAATCTATTCGGAAGTTTGACAACACACACTCCCTGACAATTGTACGTGAAATCGAACCTGAAGGATCACCCTTTCACCCTTCGAACGATTCTCAATTTCACGAGTTGTGGCTGAATGCGAAATTAAAACGGAGCTTCGCTCGGCGATGGATATTTACCCGATGGGCGAAACAGCGTGATTCGATAAGACGTTACCTCTACCGGGGCATAAAATAAAAGTTTCGATGCACCGTGTTAAACACCGTGGCATCTCGAGAAACGTAGCTCCGAACTCTCTTAACAGAATCTGATACTCCGAGAGAAACGAAACCCACCGTTTTCGATGCGAACCAACCCAAGGGGAGGGTTGGTTGGTTGCGGGTCAGGAATTGACTTGTAAAACGGACGAAGTAGCTCCGTTTCGCTTCGATCAACTTTTAATACGGTATCGAGCAGAGGGTGGTCTCGACTCCGCTACATAAAGTATACAGTTTTCATTTACTTTCCAGGCAGGGAACGTTCGAAACAATGGAGAAGTCGGTACGAGGGGGGGGAAGGGAGGGGGGTATCTTGGCTTTTATCCCAAAAACTACCGACAGATCGGAAACTTTACGAGCAGGAGAGAAACGTTTCTTTATTTTCTTCTCCTTTTTATTTTTTCTTTTTTTCTTTTCTTTTTTTTTCGCTGAATAATATACTTTGATTTGCGAAGCAAAATTATTTTCTTTTTGTCGGACGATTCTCGTTGATGTCGAAACTGTTTGATAATTTTCAAGGTGAAACTTGGCCTCGTTTTGAAGGTCGAAGCTTCTTATCAAAATGCGTTGCGGGCATACTTACGAATTTCAGACGTTCAAAGATTTCAACTTGTCAAATGTCTGGGAAAAGAAATCTTAACTTTCGACTGGTATTATTTTGAGAGTTGGGAAATATAGAGTTTGATCATTTGATTTTGGAATTTTATAATTACTATGAATATCTGTCACGAAGGATATGAAATAGAAAGAAATATTGATTACAAAATATTACTCTGATATAAGCTACTACAGTTTAGTAATTTTAAATATTTTGTCTCAAAAGTTTTTCTTTTCAAGTGAATTTCTCTATTTTCGAAGAAGGAGGGGGTTCTTTAAATAAGTATAATAATGTTATAAAATCTGTTTTAAATTTACGAATATTCTTTTTCAATTTCAGTTTAGTTTAAAAATTAAAATTAATATTTAAACGATAATTAAACTTGATACCTACAAATGTTAAATCAAATTTATCTTTTATTTTGTCTTCGCTCTTGATTATTTTAAAGTTAATACGGAAAACAACTGTAGAATTCAATTCGACAGAATTTTCGACAATGGGCGAAAAACGAACCGGTTTGTTAATTAAATTTAACTTGATGCTGCATCATTCGTTTGAGAAACACCTTCTCTTTATTACACGGAAATATCGAATTAAATTGCTTTTGTTTAAATCGTTAATTACATAAATTAATTACTTAAATAAACGTACACGAATTGTGAACGTACACGACGCTAATAAATTTTTTCATTGATTTGTACATTTGAATTTGACGAATGTTTAAATTAAAATTAATAAATAAACAGATTCTGCATATTAATAAAAATTATAATATTTTATAATTTTGTAACTAATATACTTGAATCCAAAAATTAGTATAAAAATTAATATACTTGAACTCAATTAAATATAGTAGCGTATTAATGGCATAGTAGATACAATGGTTATGCAAATTTTTAGATCACTGTAGATATTTTCATGAATTCCTGTATTTCTACCTTCAATTCGTATTTCCAATAATTTCAAATAAATTGTCATTAATATTTCTGTAGTATTAAGGTTATAAAATTCCTTTTGGTCGATGGCTTTAATGTAATTAGTAGTTCACATGGCAGTTTATAACTTTGCAGAGATAATTAAAAAAAAAAATGGTCAAAGAAATACTACGCTTATGCTTTGAATATTTTATGTATAATACATTACATTGTATTACTGCATTGTGTGTATTGCACTTCCAATTTCCAAATTCTCCACGAACGCATGAAAATTCGCAGTCTGACAATTAGAATGTCTACGTATTGCGATTACCAAAATCTACAAAATCGATTTCTGTCTTCTTCTTTTTTTTTGCCATATTATTTTTGTTTATTTTTTTTTTTATTCACAAAAGGCATGAAACATGCGAGAAGTCACAAAATTATCTTATACATTAAAGCTAGTGATAATTTGATTAGTAAAACATACGTGTGTATATTTTAATGATGTCCATTGAAATACAATCTAATTCACCTCAGATCACAATGGTATAAGTTCGAGAAGAGCAGCAGGGTAAATGATAAATCGGACAAATTTCTATTTCTCTAATTGTGTTACATAAAAAGTATTATTAAATCGTGACGTATATTTTAACGATATCATTGCAATATAATATTGTAAATCTCTTGTAGATCTTTCTGATTAGCGTAGCACGTGCTTTTCCTTCCCATTGTTTTTTTTTTCTTTTTCAAAATATCAAATTGCACGAACATTCGCTATCAGTCTATCTGTCAATAAGGGAATCCCCGCATTTGCCAGTCGAAATGAAAGCGCGTTCGAAAGTTACGAGCACGCCAGTCGTTCCGTACAAGGAACTCTTCATCCCTTGACGAATTCATCGCGGTCGGAGAGTACACATAGCGTGCGAAAGGTACGAGTAATTAGGGTTATTGCACCGGTTGCCTATCGCTGAGAAACGTACGTACGTCGCGCCACGTTCGTTTCGACGCGCAGGCACGTTCGAATCGCGCGTGTTCGTGAAAGCGGCCCGTGATCACGAACCTCTCTGCTGTACAATTATTACGAAATTTCGCTGTTTCGACCGCGCCTTTCGCTTCTGACGCGTCTTCTCTCTCTCTCTCTGGATTTTTCTTACTCGACCTTTTCATTCCCATCGTCTGTTAAATTTTCCTTTTTCTTTCTTTCTTTCTTTTTTTTTCTTCTGTATAATGTCGTTTAAACCGAGTATTTCTCTACGAAATTTTAATGAACGGCGTCCTGCCTACGGGGATGGAATATTTATTAATTAATGTATTTTTTTTTAATCAAATATTACGTTACGGCGGATTTGCGAAATATCACGTTACAATAGATTTGCAACGTATCACGTTACGGCACGGGTGGTGTTGGAAATTTTGAAAGCGCGTTCTTCGTTTTTTTCTTTTCTCAATTTGTTCGACGTGCCGGGCTTCTAATAAGTAAATTAATTATTTTAATTATCTCGTCGCGGATTATCCAAAGCGAGCGATTCGAACGGGCAGTGTAAATTTTCTTACACTTTGTTTCAGTATTTCATGCTCAGGCGCATGACAAAGTCGCAGCTGCTGCGGAGTAATTACCATTTTGTTCACTATCCTCTCTTTTGATATCTGTTAGATTATTCTACTTTCTAATATTGAGGTATGAATTTCATTTTATAAATAATACAGTTGAATTCGTTGAATGTTCCACTAAGACACACACACATACACACACACACACACACACACACACACACACACATATATATATATATTTATGTTATTAATATCATATAATAACATATGTACGTATAATATATGATATTATATTATATTTGTAACATTATAGCAGTATTATTTATTCTTTGTCAGTGTTTCCAAAACATGGAAACTCAATTCTCCCAATGAGTATGAAGAAGAACCTCCATGAAAACCTTGGAGATCTTTCCCCGTGTTGTTCAAGCTTCCAATTTAAATGCATTCCTTCGTGTTCACGCGAACTCGTTAAAAAAAAGAAAGTGGGAACCCATACGGACAAAAGACGACTGAACTCTGCGCATCTTCGCCGACGAAAGAGTGAACTTCACCACTCCCCGTTTTTCTTCATGCTCTACAAATCAGCGCCGATTCAGTCTACATAAATTCCAGCCCATAATCCGTGACAAACACACATTCCCCCGAGCGCGTCACGTTGCGCGCGCTAGCAACGCCATCCCTTCTCTAAACAAACAAACAAATAAATCATTTTGTCCAGTCGAAGTCCTGCCAGACGATATTCCCAGCCGGCTGCTGCAGTGTATCCTCTTCGTTTGCCGCGCGCGCGGTCGTTCTCCTTCGCGTAACCACGGAAGAACCGCTTAAGTCAATTGCGAGACGCGTCGACGAGGCGTTCGTTTCGCAAATTAAAATAAACAGGGCGCGATTCTCGGCCCTGGCAACCGGCCAGAAACAAGACCGCGCGACGGAAATCGCCGTCGCGTTTCTACTTTTCCAAACGCCTTTTTAAGACGCCTCCTGTCCGTTCCTCGATCTCGGCTTCTTTTCAAGCCGAAATCATCTCGAACCAAATGCGATTTGTTTTTTTCCTTTCCTTTTCTTTTTTTTTGTTTTCTTGTAAAATCGATCGTTTACTGTTGAACTTTCCGTTTTATTATTCCACGAATGTCGTTCGTGCAGTTTATAAATATTTATGAACGTCTCTCAAACTTCTTTGTCTGTCTCTGTTTCGTCTAGATCGTTTGTTGGCTCTCGCTCGCCAAGAGACTCCGAGTATTGTGACTCGGAGCAGTGGAAAATGAGCAGCTTGTAATTTTTCATGGAAATTTTTCCTTAGTATGAGAAACAGTGTGTTTCAATGATTTTTTTTTCTTTTTTCGTAAAATTTGTAAATAAAAGTACTTCCTACTGTAACTCTATTGCGCTATTGAATTTCTTTTCTATACTCTCTTATTTCACTTTGTCCCTGGAACAAGAGGGAAATTTTATATGCAGCGTTGACTATCCGATGAGGTGTAAATTGTCAGTCAGACAATCACGGGATGATCTGAGACACGATCACTTTGAATCTGTGCGCGTAGGTATAACGAAAGGTTTCGAATCATTTTTAACGCGGCTCGCGGGTTAAGATCATCGTGAATCTCCATAAGCATCAGACAGATCGAGATGCAACACAGGCAGTGAAAATCTGAGATACTTCCAATCACTTTGAATCTGTATCTAGCTGAACAGAGATGAGAAATTCGAATCATTTCGAACGTGACTCGGAGGTTAAATCTCCGTAGAGATTTCTTGGTGTGTGAGTTATGTTGCTACACACACACACACACACACACACACACACACACACACACACACACACACTCTCTCTCTCGAAAAACACGCTGTTGCAAACAAATGTATAATGTTTCGAAATTATCTGCAAATCGTGCCAGTCGTTCTTCCTGACTGTCGATTCTCGGAGCGATCGTCAGTAAAATTCGATATCGATCTAGGAGAATCGTGAACCGGCGGTAGCATCCGGGGACGGCGTAATTCTCGCATGGCGGTGTGTCTTGCAGAGTTCTGCCGCGTTCCGCACGTACGCGTACGTGTTCCTGGCTAAGCGCACGTAACCTCTTGGCGGGCACGTAGCCCTGGGCCTCTCCTCCTCGACCTCGATACAGTTACACGCTGGAGCACGTCCGATTGTTACCTACCGGTCCAATAATCGCAGCGAACGCACTTACGCGCCGTCCGAAATTCGCACGTGATTCTCGCTCGGTTCTCGAAGTTACTCCGCGTAAGTCAGTCACTCACGCTGCGTCCCCCTCGACGATCGCTGGCGAACTTTTAGTTTAGAAATTTTAGAAGTTAGTAGCGGTAGTATTGACAAATTAGTAGTGGGAATTAGTAAATTAGTAGATTAGTAGTAGAAATTAGTAAACTGGTAGATTAGCAGATTAGTAGTGGATATTAGTAAATTGGTAGATTAGTAGATTAGTAAATTAATAGCGGGAATTAGTAAATTAGTAGATCAGTAGATTAGTGGATTAGTAGATTAGTAAATTAATAGTGGAAATTAAGAGTCACCGCACCTCCTGGCACGAGGAGCTGCCGAAAAAAATTTTGAAAGCCGGAACCGTGTCAGTTGCACGCGTTTTTGTGAATGCGGGAGATGAATAGACTTAAACGCGTATATCCTCGCGCCCTCGCTCGAGATCAAAATTCCTTACAGCCATATATTGAAGCAAGCTCCGATACTTCAGGTAATCTTCTATAATTTTATTTAAATTCGTATAATAAATTATTTATGTTTTATGTTATAATAACGTTTAACTCGAATATGCGAGCGAGCGGTTGCGGCGGTGGGACGGTATTTTCGAGCATTTTTCTATGCATGATTCCATTCGAAAATTGTTGCCTCCGAAGCTCGAGCTCTGCGTTAATGTTAATGTTGGGACGTGTATGATTGTATTTGTAATCAACGTTAACAAACATTGGGAACTGCCGACGATTAAAACTGTGAAACTATCTCTTACGTTTATTTAGTATATTTTACCCACAACCACCGACGAAGAGTTGGTCAGAGTTCTTTCATTAAACCCACTCTCGAATATCGAATATCATCCAACAATGACCGTACAACGCAATGCAAAGAATGCAAATATTCTTTCAATTGCATCTGACGTAATGATGATTATCGTACCTAATGATAGAAATGCAAATATTTCACAATTCTACGTTATTTTATGTACGTGCCGTTGATACAAATTTCCAAATATGATCCGCGCGAAAATTCGAACTTCTCAATTCCATACGAGATGGGAAAACATACAAGCCGGGAATCAAGTGAACATCGCTCACCGAGAAGAGTTTCGAAAACGAAATAAACGCGTAAACCAGCGGATCAATCTGTTTAATTCGTTCGGACCGGCGCGTTCTGAGAATTCTCCGGTGGATTCTAACGAGAATACCGCGCTCCCCGCGAAAGAGAGACGATTAGGTTACCGAGAGTTGTCGGAATAGATTCAGATTTTCAACCACGGACAGAATCCACGGAGAGGAATCGTACGGTGAACATCGCGAGTGAATCGCATTTGGGCGACGAGGGAGGGGGTGGAGGAGGGAGGGGGCGCGTAATTTCATTGGAGGAAACGCGGCATTCGAAATGGCGCGTGTCCCGCGCGCCGCACTCGTTTTCCAAATCGATTCTAGTTACGTATTCACGATACCATAATGGTTTCGTGTAATTGCACGATCGATAGAACGGGGCGAACGCCAGGAAACTGTAGTTCACAGCTTAAAATACGCCCGTCGCCGTGTCCTTTGGAATTTCCAGCTGGAATTCCGTGTGGAGTTCTCGCTCTCCTCGAAACGATTCGTCGTTTCCGGAAGTCGGAGGGAAGTCATCGTCTTCTCTCGGTGGTGCTTCTGTCGGCTGTTTAGTCGGCGTGTTTTGGTTTCCTTTCGTTTCGAGCGTTTCTTGCAAGGATTTTACTAAATTTATAATATTAGATATCTTAGAGTAACACATCTGTATTTATGGCAATGCATTACACAGTATTTATTGTGCAATATCTTTATTATACAACACTTTATATCATATTTTCAATTTACTACTGTGTTACTTATTTTTACGCTAATTTAAAATACTAACACGTTTAGATTAGTCCTTTGCATCGTATTTCCAATTTAGCACTGAGTTTCTAATTTTTTTATTCTTTTTTATATTTATAGTTTCCAACTGTCTAACATTTTAAACGTTAAAATGTTAATTTACAACAGTTAAAATTCAAAGCCAGAATAATGGCACATAATATTTCGCGGGATGTTGTACAATATTTTATATTATATTTCTAATTTAGTTAACTGAGTTTCTAATATTTTCATTGTTTAACGTTAAAATACTAATTCGTAATATCCGAGATATAAAGCTTGATTAATTCTACCAAGTGCATGGGTATAAGCGGTGGAACAAATTTCAGTAGGTAATAATTAATTCGAGTAGCTAGCAGTTTTATTTTTATTTTAGTTTCTTTCAGGGATTTTCTTTTTACGATTCAGCTGCTCCGTTGCGCAGAATCGTGGCATCCTGACACGAAGAGCGTTAAGGTTTTGCTGTTTAGAATTTAGAATTTTCGTTTCCGTGCTGTTGTTTTTATTGGAGAGCGTGTCGTAAAACTAGGTGTTTCCCCGAGGGGGAAAAACAGAAATTAGTTTTAATGGTTCTTGGGATCGGCGAGGTTCCAGGTCTGAACGTAACTACGCAACGTTTCTAAACTTCTGCTCATTCGGTTTATCGCTGTGTTTCTCTACACAGCAGGAAGAAAACGTTTTTTCAACGACTTCGTTCGAATTAGAGAAAAAAGTGTGTGTGTGTATGTGTGTGTGTGTGAGAGAGAGAGAGAAAGAAATACAAAAGTAGACAAATGAGAGTTTAATCGGTTTCGATCGTGCAGGATTGATCGTTTCGTTCATTTTCAACGAGATCTCTGAAATTCTGAATTCTCGAAATCTCGAGATGCTCAAAATGCAAAATACGCATTTGAAAGTTACGTGAAATTAAAAGGCACGAGATAATTTCCCGCAAGTAGATCACGGATTTTTATACTTTAACAAATACACATTATTTCTATCCATCGTGTACATAATTTAACATCTTTATAAAAAAAAGATTTAAAGAAGTGGAAGTTTGGTAGAAATTTCTTTCACATACTAAAACATTGTAACGAATACAGATATTTTATAATATGTCTTTAAGTCTCTGAGAAATGCACGGAAATAAGGAAATAAGAAGGAAATATTTGAAGCTTGGTGCAGTTGATTAACATGCTTAGCAGCTAATTCGATTTTCTTTGATAAAATCAGTGCCCGTTAAGCATACTCGCAACTTTTCAATTTTACGTACGCGGATGCCACAGCTTGAGACAGGTTAAGTTAAAAGTGAAAAAAAAAAAAAAATGAAATTTCGCTCCCGACGTTGTCCAATACTAATTAAGCGACGACAAAATGATATTTGCAACAAGAACAATGGGCGAACGTGGAACAAACTAGTCTCCTGCGACAAAAGAATAGATTAGTATGTCAGCACGGAGCCCGGCGGCCATACTATGGAAAAAGCAGGCGGAAGTATCGGAGGCCATCGAGCAGAATGTCTCCGCGATGTCGGAAACGGAAGATCGTACCCGAACAACATCTGTCTCCGACGTTGTTCCCGCTCGGCCCGTCATATGTTTGACGATAATCGATGCCTTCTATTCTATGTCCATCCGTCGACAAAAAAGTTCAGCTCAGATGTCAAAGAAGAATATATAACGCGAGATCGGTAGCGTCGTTTTATTAGGTTCGTGCATATACGAAACGTATCGTCTTTTCAAATAAGGCTCTGATCGTATGTGATGTCATTCAAAAATCGTGTTTTTAATTTTTAGGTGATTCGATGTACTACAATTTCGCTCGATTAGTTATTGATGAAATTTATCGAAGTATTTATAATTTGTTCGTTGATGAAAATAAATAGAAAGGATCTGACTATTTGTCAGTACATGGAGAATGTTTATCAAGAATACGTCGATCGAATACGTTTATCAAGAATATGATTATGTATGAATACAGACGATATTTATCAAGAATATAAAGAAATATATAAATGATTTAACATTTAAATTTCTTTGATCATGTTCAATTTCTATAACAAATTCATAGAAACATAGAAATGTAATTTTTAATTGCGGAATAATTTTCAATTATTGTGTAACTAGAAATAAACATTTCAGATATTTTTATTTCAAGATAAATTTCTGACAAATCGACA
This sequence comes from Tetragonula carbonaria, assembly GCA_032399595.1. NCBI lineage: Eukaryota > Metazoa > Arthropoda > Insecta > Hymenoptera > Apidae > Tetragonula > Tetragonula carbonaria. The sequence continues at coordinate 5,881,062 of JAUCRC010000015.1, read as the reverse complement.
ATTCTTTTTTTAAGTTGGAAACTTATTACGTGCAGTCCCCCCCCCCTAAATTGTTTCGGAATGTTCTAAAATTTCTTCAATTGACAAATGTTCTCTAATTTTCACTGATGCTTCAATTCGTCGAAAGCGTCCTTCTTCGCGTAACGAATATACTCGTCGATCGCAAATTAATTGATTGATAACTTCGAAGGTACGTTGAAAATTTATTTATTCATTAAAATCACGTATTCGCAAGATCATCTAATCTGTCATTTTTGAATTTCAAAATTATGCGAAAATTATGCCCCTTAAAGAGAGATTAAAGGTTCATTTCTTCTCCTTCTCCCTTTTTCAGATATGTTACAGCTTGTTTGAAACCGCTCTGTGACAAAACTAGCGATCAACATCGAGATTAATGAATCGGGTACACCGAACTTTTCATCGTCATCAGCTTATCGCCATTAATATATATCCGTGTCACTTGACAAACTTGACAAACTGTACACGGGCAATGTTCAACGTTCAACACGGATCCTGAAATACACCGTTCCATTTAATCGGCTTACAAAACGTTAAATTACGGCGCGAATATCGAATCGAACATTAAGATGGAAAGTGCCGATGATTTATTTGGTTCTTGTTTGGCTGAAATTTCCTGGTTTTGGCCCGTCTGTCCCCGTTCCATTTTTCACTCGGCAGATAAGACCCAATCCAATTGGCACGGCCACGTTCTCTGCCTTTCTTTGTCTCTCCTCTCGCGTCACCCTGTGTGAATTATAGAAGCTTTATAATTCACGATATTACTACGGGATTCTTATAGTTTGAAATATACCTTGGAATTTCCCTATCAGCCGGTCTATTAAAGCACGAAAAGGATTTGTCTTCTGCACGAATTCTCTCTGTTAATCGTAGATCGTTTTGCAGGAAAATTTTCAGGAAATTTTTTTTTTGGGGGGGGAGGGGGATCCTTCTGTTTCTAGCGAAACGTTGAAAATTATTTGGGACCACGGTTTATGAAATTCTCTTCAGACAAGCAGAAAGACGAGTTCGAGCATCGTCAAGCGAATGCAAAAATAAAATATCTCTGATCATCAGGCAGAAAGAAAAAAATTCTTGTAAATTTTATTATATTTAATGAAAGAAAAAAAAAGAAAACAAATTTCTAAAAATCGTGCGCGTTAAAATACCGATCTTCTTACTCCATTTTTTCCTGTGAAAATGCTTTCTCGGCATTGCGAACAAATAAAATGCAATATCCATTGTTGTGAGAATTTGTGTTGCAAGAATACTCACGTTTCCAAGGTCCTAGTAAACTTGAAGCCCAACGGTTGAACTATCCTTCGTTCTTTCTTCTTCGTTTCCCTAATTTGACTTAACTCGGAGCCATTGCTCTCGAATGGAACGAAGGAAATTCTCCTTTCTGGAGCGAACGCACTAGTAAAGTGTATCGCAATAACTCCAGCTCGGTGATTACAAAATCTCCGGCAAATTCTGAAACAGAAACCCCCACTTTCCGGATAAAAACGCCCGGTTCGTTCTTGCCGTCTTCTTCTTCGTCGTCGTCGTCGTCGTCGTCGTCGTCGTTTCCCTTTCTCTTTGTTTCCTTCGTTTGACTTGCTTCTTAAAGCGGTCGCGCTCGAACGACGCGACCGTTTCAACGTCGAATTCCCTGTGGCGTGGACTGTTCTCCCCGTCCAGCTGGCTAATTCGTAAAAAAAAGAAAATTATGAGGCGGGGGAGGGGGAGGGGGAGAGAAAGAAGAAGGGAAGAGAGGAGGAAAAATCCTTCGACGCGCGGCGTTGTTCATTCGTCAAAGTTCTCCTCGGGGCAGCGACACTTGGCCGGCCCTTTATTCGGAGCCGGCGCGTCTAGACGAAATTGAATTTAAATATGAATGCGAGCGCGGAGGTCCGCGTAACGCGCAGCCCGCGCGCCAGAGTTATCGGGGATGGTTTATCAGGTATTCTCGACTTCCTGTCGTTGGGACCAGGGCGAGGAGCAGGCGGCACTGTGCGTTTCGTGGATGCGTCCCCAGGAAATTGTAGATTTCTATGGACTTCCCGACGTTCTCGCTTCTCTAACCTTGCCTCAATCTTTCATGCGGATGCTGCGAACGTGTGAATCATGGGCACATCGCCCATCTCCTCTCTCTTCGGTTATTTCGATGGAAATTATATCTTCTTTTTTTTTTCTTTTTTTTTTTTTATCTCGTTGAAGTGAAGCGGACAAGGAAATTGAACAGTTCACTTGAAATCGTGATTACGTTAAATACATCAGTAGTAGAGTAATGTGTGTATTATCTTGTTAAATATTAAACATTATGTATCGACTAACATTATTATATGAACACGATAATATATTATTAAACAATCTAATTAATATATTATATTTATAGTGTAATAGTACATTATATTACTAACGATGATGGAAACTTTGTCACTCGACTTTTCATATTTTCATTTACGTTCGCGGTAGACAGATTAAATTAATAATTTCTCGACGTACACGAGAATATCGAGCTGCATCGATCGATGATGGACTGAGGAATATATAAATCCATTTAAAAGGACAAAATTGGTCCTACTCTCACGAAGAAGAAGAAGATGTCAGAAAATATATCCCCCTCGAAACCATTAAACTTCATCATGTGAGAAAGAGAGACGTTTTTCGCCACGAATGATAATAGATGTGTAAATCAAGATATCCTGAAATCAGGTGAGTGTGATACCCTGTAGAGCATAATAACAAGAAAGAATTTGCTCCGAGATGACATCCTTGCTCTGCTCATTTGCTTATTCACCGTCACCGTTCGCCAACTTCTGGCGAATTCTTCCGTATGGGGATATCCTTCGGCGAGGGGAAAAACGAGAATCCAAAAAAAAAGAAAAAAAAAAGAAAAAAAAAGGAACAAAGAAAGAAAAGAAAGGAAGGAAGAAAAAGGTGGGGGCCGGGGTCATCCATCACGGCTCTCATCAGCCGCTGTTAACTGATCCACTTCAAAAGGTACACCAATACCGACGCCCGATTGTGCAACTATGCGCGCCGCTGAAGAGAAGCAAACGAGCGGTCATGACAAGATTGATGTGCATTTTCGGTGCACCGACGAATAATTGATTTTCGAGTCGACCAACGATCTCGATCATCCTGCCAGCCAGGAGATGGACGTGCCTCGCGATCTGCATCGTATATTATCAACCGGGTCACCATACCATAGTTGTGGAGGGGGTTGCGCGACAAGGGGATGGAAAAAACGACTTCATATTTGCTCACTAGCGTTTCCTTCTTTTTTCACTTCCACCGTAGTTTATTACGTCCTCTCTTTTTATATTATAATTGTCGTAATTTATATATATCAAATATTCTGTGTTCTGTTGTATTATTATATTTAATAATACAAGTATACGTATATTTTACTTACAAATTTCGCGTTTGTCGACGTGCTAACGAGTCAACTTTCGTTTCAACGATACCGCGAGATTTTCGATTTCCTCTCGGTCATCATATCCGCTTTCGTCGCTCGGTTCCTCTCTTCCGGCGGAAGTTTGCTGGATCATGCGTTTCCTGGACCCGTGCAGGAGTGCCGCTTCGTAAACGACGATATTATCTCGAAGAGAAAAGGGATGCGCAACTCGCTTCACTGTTGAACAGAGAACAGGAGAGTCGATCAAGAGAGTATACCTTTACTGTTGACCGAGGAAAGAAGGACTGCCGTCTTCTGGAAGACTTCGCCAGGGTCAAGAAAATTGACTCTCCGGTTCGAGTTCCTATCTTTAGATAAGTTTCGCGTTCGGTACGGGGTGCTGGGAGACGGGCCTTTTGGCTCAGTTTGATAGGATGATCCTTTAAATCGTTTCTCTTTCAACTGTTCGTGTGAAAGAGGTAGAACTCGATCTTTATTATCACGGAAGGCAATTTCGATTTGGGAATTAAAAAGATAAGGATTCGACAGAATAGTGGGAAGATCGAGAAAATTCTTTATTATTATTATTATTTTCTTTTTTTTTTTTATCAATATCGTGGGGTGCCATTGGCGTCTGGATTTTCCTTAAAACATGTTCAACATGATATTTGATATTTTAGTAAATTAAATATAATGAAAATAATTAATAACATAGATAATTTTTAACATATGTACAATTATAGATAGACTTTATATTAAATTAATATTATAATTCGTATCGTTTTTCATGCAGAAGTTCTTCGGGTGCTTTGGGAGAAACTTCTGGGGAAGGATTTATATAAATACTTGATTGTAATTATTCTCCTTGAACACAGTTTTGAATTCTCGCTTCTCGAAAACAGTGATGCGTGCAAAGATTTTGTGCACAAGCCTACGAAACGTATCGTATTTTTTTTAGTGATCGTCGCTTTGTTAATTATTTCCCCAATATTATGAGCATTTAATTCAAGAACAGGCGACGATAAAAATGATATTTTACATTTATTATTTAAATCAGTCTCATAATGTTTTTAATTTTGTTTACACTTTGATCTTATTTTTGCCTATATAGAACACACTGCGAGCAATGGTTCAAACGCTGAAAAAATCATCACCCTGTATGCAAAGCGGTATTTTTAAATGTCCTCGGGATATAAAAAAAGGGGGGTGAAAATGGGGAAAAAAAAACGAAAGGAATCGCCAGCGAATCGAGATAACACAGAGTCGAATCAGCGGAGCGTTTTATGCGATCGGATGCATTAGCATAGGAGCTGCGGATAATTTACGATCGACGCTGTTTAGATCCGATGCAAATTACGATTACCTCGTAATTCACCCTCGACGTGTTTCATTGCGAATTCACGGGGGCGAAATCGCTCGATAATTGTTAGAGATGCCGGCCCATTCTGCCGGTGGAACCTGTCGCGATCGTTTCTTCGTTTATAGCGGCCATGAATCCCTCACCGCCGATTATGGGGGAACTTTGTGTGTTCCCCCTCCCGTGCCTTTAAAACACGTGAAACGACATTCCCAGCTTACGACGACGTTGAAACGTTTCAAAGAACTCGAACGAGTTGAACCGTCGAGTTTGATAACTTTTTAATCGTGCCCCCGGTCTTTAGTTTCTCATTTCACAATCGTTTCTCGTGATTTTTCTCGCCAACGGGGAAATTCAGTTAACTCTCCGACCGTCGTACAGTCAGCTACGATCAGCAATAATTTTTAATATTTTTAATATTTTTTTTAATATTTCAGCCATTCCTCTAGTTTTCGCTTCGTGATGTTGAAGTTCGCACTTTGTGCTCGCCATCAACGTCAGCTATGACATTAAATTTTCGTATCGTATTAACTTCGTGAGAATTATATACTTTCGAATATGAAAGGAAAACAAAGGAAAACTGCAGTTTCGTCGATTGCACGAGTTTGAATTTTGAAATTCCAATTCTTCGAGACTGAAGACTAACAAATAGGGATTGTATGTAGTGTAATTGATTCGATGCTTTACATTTGACATATCGCAATAACTAATTTAGTTTATTGAAGACTGCTGAGGAAAATGTTTTCATAGAAACGGTGCTTTTAAGTACTCGTCAAGATATAAAGGATCGATCGATTATCTAACATCCACAGCACAGTCAATTGAATATTCAATTTCTGCCAGGGTTTATGTTGTTCTATTTATTTATTTATATGTTTGCGAATTATTTCGCGTGAAGTAAGTGCTTCTTTCAGACGCGAGTTCCGATAAGAAAACGAGAGCGATAAGAAGTTTTAAAAACCTCGCTCGCACGCGGTTAGATAATGACGCAGTGAAGGGGAGAGAAGGGGGTTAGTTCCACCCTTTAACCGTGATACGTTGTTAAGTGACTTCGTAGTTTTTATCTTAATCAGCGAAGTGCAGTGTGATAGTTGTCGCTGTATAATTGCACGACGATTCGCAAGGTTGAGGAATATTCTCATTGCCCTCTGACAACCTCTAACGAATACTTGGACATTCAACGTGTAATTGACTGTAATCGTGATGATGAAAATAAAGTGTGCACCTGTGTATCACAGTTAATGATAATCTGTATGGATCTCGTCGAGAAATGTGCATTCGCAAAAGTCAAGTAATTTCTGTACTTTCTATGCCCATTTTCTGATTCTGGTCTTCAATTTTTGTGCGTTCTCTTTATCGAGTTTCTGCCTTTTAATTGAACTATACTCGCGACAGTTTACAATCAGACTGCAGATGTTCGCGCATTTACAGTAAATTGGAAATTGCAGAAATGCACGAAATGTGGAAAAGTGTACGAAACATTCGAAGCGTTAATGAGTGAAATAAGTTTATTAATTCGTAAATAATATGAAAATCCGTTATCACCTAGATATCCTAAATAAAATTTCCAATTGTGTCTCGTACAGCAATTCAAATATTAAATGAAAGTTGTTCGAATACTTTCGCGAGTCTGTGTATCAATATAATCAGTTACTAATCACGCGCGTCCCAGTTATGTCATTTACTAAATGTTGACAAAGCCTGTTGTGAATAACATAATAAACCGATAGAAATAGAATCAATGGCCGTATGATTATAATCAGTTGCTAAATAATCAATTACAATCGTTAACATACAGACATATATAATTAGTCCCTCTAAACCGTCATTGAATTCCAATAAATAAAAACATCTACCAGATGATTAGAAACATCGCATACGTCTGTACAAATTAACCAATCACTGTTCGCAATTATGATCAGTTTAACAAACAAATCCCGGCTATAAATATAATCAATCGCAATCGCTCGCGTCACGCGCAAATATATATATATATATATATATATATATATATATATATATATAATCAATTGCGAGACAATACATCAGTGTTCCCATCGGCCACTAAATCCCAAACGAAGAACATCCAATCAATTTGCGCATACGCCTAACAATAGATTCCCATCGAACGAAAATACCCGACAATTTACAAAGCACTCGCGCAGCGTGCCGCTATCGTGTCTTCCTCTAACAGCAACAAACTGTCGATACCACAATACCGCATTAATTTTCCGCGAAGAGCCAGCCAAAGCGACTCTGCCGTCCCGTCCGAAGGAGAACAAAGCGAGAAGAAAAAGCCAGCCCCGGTGCTCGGCGATCCATCGATCTGCAGCCGGCCGAGTGTGTTACCAGGCGACGTGGAACAGAATCGAGGCACGCCGCATTCGCTTTTTCCTACGACGTTCCCCGTATAATTGGCTCGGACCGTCGGTCACGGGACCGCGAAGTGTTGTTCGCGTCGACGTTAGAACGGCAAGAAACGATCCCCTTGCCACGAGACGGCGAATCGGTTAACCGGTTGAAAATCGAGCCAACTCTTGACCCGTTCGCGCGATTCAATCATTCGACCAACAGAGAGAAAGAGAGAGAGAGAGAGAGAGAGAAATTAAGTGTACGATCGATATCGATCGCTTTTCTTTTTTTACGCGCGCCGACCTTCGCGAAACGGTGATCGTTCCACAACGGAGAATCTTCTATCCAGCACGTTCGAGAGCGGCGTCGGTCCCCAGGGACCGATGCTTGCAATATTCGTTTAGTTGGATTTACAAAGTGCCACACTTTAGTGGGCGCACTTTGTCGAGTCTGAGGAATACACTTGATTTTTATTAATATGAAAAGAAATCCGCCTCGTGTTAATAACAAGCGGATGAAGGTGCCGGTTCGTGACGGGAACGACAAGATTAAAAAGAATATCGGAATTATTTCTAATTCAGTTTTTCTTAATTTTGGCTATTTCATTGGCTTTGATTTGGTTTTGTTTAAAGAAAAAAAAAAAAAACAGCAACGAAATAGGCAAGATTGGGAAACTAGGAATCTTTACCGAAATATTTAACCCTCATCGATGGAACGTATTGTGAAAAATATCGAGCCGAATGGCGATGCAACTTTTTTTGAAAAGAAGAAAGTATAAAAATTCTACGAAAAATGATAGTTACAACGTTCAGAAAGAATACCTATATCGTTTTTAATTACACTGTTCTTCCTATATTAAGAAATAGGTATCATTGTTCAACAAGGATTAATATATATATCGTATTTTATATATATCAATCGAGTTTGAAAACAAGAAGAAAAAAATTACACTTGGCAATTAAATTCGTAGTATTCTAAATGTTGCGACCACACGTTGCAAATGTTACCGACGACGTTACCAGCAATCTTAGTGCACGTGCAAATAATATTTTAACGCGAGAGTTGAAGAACGTTGAAACGTTCCACAGACGCGTAATGGTAACACTCTCTCTGCACAATATATCACGTGCCGTGCGCACGCTCGGCTGACTCCTCTAAGGCCTTACAAGCTTATGCAATTGATTCTCGTTCGAGCTTTTAAGTCTCGTCCTCGTAAGCCGATCGGCAATCACGAGGAGCTGTTTTGCCTCGCCACGCTATTATCCGCCTCTCTACGTGGCTGGGAAATAATATCATTTGTTCTCTGTGGCCCCTCTATCTTCCTCTTCTTCCTTTCTTTCCTTTCTTTCCTTTCTTTCCTTTCTCTTGTGATGATTTTCCCTTGTTTATCGGAACCTTTGACACGTTCGGACGTCTTATCGACTTTCCCTGCGAGATATTCTCGTTTGATCTCGACACGCCCGCAGTGTAACTTTCCATGTGTTTCTGCTTGGATGATAATAAATAAATTAATTGTTTCCTTTTCACGCGTGGCACATCCCTCGCTGAAAAATCTCGAGACAAGACAATTGCATTTATCTCGAAAATTTAATGATACTATATCGATGCAAAAATTTCGGAGGATATCACCTTTATCCATAATTCGTAACCGGGAAAAACTCGAAACCAATTTTGGAGTAAGTTGTTGAACAAAGCGATTTACTAAGAATCAACCGCGAGCGTGTGAATTTCGTATTATTTACTTGCTTGCCTTAATTGAAAGCAGAAACTCGATATCGACGCCGTTGTCGACGAATGTCGAAGGAATGAATTTTCTAATTGAACGAAATAGAAAAAGAAAGGAAGGTAGAAATTGCTCGACGGGGTCTGCGGCAATGAACTTTCCCCGATGAACGGAGCGTGAGTCGCGCGTAAAAGTGGAACAGGTATTAATTTTTCTCGGCGACGTGACTCAGCCCAGGTAACGACGCAACACGACGTCGTTTATGAGTCATAAAACGTTTCTATCGAAACAGCGCGAAGTTTTCCGAGCGAGTCGCAAAAAAAAAAAAAAACAAAAAAGAAAAGAAAAAAAGAAAAACGACAAAAGAAGAGAAGAAAAATCGCGGCGTTAATGGCCGTTCGAACATGCGTTTTCACCGAATGCGCATTTCCGTTCCTTCGCTTCGTTCCCCGCGTTCTCACACTCCCGAGGAAAAAGAAAAGACTTTCTCGACGCGACGAGATTCTTCGTTATCCACGCTGTTCAGAGGAAATTAATCCGCGGATGAATTGCTCTCTCTCTCTCTCTCTCTCTCTCTCTCTCTCTCTTATTGTGAAGTCGGGCTGTTTTCTGCGCTTCCTACATAATTTCAATTGATTATTGTATGCAGATATTCGTTCGACTGCGGTTCGGAAGGTAATACGATTTGTGAAATCGTTCTTATCTCGCATTAAATGGACAAAGTGGACAAAATGGACAAACAGGAATCGAATGGTCAATAGAATTTTGCAGAAATAGTGGAACTTAATGTTCTTTTTTTTTTTATTAATATTATTTAATTTCATATTTTCGTTTTTCTAAGATCGAATGTGTGATATTGAAATCTCTAAAATTTCAACTATTTTAACTACCTCTGAATTAATTAAAATGACTAAATTAATTTTAGTTATTTTCTCAACTATTCTATAAATTTTCGTATTTCCGTTTCAACGCGAGACTTCATTTCGAGAGGTGTAACAGGCAAAATACTGAATAGAAACTCTGGCAGAAAAAATGGTACCAATAGAACTAAATAACGAATTTTCGAAGGTAATTCTACTTTCATAGTCTCTGAAAAACTCGTTCCAAAAATCGTTTCGTTGGCGCGACAGTATTTGAAAATTTAATCCAATCGATATCAAAAAATCGCTGCAGAAGAATTTCTATTTTATCTCTTTTTCTTTCTTTTTTTTTTTTCGTTTTGCGTTTGTTTAATTGAAAAGGAATCAGACACCGATGCGATCACGGACTACGTGCCACTCTATGTGTGTGCGTGCGTGCGTGCGTGTGTGTGTTTGTCGACCTGTATCGATGTGTACATCGTGCCGTTGCAATTGCGCTCTCGAGTGCATCGAACCCGCGTAGGTGAAAGTGAACCGAAGCGGGTTCTCGTACGTTCGCTCGTTCGCCAAGAGTTCGCTTCTTTGTTAAACCGTTGGTCCGTCGGGTAAAATCGGGGATCCACGTCGACCGGAATGACGGATCGTCGTCAGTTTCATTTGGATCCGCGTGAATTTCTCCGAGATTCACACTGTTGTCCCACTGAAATACTTCGTTGCACAGCGTTCCAGGATTAATGGATCATCGCCATTTCTTACATCACGTGAATACCCCCCCTGATTTTGCTGATTCAAATTTGTTGCAGACAGTTCTCAGGCAACATTTACCAATCTTAATAGGTTTTAATTGGAAGATCTTGCTTTGGAAATTGTTTTTCAAGATTTCGCTCGAGTGGCAAAAGTTTTTTCCCAAACGCTCGCCTCCGTTCAACTCTTGAATGTTTCGTTATTCCATTGTGTCGCCGATGTTGCGATTTTTTAAAGCTGGATCCATTTTAAAGCTCGGAGCCTCTGCTTCGACACCTCTGACTGAATAAGTCTAAGTTTCAAAGATGAAGTTTTTACATCTAGCTAGGATGGAGAGCTAAAGAATCTTTTTAAAGATTCGAACGTCTTCGAAATCATTGAAAAGAATCTCCCTCCGGTGACTGAATCCACCGTAATTATCTTTAATAAAGAATCTCGTGAAACATTTTCTTCGCGTTTTTCTACATCTTTTGTCATGTGTAACAGTATCGTGTAATACAAAAAGATTGCACATATTTTTGATGAATATTCGTAATTAAGAGAGTGGTTCATAAGGTTAAGGGAGTAGAACGTTTTCTACGTTTTCTTTCTTTTCTTTTTTTTTTCATTTTATTAAATTGTTGCTCAGTTCTCCTTTTGAAAGCGTTTCTCCCAGGAAATTCTCCCAGTCATCATTTATGCACGTATATTCTATATTTAGGACAACGTTCATACGAGTAAATGGTAACACCGTGTTCACCGACTTTCGAATGGGAGACTTTTCGCGGCGAAAAATAGAAATCAACGGAGGGAAATTCTGAAGTGGATCGAACGAAATGGTAGAATTATCGAGAGGAATTTCCTACATATATATCTGTAGGCGAGAGATTATTTGCTCGGGTATTTTTGCGAACGATGGGAATGAGAATTATTATACGTACGTGTTTAAACCGTGGCGTGCAGTGGAATCGATGAAATTTAATGAAGAACACCGTCGACGTTTCGCCGAGATACAACGTTAAAAAAAAAAGAAAAAAAAATGGAAACAGCATCCATTCGCCTTTTTCCCCGACGAAATTAACTGCGTTACGTTAAGCTATAGCCGCGATTAATATCGTTCGAGTGATTCGCGGGATTTGTTAAATTCATTGCGATTCCCTTTCCTTGGTTCCTGCAATTTACCTCGTTCTTGCTTTTAATAATTATTGTACTTTGTACAATGTGTTGCAAGAGTCACGTAAAAAATTTGTACAACTCGTTCGAACGCTCTGTGCTTTAAATTTAAATTTAAATACGTGTAGTATGAAATATTTTTGAGAATACAGTTTGATTAAATTCAGAGAAACATAAGATAAGATAAAATTGTTTTTATATATCGGGTATTACAAAAAGATATTACTCTGCATTTATATGCAGCACGGAGCATAATTGAACACGCGATGACGAAAAATTATGGTGGATATTTTAAATCGTAAAATTTATTTTAATTGGAAGTTAATTTAAACGAGAAACATGTAACAATCTGTTTCTTATTTTGAAGCTTCTACCTTGACTCGAAAACATTTTAACATCGTGTAGTGAATGGAGGAGTGTTCTTCAAAAATTCAAACACCGTAATTTTGTATTTACTGAACAACTGAAACAATTCTACAAAACAGATCATGTTCTTCACAGATCATGTTCAAACACAATTATACAAACAAGATGTACAATTGTTTTGCGGAAAATACTCGAGTCAAATTGTTACCTTCAGTGATCTGAAATTTCGATTGTATTCCTTAATTATAAAAATTGTCGTTATAATGTTGATTCTAATTCTAATAATATTAATTATATTTTCGCGTGAACATTGGAATCATTAGTGATAATTAACGATTAACAGTTTATAGCTGAAACGAATATAATCCCTTGGATATCAGGAATTTTGCAGAAACAGTCTGCGCAGTGCACAAGATTTCACTATATATAGAAGTCTTTTATTTCGATACTTTAATCAAAGAGTGTAATTAATGTTATCTGAAATTCACCGCAGTGTTCTTGCGGATCGGTATCATCCATCCAATGGATTTTCAGTTTCAGTCTCGTCGTTCTGTCACGCGTAAGCCAAGACCGGAGGTGAAACTCTGGCTCGCTAATTTTAACTTAATTGCATAACGTAAGATAATTCTGCTCTGTATTTCAAAAACACTCGAAACGAGAATATAATCACTCTCTCGCTCGCTGTTCTAATAATCTTCTTCCGATAGTATCCGCGACATTTGCAACGTGTTATTTTTCTACAACAGCCTGACAATTATCGGGCAGATGTGCGCGTGCTCACTGCCCCCGAAAGTAGAATCATCCACTTCAGAAGCAGACTCGCATCTGCTATTTTAGCGGGCCGACTCGCGACTTACTTTTCTGCCTCGTAGTTTCTATCTCTTCAGCGCGACGTTATGATCAATAACTGACTATAGGCCGCTCTCAATGGTTGGCTGTTTGCTACACGCGACTATAGTCACCGGTTATAGTTCTTACGTAACGTCGTTCCCTCGGTTAGGTTACAACGGCTAGAAGTGACTATAATCGCTTCTGTATGTGCATACACCAATTGTTCGTGCATAAACGCAGCGGCGTCATAGTAAATGCCTGTCTTGAATTGCCTGCCTTGGCAACTATGTATTTAGTAATTGTAATCGATTGTAATTGAAGACCTTGTTGCGCGATGTTCTCGCCAAGGGATTAATATTAATTGCCGCATCGAAATACGTCGGAAAACGCAATTGTATGTAAAATAATATCTGTTTATCTTCGTTGTAACGATTCGCACGTACAATAATTCGATTTCGAACGGTTGTCTGCTATTCGCGTTTTTCTTATTCTCATCAATATTGTTGATGAATTTATCGATATCGGTAGCCTATTAACGCTAGAACTACACACACAATCGAAATGACTGGTTTTACCATTTTATTTTAAAATTCATGTTACATTTTTTCCTCCCGCAATGATGTAATGACTTCTGCAGCGATAACTAGAGAAATAATATAGTGAATTTTATTTTTTTTTATTAGAAATTAGAATAATTCGGTATCATGGCTACTTATACCAATACCAGTGAAAATGACTGGTATTTGTCAAAGTGTAAAAGGCTCCTACAATCTGTTTATCGAAACCCGAATTAATCAGTTTCGTACAACTTGTCACACGTTTTTAGAACTTACACTGCTATCATTCGATATCAGGAAAATTGCGCGATTTTCTTTGTTAATTGATATTACACGACCATATGCTGTAATATCTTTCACGGAATGAGAAGCGTTTTCTCGAGTTTTGGGGTAAAAAAATTTGGAATTTTGTATGCACGCGGGAGCAACGAAACGAAGCCCTCTAGGCTTGCAGGCTGGTTTTTTTGGAATTTTTCCAAAACAAGTTTTCCGCTTCGTGACGCGAGCACGCGGGCGCAGGAGAATTTCTGCGCAATTTAGTATTACGAATAGAGATTCGATCGACAGCGATGGCCAAGGGCAGCCATTGACTGTAATTCATTCATTCAGTGTAACGTTTGTATTTTTCTGACACGACTTGCCAAGGCAAGAAAGCGGGGAGGCAGCTGCAGGCATCGTTATCATCGTCGACAAAAGGCGAGAAATAAAACGAAACGCACGCGCGGTCGATCGCGGGAGAACTCGCGAGGAATTCCAAAACAGGCTTTGGCGTCTCGGGAAAGAACTTGAACGCAGGTGCGAACCCGGTGGACACGTGCACGTGCAACTATAAAATTTTTACACCTCGAATTTGGTCGGTGACCAATAATCAGGCAAGAAACGTTTTACGTTTCTCTGTAATTTTTGACAATTTCATTATCAATGAATAGTTCGCTTTCTTTTTCAAGGGACTAGTTCCGCATTTTTTTTTATATATCTCTTTTAAAAATTACATCATATTTCTGTACTCTAGAGTCAAAGAGATAATTTTTTACCTGTGAGTATACTTTTCATAGATCAGAAATACATTACGTACATATTATTGCACGAATGGAGAACATCTTCGGAATAATGAAACGTACGTCGAGAAATAATGCAAAGAAAAAAATATCTGGGAATGATGAAAGATGAACGACGAAAGATTGCAAACTTTTCAACTTCGTTTTTATTTCTCCACGTTCATAGTCACGGTCTATGTTTCTTTTTTTTTTCTTTTCTTCTTCTTCTTCTTCTTTTTCTTCTTCATCTTTTTACGCTCAATTTTAACGGAATTTATCTGGCAAATCGTTACTTCGTATCGCGCGCGTAATATATCAACAGTTGGACACTTTTAAATTTACAAATTGCCTCACCCCTTGAGATACATAAATAAAAGCCCGCGGAGGAAGATGCGATAAGTATCCGCGATATTTTTCCAGAATTCGCGCAAACACCCCAGCAAGATTCCAGCTAACGAAACAAAAATGATGTACGAGGAAAACACTGCAACAAGAGTGACAAATTTATAGCAGCGGCGTTTCCGGCGAGAATTTCCCGAGCGTGGATTATAGATGAATCGACCCATAAACATCGAGGACATCTTCATAACTGTACAATATCGAGCAATGACGTCTTTAAAAAGTTTCTCCTCCGTTTTTATCGCGGAACGTGCAACGACAAATGGTAGAAGGCTCCACGTAGCGTGGGAAATATTTCGCAGCAAACTTTTCGCAATAGTATCCGCGATATTGCTCGAACTTTGAAATTTTACAAATATTTTCTTCTACGATTTTTCTGATAATTTCACAGGTATATTTCACGTTGTAACAATAATTTCATAAATATATGTTAACTGTAATTCGTCGATAAGGTGGATTTCAATTTTTTAAAAAAAACCGATATATTATATATTATGTATGTAGGAATAAAATAAAGAGAATATTTTCATTCCACGTTGTTAAATAAAGCTGGAAATTAAAGTTTATCGAAGTAAGGATTGAAATAAAAAGTCTTAATGCTGTGGTAACAAAAAAAAAAAAAATATATTCTCGCTATTTTTTTTAGCTCTTTTTTTGTCTCTACTCGCTGAAGACTCACAACTCTCTGTCTTTACTCTACGAAGTCTCGATTCTCTCTGCTGGATTTTTTTACCATATTCTCGAAATCTTCGTCCTTTCACACATACAAAACACTCGTATCATTAATATTTTTGAGTCCTAGCCCTAGTCTTCGCTCCAGATATGGCGACAATCTTTATTTTCTATATTTTTTATACATTTTCACTTTTGAGAAAATCCTCGCCTCCTTCTAACGCACACAAAACACTCGTATCCTTAATATTTTTGAGTCCTAGGCCTAGTCTTCGCTCCAGATATGGCGACAATTTTTATTTTCTATATTTTTTATACATTTTCACTTTTGAGAAAATCCTCGCCTCCTTCTAACGCACACAAAACACTCGTATCCTTAATATTTTTGTGTCGTAGACCTGGGTGGCTGAAACAAATATTCCCAGGCCTAGCCTTCACTCTAGATATGACGACAATATTTATTTTCCGTATAGTTTATATAAATTCTCGCTACCATCTAACGAGCATTGCCTCTCAATGACACTTCAATACACAAGTGGCTGGCGTTCCACCGATGCAAGGCTGTGCTGCTCCGCTTTCCAAGGTGGTTTGACTGGAAATTTCGGAAGAAACCGGAGAACAGAGGGGCTGCAAGAAGGAATCCCGTAGGTGAAGGAGGTTGGAAGGTTGGCCCGTTATTTTGGATTACGCGGTAGTGGCCCGTTGGTCCTAATGAAGGCACGTGCTGGCGCGTTGCGCGCTGACCGGGGCCAGCACAGCCTCCTTTGTCGACCGCGCGAGATACGTCGCCCCTTTGGACTACCTAGACACAGTTTAATTAAGCGAAACCAGAGCGTTACGGGCCGGCCCGTGTGTATGTACACGTGTCGGTGAACACCCACGCGAACCGTGTACAACACTGGCCGTGGTCCCGTGTAGCCGGCAGTTCCACCACCGTGTTTCGGCCGTGGCGTCGCGACGCGCTCAACCGTACGTCTCGTCGCGAGTTTAAATACACACCCTCTTGACGACGTTCAAGTCGGCTGTGCGCCTCCACCGTTGTTCGCCGCTCGCTCTGCATTCCAGATTTTTCGAATCTCTCTCCCGATTTTCCCGAATTTTTTCGCTTCGGGTGATATCCATCCCGTTTTTCTATGGATCGTGGTCGAGACAGTAATGTCGTGTAGTATAAAAGTATTTTATTCAAAGGCTAGGTCAGAGATAATGAACAAATTGCATTAGATCTATGGTAATTTCGTAATGCATTGAATTATGGAATGTACGTTCCATGCGCGATTAATTTATCGGAGGAAATTTATTTGTTGTTCATTCGTTCGAACAAGCTTTAACGAAACGTTTTCCTAACTACGTAGAAACTTCAGCGTAACACCTGTGGCCTCTGCTGCACTTAAAGACGATTAAACAAGAATAAATAGATTATGTGTGTGTGTGTGTGTCTGTGTCTGTATGTGTGCGAACGTGTGAAAAGTTGGTATTTGGGTAATGGGATTTAAAAGCGAGGTGTGATGTAGCTTTAATGAGGTTTTCGAGCTGCTAGGATTCACCAGTCAGTTTCCACGTTTATTATCGTTTCGCTAGTTTCGGATAATTTGAATTTCCGAATCTCTCGTCAATCTTGCTATCAGTTTATGTTAACGTATATTTGAATATTTTCTATTATCTGCTTATTGTTTCGTAATTGAGAGAACGATTAATAAATATTTTTAATATATCTTGTAATAATTCAAAGAGGACGAATAACTATATGGTGAATAATATCGTGAAACGAAGATTTCACGAAAACGCTTCCGTTGCACTTTTATCGCATAACGTAAATTACATATTTCATATTCGTAAGTAAAACGTACATTCTCGCTTAAATATTTGAAGCTCCCTTTTTTGAGAGGGGGGGAGGGGGACGGGAGAAAGTAAACTTACATTTTTCTAGAAAGTGAAAGATTTTTAATTTCTCAGTTCGCCGATAATTTCAACAGCGCGTACAGAAAGTGACGATTATTTCTTACGAAATCGTAACGAGCTACAAATTTTCGATTCCGTAGATCTCATTTCACGGTGAATCTCAAAGTTTGTTGCCTGAACGTCATATCGACGAACATCGATGATTTCGCCAATAGAAGACATAAATTTCGGTCAATTCTAAATTTCACTTCTGCTAAATACACGCAACCAGTATTCATACTAAGTACACGAAAATCTGTCTCGTACTCGCAGCAGAAATTCCTCTCGAAAAGCATCTCGAGCCGGGATCCTCTTCCAAAAAGTTCCTCCGCGTCATCGATCTCTCATCCCGCGTTCTCGAAACAGAGGCGATCGTTCCCAAAACGACTGCAGGGGGACGGGAGGGGGGAGGGGGGAAGTGTGGATGTCGGCGGCGTTGACCGAGTGAACGCCGTTTAATTAAGATAAAACGAAATTCCTCGATTCGCGTAGCTGTTCGCGTGTACAAAGCCACGAGGAGTAGGAACCACGGTCTATTCGTGACCGGAACCGCGCGAAAGGGCCGCGCTTCTCGCTCACCCACTCACCCTCTCCCCCTCTCTGTGCTCCGTCGCCCCGCTTTGGCGAGCCCGCTTTACGAATGGGCAAGTTTAAGCGAGGCGTAAGTTCGTACAAGTTGGCCCGAGCGACTCGAGTATCCGTTCTAATAAATTGCTAAGCCGTTCCACCGTTGGGCGAGCCACTCTCCGAAACGTCCAATTAATCAGGGGATGTTAATTTCGGCTGGCACGGGCGCCGGCTCGGGACGAGGCGGGACCGGGCCGGGCTGGGATTTTAAGCGAGCCCCCGGATTAATCGTCGCCCTTTGATCGCTAATAATTATCACGACCGGCAGTCGTTGCTAACCAGCTTATTAATCGACTTTTTCACTTCGGCGATCGTCGTTGACGCGGATCCGACACGTTCATTTTCATTTGAGGGGAAGAGGCACACACACACACACACACACACACAGGTGGATGGGATGTTCGGGATGAATGAGGAAGGTTTTCGGGGATGTTTGGATTGAGGAAGTTTCGGCTGTCGATGGTTTTTGGGGAAGATTAGGAAGTTGTTCGAGTGTGAACGAAGGATGGATTGATAAGGTATATATCGAGCACCGCACGCGGAGGGGATCAGACGAAGATGCTGGTGCACAGTGAAATTGGCGATCGAAGTATAACGAGAGTGGAGATAGTTGCAAGTAAATAAACAAACGAATATCGTTTGTTTTGTATTAAAACGAAACTGCTGCAAGAGTGGAAGATGGATAAAATAAGAAGAAATATTCTTCAGAGTTGTTAAATTAAGAGATAAGCTGTTGCTACGATAAGAAATATTCCACGAAACAACATTAAAATAAAAAAAAAAAAAGAAAAGGTTTACTGTTAAAGTAGCAAATATTCCATGATATTTAGATGAGAAAATTTTGATCACAGACAGTTAGTTTTTGGAGAAGATTAGAAGACGGTAACCGAGTATAAACCATGTGAAGTGTAAATTGATACAGCAACGAAGGGTACAGAGTGTCAGATGAAAATGTAATAAAACGTTGACAAAAGTCAACACGGAGGACTTGAATTAAAATAATGAAAGTTAAATTTGCAGAGATGTACGAGGCTGTCATCGTAGCATCAACAAATATTAGGGTTTCGTATTGAAAAATTATTACGAGAATAGGAGACAAACGGAATGACGAATATTTGAAGAAAATATTTAGGTGAGAAAGTTTCGATTGTAATAACATGCGTGCTATAATAAATATATATATATATATATATATATATATATATATACAGCAATGCAGTAATAATATAGAGCTGCTAAAAATTAGCAGTTGTCTTAAGAACGCGAATTGAAACGATGCGAATGAAATTTGTAGAGAGCAGTAAGCAGAGGAGAGTAAATATCGTATGTTAGGAAATTGTCGAAACGCACTATTACATTCTGAAATAATAATTTTGCACCGTGTTTACTCGCGTAAAGTCGTTTTAATCACATTATATTCACTTCCACATAAAGTTTCCACCGACTTTAAACGTATTATTAACCTGCTTGTGCCACCATGAAACGCGATTGTTGCTCGGGCAAACAGTATTTATAACAATCATCATAACGAGCGATTAAATCCGACGGAAGTCCTCCTAAAACAGACATGAAACCGAAAGATCTCGGGACGCGTGAGTTACTCGAAGCGTAAAAAATACGGCGGTAATCAGAGTGAGGAGGGACCACAGGGAGGCCGAACGATCGGAATGAAGCGGAAACGCGCTAAAGAAGGAAGAAAACACGAGGACGGAGGGGTGGGGGAGGGGAGGGGGGGTCAAGATCTCGTGAAAAATCACCGCGTGCGCCCTCATGAATTATTAAACCGTTTTCCCGGCCATCCTGCGCCGCGTAATCGCACAGAATAATTTCCCCTTTTTCTCCGAGCAGCGCCGAGACCGGCAACCGGCAACCGGCAACGCTCCTCGCCGCGCGTGCACTCGCGTGATGCTTTATCTCGCCGCGTGTGAGACGTGTTAAGGCGGGAATTATAAATCGCGGGAAAAATGGCACGAGAATATCAGGCGGCGGATTTATTGGCCAACTTGGCCGCCGATAACACGCTTCGACACGCACTTGCGTGACCACGCGGATCGATTCGATCGCGCGACGCGAGAGACGGCGCGCGGTGTTCGAAGGAAAATCGAAGTGATTTCAAGCGCGATGTCGCCGGATTCAGAAGGTAAATCGCTCTGAGAAGTTTAAGTCTGGATGTTGTTATCTTACGAACGAGTTTCAACTAATGAATTTCTTTCTTTCATCGACATTCGACAAGACGTTCGACGACCTGAGACGATTTTATATAGAACACGATGAAACAGTGGGGATGAATTAACGCGAGATCCGTCGTGCACGCGCGCTTGCGTATTGCAGTGTTCCCAACTGTTGGCGGCCTCGAGCAATTGAAAATTAGAACAGGTACGATGAAAGATTGCAGTGATAATAATGTGAAACAACGAGAAGTAAACGGAGATGATAGATGATATGTGTTGTTGCATTATTTCCATGGAAGAAAATAGTTTGTGAATAGCCTTCAGTCACACATTCTAGATTCTAGGTGATACACACAGTTGGATACTTATAAACGTAGGAACGAATTAACGTAAAATCTATCGCCTACGTGCGATTTTCAGGAAGGCGAAGATTATCCAAGCGACCTCAAGTGAACGACCTTGGTCGTCGTGTTTCACATTCTAAGCGATGCATAATGGATACTTATAATAGGTAGGAATGAATTAATCTAAAATTTATCGCGTTATTTGCACGCGGAGCAAAAATTTAACCTCAAGTGAATGACCTTCGGTTGCATTCTACGTAATACATACGGTATTAGATTTAGATGTAGCGAACGAATTAATCTATTACGCCTATACACGCATCCATTCTCACGAAAGGAAGGGTAACAACTCGGGTAAAAAAAGTATTACTAAAGTACTAAAAAAATACATCGAGCACAAGATGTAGGAACGAATTAATGCAATGTGTTTGTCCGTCGTCGAGTGCAACGGTACAGTCGCGATACTGTTAAACGCGAGACGAGATGTTTGAAACCTCTGTCTGGCGTGTATGAAAGCGGCTGCGTCGTTGTCGAGCGATGAAGACCTACAGTACCCGGGAAAATGTCGAAGTTAACGAACAAAGACCGTTCCCACGGAAGTAGCCGCGGCCTGGAATGCCGCCGAACGACTTACGCCGCGGTCGCGACTACGAGAGAACACAGAAGCCGATAATTAGTACATAAAAGAGCCAAAGCGTTACGGTAACGCAGACGGATGGATAATGTCACTTGCAAGGGTGAACGAACCCTCTTCGAAGGAGGAGGAGGAGGAGGAGGAGGAACGCCTCCGGCCAGATCAGACCAGAAGACAGAGCCTGCTCGTTCTGTTTGTCCTGCCCCGACGATTCCTTTTATCCGATCGAATTGTTTACGTTCGTACGAGCGCACGGAACTTAACAAATCCGCTTTCGCGTCTTCCCACTGCGCGCCTCGACGTCCTCGAAATTCTAATTGACTTTCGTCCTTTTTTGCGCGTTTTGCCTGTGACGATTAGACAAGCATTGGAACAAAGACAGCAATTTGATTGTTACTTATACAGCACCGTGTTATTAACAAATGTTCGCCGCATAATTATTTATATATGCCATATCATTATAGGATGAATAGTGTTCGACAATAAATATATAAAATAAATACGTCATCCTTTAACCTCTCTTGCGCTGGCAACTGGTTCACGGACCATGAGTGACCGTATACAATAATCCGCTTTCTTCTTGAACTCGTCGGTATGGTCTGTCACTGGATAGAAATTACTACTGAGGAAGTAGTAAATTTGTTTTTTGCCTGGGTTATATTTAAATATACTTAACTGAGAAAATTCTCGACGTGCGTGGCACGTCATTCCAGCGCTTGAGAGGTTAATCTCGCTGTCGAATTCTGTTTTATTATTTTCATTTGCGAAATAAATGAACAGGCACGTTAGCCACAGTATAAATAATACGAATGGCTCCGACGATTTTATAAAATGTATATATGTCGTTCATTAACGTCGCTTTGGGATCGTTTCTATTATACCACGCAGGATATTGTTTCCTGGGCCATCCAAGTTGTAAAACAAGTCTCCCCCATTCGAGTCGAGTTGCCGTAGAGTTTTCACTTAACAGCTGTTCGAGTTTCTCGCCCGTTCCCTCCCTCGAAATTGTTTTGGTTGTCTGTGACCATCTCGGCCGGAACGAGAGATCGAAATGGAGACACGAAATGGAGGAACACGGAGTGGCGCGCAGGGACGGTGGATGGAAAGGACGGCGAGGATAGATGGAGGAACGAGTATGCAACAGGGACGAGGAGATGAACGCGCGATAGAATAGTCGAGTAAGGGGGTTGGATGCAGATAGGGGTGAAGAAGGGGTAGGGAAGTTACGAGGCTGTTTACAGGCGGCTGTTAAACCGATCTAACTCATGGCCGGCCAATGCACTCGCAGACTGCAAACCGTGGCTACCGGCGTTCGCGTGTCGCTCGAAACAGCTCGCCTGAAAATTAGATTGAAATTTTACTTGCTTTGTCCTGCTCAAGGCATCGCGCCTTATTACGCATCTGAAAAAGAAAAATCGAACGACTGGAAATTTCGCGATCAATCGTTACTTTTCGATCGATTTTTTATCACCTCGAAGCTGACTTTTGTCGTTGAGGTCTGTCTTCTTCGATTGTTACAATTATAGATTTTTCTTTTTTTTTTTTTCGTTTTTAATCCGCTCGTAACGACTACGTAAACAGCCGTTACGAAGTATGATTAACTATGCAAATCGCCGGCATCTTAACGATGGAAGTATGATAATGCACGTACAAACAAAAAAGTCGAGATATGATGTTACCTGTGTCGGAAGGTGATGGTTGGACGTATGTATGCTCATTACATACATAACGATCTCATTTAGATAATTTCATAGTCGACTAGCAGCTACTGACTTTTTTCGAACAGCCATTACAGGCAGCAACAATACTAATCATACACGTTAGAGGAACGAGAGATTCTTTTTCTTCCTTTTTTTCAACGATAAAACGTAAAAATGCACGTGTCACTTTAAACACCGTACATTTATAATACACGAGCTTGACTTCTTATAAGACTTCTAGATTGGTTGAAAATGTCGCAGATAACTTTTGCAGTTCAAACGATGACAATTAAAAAGTATTCAAAATACGTACGCAATTTATTTATTACTTGTACGTGTCATTCGCGTATATTTATAAATATTCATATTGTTCGTTGTATTTGTAAGTTTCGTCGCGAATGGATATTCTAAACCGCATGAACCTCGCAGAATCGGAAGTTGGCTTAAACTCGCGATTATTCTTCGCGACGATATTCACCGCGGCCTATTCGAATTCTCAAAGTGTAGAGCGAAAACTCAAAGATCACGGAGCAGCACGGGTTACAAAGCGAAAACCACGCGAATGCAGCGTCGAATATTCTATCCGGGCCTCATCGGAACGATCTCTCCCTGTTCTCCACGGTGTTCAGCCGGGCAAGCAAGCATCGCGAATTAATAATCCACGGTGAAAACGTTAACGACACATGCCACGTGTCGCGTCTACTACCTTCGTCTAGATGAGAGTCCTTTGAAGCTACAGCCCAATCTCTCTCTCTCTCTCTCTCTTTTTCGACTTGGTCTTCGCGAAGCACGCCCGTTGACTTCGACACGGGAATTCCGCGTGAAGTATTTATTCATCAGGCTCTGGTACGCCTAACAGGCGAGACAGGAATTTCATAATGCCGGTGTCACACGGCCCGTATCGATTGGGAGGGCCGGCCCGTGCTTCCCGGACTCTCGTCTGCCCGCGGCAAAAATGTTGCATCGAGCTGCGCCGCCGGGAAAAGGATGTCAAAGAATGATGAGGTTAATAGGGTGGGAACGACGGGAATTTCTGACGTGGCTGCTCGCTGTTCGGGAGAGCGGACTGACAGAGGAAGAAAGTAGCTCCAGAGACCTCGTGTTTCCCTCCCTCCTTTCCCCCGTCGTGTTGCAGGACGTAAGTACGTTGTTTCTCTGTCGTTTGAGTCTCTATGACGGATCCTTCTCTTGTTGGAGGCGGTGATGTTCGAATTTCACATTGGCACACCCGTATTCGTGCGAGTGCATTGTTCCTTTCGGATTTTCATAATCGAGCAAGATGGAAAGGGAAGGGGGCGGTTTCGATCTTCAAATTCATTCGCAGAAAGAATTCTCTTCGTCGTTAAATGATGTGTTTACCATTGAAAATTCGTCGTGTTAGAAAAAACACTGGTTTCAATTTACGCAGAAAACTGTATCTTCGGCCATTCTCGAGATTAAACGTGCCCCGGACTTGCAACTTCGAGGTCTGGTTTTCATCCCTTCGGCATCGACGATTGCCCGTAAAAAGAAAAAAGAAAGAAAGAAAAAAATACGTTCTTTGAAAACTACATTTGTATAAAACAAATTTCATCGAAGTCGGCGATTGACGTTTCGCGTTCGATGCAAGACAGAAAGGGGCGTCGCGTCGAGAATCACTTTTCCGAGCAAGTCGACGCGCAATAACTTGCCTGGCCATATTAATTCCTCTTTCCTGGCCCGAATTTTCGTGGAACCGGCCGCGATATTAGACCGAACGGCCGCTTTCAATGCACGGTGGCAATCGAGCGGGTATCCGCGCGCGTACACACGAGTTGCTGGAGCGTGACGCTATCAAAGGAGGTGGATAATACAGGTAAAAATAAAGACCGGTGGCGGCGGGGAGGAGAGGGAAAAGCGTGGAGAAAACAGCGGACGGGGGTGAATTCTGGCGGACGGGGCCGCGTGTAAGGGCGGCCAGCCTCTTTTAATAATTCAAACGAACCGATTACACGTTCCCCGTGGCAACAGCGCGTGGACCTAGTTAGAGGAGGATTACGGGATGCCGCGTCGGAGCGTTCGGTTTTCAAGCCGGCTGCTGCGCCTTTAAGCCGCTTACACTTTCGCCTCTGATGCACATCCATGTCCGAGTTCATCTCTCTCTTTCTCTCTCTCTCTCTCTCTCTTTCTCGCTCTCTTTCTCTCCCTTCCGCTATACGTCACTATTTTTACGCGCGCTTGCTAATTTTCCGTTGGTTGTAATTAAGCAACTTTCTGCTGCAGAACTTCCTTCCCTTTTTTTTTTTTTTTTTTTTTTTTAGGTGGATAATCACTTTGTTTTTTGCGCTTCAGCTCGGGAGAATTTAAATATTGTTTTTGTTTTTGTTTTTGTTTTTTTTTTAATCTTGGTAATCTTGGTAAAGATGGTTGAGCTTCAAAGGGAGAAGTACGCGCGTATTGCGAGATAAAGAAGTTCCCGGGTCTCTTTGTGTTCCGTGTGTTCGCGAGTAAATTAGTTTTCTGTTTAATTAAATTTCGTTCGAAGCCTTTCGGTATTTTCGGAATGTTAGAAGTTGTCCGGATCACAGGGTCGACTGTCTTTGTCCTACGTGTGAAGTTTTGATTGGCCGGAGAAATCAGTTCGAGAAAAGCATTCCCCGAGTGTTTAAAAATTGATTTTCACGCGTACGCGAAGAATTACTATTCGTTCTCATAAATATTATTCAAAACTCGGAACGAAATATTAATTATTCACTCCGAAGCTGTTACACTCGCCGATTCTATTCATTCATTTTTCACCGTATTCTGCATTTTTATTATTCGTCTTTCTACTCTCTTCCAACGATAATCAAACGATGTTAATCAATTGCCCACTGATCCATTTTTCGCAATATTCTGCTACGATTTATTTTTATTATTATTTATTCCCTTTTCCGGCGACAAGTAAGTTTGTTTTGTCGAGGGTTTGTTGTTGTTTGCCTATCTGTCAAACCGTTTCCCCGTCAAAAGACAGAGAACCAGCGTTAGCTCGGCAACTCTATCCACGACGTGGATTTGCGTAACGTTTCACGCCTCGACGACTTATCGTCACGTCGACGCATCACGCGCGCCCGAGAAGAAAGTTCCACCAAGTTCCCAAACACGATTTTCACGAACGAAACTGGCTAGGCCGTGTCGGATAATCGAACCGGGATTGTGTTTGTCGCGGGGATCCGGCGCGATGCTTGTAATTAATTTCGGTCGTTGTTGCCGCGTGATTTAGCGGCCTCCGGTGACCGTGGCCGGCCATGTTGTAAAACTAATTGCAATTACTGTAATTACTACGCGCTGTTGTGCGCCAACTTTGATGAGCTTACAGCCTCTGTCTGGTTTCCGTGATGTTCAAGGAGAAGAATCGGCTCGTAATTTGGACTGATGTTACTATTAATGAAATTGTCCGAATTATCCTTATCATTATTACTATTTCTTCACGTTGTTCTGTGATACTTGGCTCCGTTAAAGATCACTTGCGTTTTATATAATTTTCGTCGTCGAAACTTGTGATAATTATGTTACGATAATTAAATTCCGTCAACTGTGATGGCTTTCTATACTTCGTGCTTGAAGCACGATTTTATTCTTTTTAACGAAAAGCGAGCCATCCATATCGTCAGTGTCAAAATTATGTTAATAACATTGCGTTGTAACGTTTAATAAAATTAACCCGCGTGTTTTAAATTCAATTTCAGCTGAATTCAATTTACATAATAATATTGGAGCACTTGTAAATTAGAGAAACGTGCGAAACAGCAATAAAGAAAGAAAGAGAAAAAGCAATAAAAGGAATAAAAGCACCTCTTCTATCGAGGTCCATCTGGCTATTGACTGTCCAATTTCCCTATCTTTTATTACGATCAGATCGATATCGTTGTTACGAAACGAACGAAATTATTGCTTTCATTGATTTTTACATTATTTTAGGTACGCACTTGTAAATGAATATTCGTGAACGTTAATGAAATTACGTGTTTCGAACTCATTGCATTGGTCTTCATATTGTATCGGGTCATTCGTGAAGTGATGACGGTCGAGACATTACGACGTCGAAAGTTTCCACGACTTTGTACGTAGTCGTCAAATAAAAGAGATGTATGATTCTCCTAGAGATACGTCTGACTATCGGCTGTCTGTTATAACTGATGTTGCTGTTAATTATTGCTTTTATTGACTTTCACACATTATCGTGAACTAATAACCTTTGAAATCGTTAACAGTACTGCGAAAGTTTACGTTACTCTGAATATTATTTATTTAATATTTCTCGAATATCATTATCCATTATTACTTGAAGTAGCTTCGAACTGTTGATTTGAAATAAATATCGAGTACTTTCGTGGCCTGAGAAAAACACCACACACGCACCAAGTGTCTTGTAACTTTAATGCGTCCTCAGCCTCTTGGATATAATTCTGTCATAGTGCAATCGTGATGTATCAACCGTCTTGCAACAATGCCAACGAAACGTCCAATACGTCCCCTACGGCGCACCAAACACGTTCACCAACTCCCTCAAACTTTCCGGGACGTGTATTTATTTCGTAATTGCGCTCAATGATCTCAAAGTTTCGAACGAAGCGAAACGAACGTCGTGTCGCCAGCAATCGTGCGCAAATGACGAAACCGTCGCTCGCAGGAGCGTTGAATTCAGCGTCTAATTCACCAGATTCCAGGACCGGGATGAAACTGCGAGAACAATTGAGTTTTTTCCCTTTCTCTCTCTCTCTCTCTCTCTCTCTCTCTCTCGTTGTCGCTTAAACGGGCGAACTCCCTCCCCCCCCCCCGAAATGGCCGGGCGTTAACGTGTCCCGCGGCCAGAAATGCATCCATCCCCCGGAAACCGTCCACTCCGCAGCTCGCGAGACATAATACCGTTTGATGACGTCATTAAGCCGGAGTTGGCTTATTGTTTCTCGTAAAACGTACGTGGAAACGCGGTGGTGCGCGTCCCCAGTCGTCTTCGCCCGGGCCATTTCGACGCCCGATGGCGAACGACGACGTTGACGACGACGACGACGACAGCGGTCGCTGTCCCTTGGAAAACCTCCGGCGTCGACGTCGTCGTCTCCATTTTCCTCGACGGAACAATAAACCGGGCATAAACTTATAATTAAATAGTCTGTAATGGCGCGTGTTTGCCACACGTGACGCGTCTGTCTGTCTGTCTGTCTCTCTCTCTCTCTCTCTCTCTCTCTCTCTCCCCAAGGGGGAATTGCATCGAGGAATTATTATTGCCGTTATATGCTCGAAATGAATAGATTTTCTTTTTCCGTGACGAAATATTCGCGTCGGATTGGTTGAAAGCTCGACTTTATTAGATACTTTACAATCTGTTGTATTTTCCCGTCAGATTTGCGGTATTCGCATGATGGAATTATACTGGAGCATTGTTTCGAATTCTCGAGCAGGTGAATGACGTGTGAAGCTGTTGTTAAACTGTAATTGAATAATTAATTGACGTCTAATCGAATTAAATAGGCACTAAATTCGGAGTGTAAATTGTTGAAATTAAAATCGAAGACGAGAGCGTCAGGAACGCGAGCGGTATATTATTCTACAGCGGGAGAATTGGAAGTCGCGTGAACTTTTTAACTTTTTTCAGTTTTTCGTTAATTTTCACCAACTGTCTGTTAATAAGAATGAAAAAAAAAATAGCGTTTGCATAATTTTCATGTTGAAATATCCATATATGTGCATATAATCTTTTTTTAATTTTCCTTTCAGCTTACATCTATTTAAATGAGAAAGATGAATTTCCAAAAAAAAAAAAAAAAAATTGCAACTCACGCAGTAATGTAATTGCATGTGAAACGTTTTCCCAGGTGAATCTTTAACCGAACGCCAATTTCTACGATTCGGTTTCATCTCAGAATCCAGTAATTTTCGATATGAAGCTGTTACAGCCCTTTGTAAAATAACTCATTAAATTCAGTTTCACATTTTTTTTTTTAAATAGTTCATCTCTTCTTTAGTCATTCATTCATTCTATTTTGATATTGTAATTGATTATATAATTGATATATATATATATATATTTATGATATATATTACAAGATATATATGTATTGTGTGACTAATATATATGATAAATATATATATATATATATATATATATATATATATATATATATAGTTTAACGAATAGCATTAGTTCGATCAAATTAAATTCTAGAAAACGACACTCTGTACATACGAACGCGGCGCGCGCGAAAATAGAGAAAGATTCGCGAAGCTTGTTTTAACTTTTATTGAAAACTTGTCCGAGCCCCTTTTTCGAAGGACTCCCGCTTTAAAACCGAAGCTCCGGCACCACCGGCCGTAAAACACTTTAAACCCGCTACACTCGAGCTTCGCTGGGAAAGAATTCGAACCGGCACCGATAATCGAATCAGCCAACCGGTGTGTGTCTCCTCCCTTCGCTGCACGAAATCTCTCTCCGAGCGTCCAGAAAAAAAAAACAGAAAAAAGAAAACAGGCAAAAAAAGAAAAGAAGAAACGAGAACCACCACCGTACGTCACCCCTTTTTCACCCCGCTCGCCGCAGGACATTCCTGGCCGCGAGAACCGAATAGAAATAATTGGCGCCGCGTTCGGATCCGCTTTGGTATTCCGGCTGTAATGTTTATCGCGCGATTCGTTCGGCTAATGGGTCGTGATCGGCGACAATCGGCATCTTATCGGTTTCTTGAGGACGCTTTCGCGGCGAGCGGATACATTCTCTCTCTCTCTCTCTCTCTCTTTCGCTGCACGAGAGAGTCTAGTCGGTTTGTCATGGGGACGCGCCATGGGGATTTTCCCCCCCGTTCAATTTCGCCGTCTGTTTGCCGGCTGGATTCCGCTCCATTCGTCGCTGGCCGGTCTACGTGACGCGAAAAACGAATGCCGCCCCGCGGTTTCCCCGTGGCCCGTGGGTAATTCGAAAACCTCCCCGGGACAAGACGAATCGAGGCCGCGTGAAATTGCTCCGTGTTGCCGGTCGGGTTTACCGTGAGCGTTTTCACCGAAGAAGAAGAAGGCCAAGACGAGTCGGATTAGTCGATTCCGCGCTGTATAATTGGCGGGCTGATTTAACATCGCGGGATCGTAGAAACTTACGGAATGTTTTGTTTAGTTTAGTTTAGAACAGGTTTCACGTAGACAAATGCATTTTTCTTTTTTTCTTTTTTTAAGACTTCGTCGTTCTCGAGGAAGTTGCATAAATTGTGCACGTTTTTCGTGAAGTCTTTGGACAGTCTATAAGATCTGTTGTGTTAGAAAATAACGATATTATAAAATATACATACAATATTACTTTTTATTGTTAGTTATATTATGTCATTATTGCATTAGAAAATACACGTTGCAAGCGAAAAGCTGGAGTTTTGAAATTTGTGAACAAGAGTGTGTCATTCGTGTCTAATAAAACAATGTCTATTTTGTAAGATGTAAAAATTACATTATCTACGATAGCTTTATATATCAAATATTACAAATAGAAAATGGCAATTTAAAAAATTAATTAACTTTCTAAACAAAATTATGTATATCGCGCATATTGCATAAAACATTTTGAAATTTAATTAACACTGTAGTGAAAGACTATTATGATCGTATTATTCGCGTTGATAAAATTTGGCACCAATCTGAAAGATGGAAGATCGTTTTTCGATGTTGCGCGATTGATTGAAACTGAATTTTAAAAATTACATTCACCTACGGTCTTTCATTCTGCTGGTATTATTAATTTTAATGATCCTAATTATACTATTTCATTGATTGTACTATCACGAATATATGTTCATAATAATTGAAGTAAATAATTGTAGTAAATTTGATAAATTGTCGTGGTAACTTTAATATGCGATTATCAATTAATTGAAAATCGATTTAAAGAATATAATTTCTGATTTGTGCCAAGTATACGTATATTTATTACTATACACATTACATTACGTTTAATAAAATTAAATTCTTCCCGTTCGCTCCCAATTACGCTTAAAATTAGGGAAAATTTCAGAGACTGAACGCAAAATTACCGTTAATAAGCGAGTTGCCAGGGATTAGATATTAAGATCTGTAATTAAGATTAATTCGACCATAAAAACGTACAATGCCTGAAAATTACAGATTATTGTATTAAGATCATATTGCGATTATATTCTGTATAATAATACAGTTTTATAAAAACGACGCATACTTTGCATATTATGCAATTTTCAATATGGAAAAAGTGTAAAGTGTACTAAACATTTGATGACATTTTTGTTTTGCAGGAGGGCGCACCTCAGAAATTGCCTGGAAAAGCTGAAGGTGTTAGTACCATTGGGTCCTGAAACTTCAAGACACACCACGTTGGGTCTCTTGACCAAGGCCAAGCGTTTTATCAAGGTAAGAGTGCAAATTTACTTTTAATTTATTTCTGTTATCAAAGGTGAAACAAAATTTCTAGATTGTATTTTATGATACTTGTGATGATTATATTAATTTACATTAATATTGATAATTATTATGATTCGTTACAATGAATATAATAAGTAGAATAAGAACAAGCAATCAGCGTTAGACGAAGACGAGCGATTTGCAGCAAATCTACTTGTTTGTTTCTGACCATGCGTTGAGCTATACTACTTGGCCCCCAAAACATGGGGCACGAGAAATCATTGAATATTAGTCAGTGAATGATAATATTTATCAGGCGTCGATTTAAAATTCGAATTTCGGCGAATCTAACGTTTTCAATTGTTTTGTTACGAAAAGTTAAATTGTTTATCAGAACGAATTAAATTTTAATGAATGATTATCAAATTTTAATGAATTTCCTGAAAGCTTTGATCTGACGATGCACGCTCTCAAGAAGCTGTAATATGTTAAAAAAAATAGACGATCCATGTAAAAAAAATACATGTATAATACAAAAAAATAATAAATTAGAAACTACAAACACAAATAATGCTGACCAGAAAGCTGTCAGACTTGAATTTTAATAATTATAAAATTTTCCTTCAGTTTTTCGCAAATTGTATCGAATCTGCAAGGTGGAAATTCGATTAATATTATTGAAGGGCAGATATTGAAGTAATTACCATTACATTAGGCTAATCAAACATTATGTCGACACAATCAAAACGTTATTTCGTCTACAAAATGATGTAACAAAGCTGAAAAAAAACAACAACAGTTGAACGAAAATCATTCCTCCGTCGTTCAGTGAATTTCGGATTTCTACTTTCTCAAAGAGCTTCACTTCAGATCACTTCAACGACGTTCGTCATTGCTCACCAGCGCTCGTCGCTGGTCACACTGGTCGTAAGAAGTTGTCCGCATCACTCGCCATTCTTTCACCACGAAATCCTTGCCAACGAGACGTATTATTCCTCCAGCTTTCTTCCTGCTCCGCCGCCTAATCTCCGCGATGCAAGTCCCGAGCAAACAGATACACCAGAATTGCTCATAAAACTGCGCGAGAGGCGCGGTGCGGGTGGTTTGAATATTTCATGGGGTGTTCCGCGAAGCCGCAGCTCGCGAGAATCAACGAGCAAGAAGTACTTACGGAAAACATCAAGCTGCTTCTCGCCGCTTTTATCTATGCATCTTCGTCTACGTACGTTCGCGCGCATACACGTACACACGTACACACGCTGGTCGCGAATAAGGTGAAGAAGAAGAAGAAGAAGAAAAAAGAAGGAAAGTAAAAAGGAAATGGGAGAAGAAAGACGAGAAAGTGGTGGGGGGGGTGAGCGAGGGTGGAAAGGGAGAGATTTCCGGGCGGAAAAGGGGTCGGGTAATTAGCAAGAAAGATGGCGGAAAAGATGGCCGAGTGTGAAAAGAATCGCGGTCGAGCACGGTCGATAAAGAAGCGAGATAGAAGGAAAGAAGTCCAGGGGCGGACAAATAAAGTATTACACGGATCGTCTCCGGCGAAATACGAACGAAACGCGCGCCGTTTCTTCTTCACCGTCAGGTGAAGGCATCCCTGAACGTGTTCCTCTCATCGCATCGGAAACCGACCTGTTCGATTCCGCTCGGTTTTCATTTTTCCTCTCGTTCGTTCTCATTCTCGTTCTGCTCTCGACACCCTTCGTTTTCTCCGTTTTTCTCCCCTTCTCCGACCCTTTGATCCTTCTTCTTTTCCTCGATTTTTCTTTCTCCTGTTCTCTCTTCTTGTTCCTCGGTCTGTTTGCTCCCCACGTCTCTTCGATTTCTCTTCTTTGTTTTCTGGCTTTCATTCTTTCTCCGTTCTTCCGCCTCGTGCATCGGCCTGATATTCTTTCGTTTCTTTTCGCCTCTTTTCTTTAATTTTCATTCTTCTCTTCTTTTTTTCTTCGTCCTGAACGCCCTTTATGTTCTCCGTTTTTCCTCTTTTCTTTTTTTTTTTTTTCCTTTCGATTCCCCCGACACTCTTCGATTTCTTTTTTTTCCTTCAATTGTCATTTCACCTCTCTCCCTTTGAATTTTTTCCGCTTTTTTTTTTAATTTTCTTGATCCTTCTCCTCTTTCCTCGATTTTCATTCTTTCCATTTTCCGCGCTCTTGATATTGAAAGTCCCCATTTTACTCCTCCTCCTCCATTATTATTCCATTTGTGCTTGCAACCGTGGTGAATGAATTTGGATCCGAAACCGCGTCATTTTTAATGCACGCGTATTTATTTATTTCTACCGTATATGTGTACTTAACACTGAAGATATCAATTTATAATATTTTCTTAAAAATTTCATAAGAGCAAGACAGTGTATCTTTAGAGATTTAAATGATTTTTTATAAAAGCTTCTATACTCTATTGTATTGTATCAAGTTATTCTTTCTTTTATTTTTATTTTAACGTCTCAGCGTATAATCGTCAAAGAGTCAAATATAGTTTTGTGTCTTATTTCGACGATTATCAGAAACGAAGAAATCGTGACCTCGATTGGTGACACGATACGACAAAATGTCTCGAATATAAAATCGTGGATCCACAAACGTGAATGCTTAATTCGTTAATACACGATTCACGTATCATTAATTCTTTAACACGCATTTCACGTGTACACGTGTATTTTAGTATTTATTTTACATGTTTAAAACTACGATCTTTACACGACATTCGTTTCCTTCGATTTTCCCCATCTCATCGATCATTTCTTTCATTCTTTCTTTTCGTTTTCTCCCGTTTTTTTTTTTTTGCATCTTTTCGATTTTCTTCGCTTTCCTCGTCTGCTCGATTTTTTTTTCTGATTTTTCTCGACTTCTTCGTTCCACGACATCCGCGTCTTTCGTTTTCCTTCCTTTAGACCAATCCTCCTCAGTCACTCTCTTCTCTTATTTCCTTCTCCGATTCCCTCGTTCTTCGCTTCTTTCCCCCCCCCCCCGAGTTCTTCCCGTCTCTCGTTGAATATCGATTCGGTCGGTACTTCCTTTTTTCGTTTTTTTCGCAGCCTCTTCCCTTGGCCGACGATAAATCGGAGCGTTAATGAGCGGTCGGTCTCAGATCGCTAATTAGTAGAACCCGTCACCGGGTACGGTATATAGATACAAGCTTCTTGCTGCTTTCGATACGGCTGGTTTTAATGTTTATGCGTTCTAAGTTTCGTGATATGTCAAGTTTGTAACAACCACGGGAGGGAAGGCTCTTTTCATTACTGTACGTTGTTGCAGGTGTGTCGTGAGATAGCAGAATCCTTAATCGTGGGACTGGAAACTGGAAGTGTACTTTATATTTATATGTTGTATCGTTTGGAAACATATTTTCTATATTTTACGTAGACATAATTCGTTGTGAAATTGCTTCATATAAAAGTTCAATTCGATGTGTATAATGACTCGTATTATTTATTGCACTGAACGAGTACCAGTATAATATAATCCAGGTAGAAAAAAATCTACCTGCTGACTGAAAGGTACCTGTACAGAACAACCATTTTGGACAAAAATTTCGTGGAATTTCGTTCGTTTAAAACGTCTTCGTCAGAATTATTTCCAGAACGAAATGAAATATTATTTATCTCGTCTGCTTTACGAGAATGCCCGACATTCGATACAGAAATCTTTGAAAATTCATCATCGTGAATCAAAATTATCGGACAGTCGCAAATTTATTTCGTCTCCCTCTTCATTGTGCGTGGACACCAAAAAAACACGAAAGAAGAAGAAAGAAAGAGATCCGCGCAGATAGAAATGGGAAACAGAATGAAAATCTTGGCATCCACCGGTATCCAATGGCACAGGTTTCCTTGCTCGGGGTTTTTTTGACGTGTATCGAGGAGAGAACCTCCAACGCGGATTCTCCAGTATGCATGGACGAACGGTGGATACGCGTCGTTGCGCGCCGTTCTCTCTGTGTAAACCGTGGCCTGCGGAGAGAAACCGAGTGACCGAGGAGCGAGGAGGAACGTAGACAAACACGCGTGCATACTGTTCACCGTGCATAGTCATAGAGACGATGCACGCACGCCACGGTGCACGCCATTGTGCTGGCCAGCCTGTAATTTACTAACTACGCGTCCATTGTCCGCCGCCACTCTCTGCCCGCCTGCGACACCTTACCGAGCCTCGCTCGCTAGACAGAGACCTCCAGGGGAATTTCTCTTCTCCTCCCCTCCTCGGGAGAGAGTTCTCCTCTCGCGTCTGTTTTCCATTCGGAGTTCCCTTTCTCGCGTGTTTCGCGAGAAGCAGCCTCGTCTCCCCGGTGCAGACGTCTGTCTCGCCAGCGTCTACGACAGAGTTTCGAACGAAATCCGGGAATTCGCGCGCGAATGTTTCAACCTTGAATAAAATTGGAAAGGAATAATAAATAGTGTAACGGAGGGGCGAAGAAAGTAGTCTGATGCTACTTGTTCAATCTTTCATTTGGTGAATAATTATACGCGCAATACGTTGATTATTTAACCATCGATCGGATCCTAATTGTTTACGAGGGAATTCTTCTTCTGACCGATAAATAGTGAAATTATGCAATGTTACTATAGAAATTTATAGTATCAGACAGTCGAAAAAATGCTGCTACGAAGAGAGGCTGTGCCACCTGTTCCCTTCTTCCGCGGATATTCTCCTCCCCCTCCCATCTTCCTCTTTCGCTTTTGTCTTTAATCGACCCTCTCTCACCCTCTTCCTGTTCTTCTTTATTATTTTCCGCGCGAGGAAAGATTAAACCTCACCCTATCGCTTTCACCGTATCCTCACCTTTTACCCTCTTTCATCTTCCACTATTTATCTTTCTCCTCTTATCTTCCTTCCCGTGTCACTTCCCATTCTCTTTTATTTAGGGCAATATTCCATCGCGAAAGGAGAGATCCTTCTCTCTCTCTCCCTACCTCTCCCCCTCTCCCCTTTTTCGTTTTTACTTCTTTTTCATCTGCCGTTTTCCTCTTAACCGTCTACATTTTTTATCCACCTTTTGTATTTTTCAATCCCCACCTTCTTTGGAAGTCGATGTTACTTTATTCGCTATGTTTTTTTCTCTTTTTTTCAAATTTCCTCCTCTCTGTCTCTCTCTTGCGGGCGTTTTATATTCGCCGGACTGTGCCATCTTTTCACTATCCCAGTTTTTTATCCGCTTTTTATATAGTTCTCTCTCTCTCTTTTTTTTTAATTTTTACTCTCGTTGGAAACCGACGTTATTTTAACTTTGTTTCTTTTTTTCCCCCCCCTTTTTAATTTTCTCTGCGTATACACACGCGTATATATACTCGTATATATACGCGTATATATACTCGTGGAAGTATCGCGTTTTTCTTTTCACTAACTCCATTCTTTTTATCCGTGTTTTGTGTTTTTTAAAATTTTACTTTTATTTTTATAAATATATATCGTATCACGTCGTTCTAGAGTTTATCATAACTACTATGATTTTTCAGAAGTTTTGTATGTGTTTTTTTCACGACTTAACACTTGAGCAGTATTCTCGTAATTTTGTTTGAAACACTTTCAAATGAAAGGGAATTTCACTCTTGTCTGACTACTGACTGTCCGATTTCCCTTCGTTCAACGCTTATTTTCTAAATAAATTGTATCGCGATGGATATTGCTACGAAGTTTGGTGCACAAGAAACGATACAGTACAAATTATCTGTCATTTTACTTTAAACTTTTCGTCACTCGCAGCGTCGTTTGTTTCAATCGAAAAATTTGCAAGTTTTTTTTCCCGTGATATGCGTGTACTCGAATCAACATTTGAAACATACCGAAGCGGAAAACGGAATTATTTATCAACCGACGGAAACAAGAATTTTATTAACGTCGAAGTTTTGTTTCATCGGTTGTAGCCTAATGTAGACGTCTCGTGTTCGCCAAATTCCACCAAACTTTAGTTGGCAATGGATTAATTTCTGCGTCACAACAATCTAACATAAGGCGGAATTACCAAGCACTCGTGCAATGAAATTTAATCACGTTTGTTACTCTATAGTTGTTATAGTGCAATCAAGGCTTCCACGTCCGAATATATATCCTAGTACTGAAACATTCTACCGTAGTTCTTGCTCGCAGTCGCGAGAAGGCACAAAACAGGCATTTATTAATGCCAAATATATTCCGTTTCGGATAACGAGAGACGTTAATCATATATGGGAGCCTCGTTTCTCATTACAGTACATACCGCGGCAAAACACTTATAAAAGAGAAGCAACAAAAAAAAGAACCATCACTGGTGAGCCATAAAAAACTCGGCTGTGGAAAATCGTATTAAAATCGTCGGAGAAACGAAGAGAGACCGAGCAGAGAGAGAGAGAGAGAGCTCGTCATGGTAACGCGATGGTCGGTGTCTCGGTGACATAATAAACAGTGAAATTTAACGTGGCAGCTGCACGCCGCGATTCGTATTCCGCGTGGCACGCCACCGGCGTACATCGTATCAGGCTTTATTGGCCAGTGGGACATATACGTAGGTTTCCACCTTGCGCCAAGGCAGAACGCGATACCACGTTGGAATATAAACTGGCGTTATTCGATCGGGGAATACGCACGACGTCGGCCATCGCATAATGCCAGGCGAGCCCGAGCGTTTTATCTACATTATTCAACCGCCGTACGGATACGCGTTTCACCGTATTAGTGGCTCGAGATAATTGCAGGAAGCGCTTTCGCGCCGACAAGAATCGTCATTACGCTTCCATGGGAGTCATTGGCCAGCTATTGTCGTTCTTCTTCTTTCGCTCCTCCTCCTCCTCTTACTCCGTCAACTTTCTTCACTTGTCCCGTTCTTGTAGCTTCTTTATCGGATTGGACCATGAAAATTTTACGTGCCCTGTCCTCGGACAGTTTTCAAGCGTCGTTGGTAACACGTCGTTCGCTACTTCTCGTTGTCCGAGCGACTTTCAGATGTTTCTCATCTGAGATAAGTAGATAGCAAGGTGAATCATTCTTTATCACAGCAGATAAAAATTCTGGTTTACAGAGGCCGGTTAAGGAGGAGGTGGTTAATTTAATCGATCGTCGATGCTTCGCGCTGCTAATTGAAAGTTTAAACCTTCTCGATCGCTAGGCCTTATCGAACGCGGCCGTACCTCCATATCGGCGGCGGTGTTCCTCTCGACCGTGGCATTGTTTAAAACCGCCTGTGCTATCGCACGTGTGCGTCATGTGCATCCTTCGTCCCTTTCCCCGCTGCATGCTGGCCGACGTGGGATACGCACATGCATATTGCACCGGACTGCACAACCCAGAAACGAACGGCCGTGGGGATATGCATCAAGTAATGAATATTCCGTTTCTACGCGCCTCGGCTCGTACAGTTCACCCGCTTTTCATTAATTCGAGAAATCTTCGTCGATTTATGATAGATTGAATATGCATATTATATATATATATATATATATATATATATATATATGTAATAGTAACATTTCACTCGACCAATATCGTTTATGTGTTATATAAATCGAAATCATCTCTAAGCTCTTTCGTGAATAAGAATTGTTTTTGAGCCTCATCAAGTATGAAGTTTCTAATTTTTTTTTTTCAATTAGAAGGATTAAAAAAATTCGTTGCAATTGCGTACTTTTGTGTTTCTGTCGCAGATGTACGTAATGTTGAACATTTACTGTGTATATTATACATATGTGTGTATGTATATAGTATACTTAGTAAAAGTATATGTATATATTATATTGTACAATACTATGTTATTTTATCTTATTGTTATATTATTAGCCATTCTAAGGGGACATCGTACTTAAATCTAGTCAATAACTTGAACTTTTTACAATTTGCTGATAATTATAACGCATACATTTGGTGTTTGCATGTTGCGATTATAACAGTGTAATCTCTGAACAGAACGCCTAATGACACACTAACGACGTAAGAAGAAGCAAGATTAATTCAGAAGAAGACGTTTCTGAAGACAGCTCTGCCGAGTCAATTGAACGAAAGTTGAAAAAATGATGGAGGATATAATTTTCCGAGAGATTGGAGCTATGTATCATGAACTCTTGTATATTACACTTGCTCTAGAAAAGTTGCAACGCACGTTGATGATATCGGAGAACGTTATGATCAACAAAATTTCGTGTTAAATACCATTTGAATGATTATTTCCAATTCGCTACGTCATTTTGTTCGAAGCGATGCTTCGTAAATAAATTGCTTGGAAACAACCGTACATATAATAGTTTCGAAAGTTGAGATATAAATATACCTATATAATATTGAATAAAGAAGATAGAATAAAAATACATCCAGTAGCGTTGATAGTTGGGATATAAATATACCCAAATATAATATAATAATGTTAAAAGGATTAAAGACTCCGCCATGTTTGATAAAAAGAGACAACAACACAATCGATCACAATGACTTGATTCTGCTCGTTTATTCTCAAGTCAGTGAATTAATATAGTAACTTCATTAAAACTCAGGCGAAAATCGATAAATTAATATCGTAAAACTCTATCAAATTGAACATTATTAATTAAATCGGTCGGTTTTCGACCTGTTTTCGATAAGAAACAATTGATAGAGATTTGGAACAGTTTCCATCACCGAGACGATGCATCCTCGCATCGAGACGACGTCGGTATCTCTAAGATTTCCGGAAATTCGAAGAGATTCGTTCGGTAGATCCGAAGATAGCCAGAAGTAGCAAACGTTGCGCAACGCGGCAAATCGAATCGAATCGACGTCTCGGTGTCGGACGTGAAACCGGCTGGGAATCGGGCGGTTCCCCCCTTCCTTCTCGGCCGGAGGAAAGTGAAATGGATCGCGACGAGGCGTGCGTCTGCTCGATTTAAAGGAGTAATTTGCTTCGGTGAAATCAGCTCGCGCGGACCCAACCGGAGGACTTTTCTCCTGGCCGCCCCTGACGTAAGAGAGCGAACATAAATTCTTGCCAGGGCCAACGAGGACTTTCTTATACAGGGCGATCCACAGGGCAACTGACAACCAACGAGCAATGTCTTTTTGTTGGTCGAGGTTAGAGGGAGAAGTTAGGGGAAGAAGATGGATAAGTAGAATCAGTGAAAATCCCGAGATTTGTACCGAGTGCCACGTCAGAATGAAACGAACATTTCTAAAGAGTTATATAAAACTGATATAAAGTATTATCAAGACTACTTTTTATATTTCTTTTTACAATAAATGATAGTCTAATGAAACGAGTGTTCAATTTATTCTGACATAACGCCGCACAATCAACAACGAGGTTCTACTGTACCACAACGCGTGTACATTATTTTACAATTGCAATATTTTTTCTCAGATGGAAACCTTTCTTCCTTTCTTTTTCTTCAAATTCTGTGTAACAAAGTGTTAGGACAGAAAATTGATGAATTTAAAAAGAATAAATCTCACGATTTCACAAAATATCACGATTTGAATATTTAAGAAGAAAAAAAAGAAAAAAACAAAAAGGATACATTTCTGTTTAACTCCTCTGGGGACGAATTTTTAATATTATTTGCAACTTTTGTCAATCTTCTCAATCAGTGTAAGAGTAAAAAATGGAAAATCTGATAAAAAGAAATGAATCACTATATGCCAAGAGGTACCAACAATGCATAAAATGCATTCGCGTCATTAAAACTTGCAGAACAAAATGTACAGTACACAGTACGCTCGTATAGTTCATTTCGAAGGACTTTTCGTCTTCTCCCGTCAACATTCTCTTCTAATTTCAATTCAAAAGAAGATAGCTTGTTACAGTGTTGCATGAATCAGCCTGTAGCTTCTCTCTCTCTCTCTCTCTCTTTCTCGTTTCTCTCTCTCTGGTTTCTTCTTTCAGAGATATTTAATGCCCGGGAACGGACGCCACCGCTTAGCGACAATTGTGTTTAATTGTCGGGAAAAAAGCATCCCTGCTTTTCTTCCCTCTTCGTTTCTGCCAGTCTCGCGTTTATCAAGCCTTGGGCTTGTGTCAAAGGTCAGATAATTCGGATGGCCGTCGAAGAGGAATGGCGGGAGAAGGGGCGACGTCAGGATGTTCCTTAATTTTCCAAGGACAAATTGGACCGTGTCGAAGTGCGGTGTTGGCTCGTGAAACGTGTGTTTCGTCTGATTAGATCCCCGGTTTTTTGGCTTGCTGCTGAGTGATCGATGGATGCTCTGCAAGTTCGATTTTTGATTACGTTGAACGAAGGCGGTGGCGCAGTCTGCGGGGAATGTTTCATGCCTTGGGATGAGGATTCGCCAGATTTTTCAATTTCGTTTTCGACAAGTTTAGAACCGCGTCGTTAGATGATTTTACATTGATCTTCAAGAGTAATCCTTTAATTATTCTTTCGAATGAAACATCTATTAAATCTAATTATGTGTACCAATTTCTTTTTTTTCGTTCGAGAATAGAATGATCGAATTAAGATATAAAATTGCATACAAATGTATATTAGTAATCAAGAAACAAATAACTAGAGATTTTAATTCTAATTTAATAGATTATTTTAATTTACTAATAGAAATGCTATGTATATATATATATAATAAATGATAATAAAAATTGGTAGTGATATTAACACCACCACGTTAATAAAAAATGAATATTACAGAAATACATTAGATATCGATTGTAAAATTACAATCAGCATTATTTTCAAGGAAGCTATAACTTCTTTCAAAACTGCTCTTAATAATAATCAAATTATAATGTACAATATAATATATAATTGTGCAACATATGTGTAACATGTTTATAATTTATATTTCATAGCATAATTTAATATAACTTGATGTAGTAATTTCACGCAATATTTATTTCACCATTTTATCCACTATATTGAAGAGAAAGGCCGATATAAAGTCGTAAAAAAGATTTATTCACCAATGAAATCAATGAAAATCGTACGCGTTGGTAATCGCATTCTTGGTGCTTTGCTGAGTCAGGCTTTCTGTTTCTCGCGAAGATTAAAACCTAAGAGAGAGAGAGAGAGAGAGAGAGGGAGAGAGACTGGCGTGAAATCGAAAGGACTGGTGATAATTTACGATTCGCGTGATCGAATTAAATTCCGTCGAAGATAAACGGGCCAACACCTTGGCGCGATAATCGGACGTATCGTCGCGGCGAATTCAAAATTGGCTGGAAATACACCCTCTGGTACGGCGAGAGACGTTCGCCGAGCTGAGAAAAAAACGTGAACTATAAAATGATGGGAGTAGGGCGCGGTCACCCACCAGGATTACAGATAAGAGACATCGTTCGATACGCGCTCGTGTGCACGTGTCCCGTGTTCCTTCGTTCGGCTTGATATGAGTTTACAACGTAGATAAGGGCAGTTTCGAAGCGGTCGAGCGACCTGACTACTGTCGTAAAATGCGCGGAAGCCGAGCTTAAAAGCCGAGGCTTCCACCGTTCTCGTTCGCCGAGGAACTCTAATCGCGACGGTTTTTTTTCTACCCACCGCCTCGCGCGCGTTCCTCCGCGCTCGTTCGTGCGAGAATAAATTATCCGGGTAATCGAAGGGCTGATTCGCTCTCTCTCTCTCTCTCTCTCTCGGTTGATTTTTACAGATTTTGTCGGTCGTTTCGTAAATATTTGAGGTGTTCTTCACCCGTTAGAGTACCAAGCGGCAATTCGTCGCGTTAATTGTTTCTGATTTAGTAAAATTTAAATGCCAACTTTAAATAGGGGACACGTAAATTTTGTCAATAAAATTTGAGATAAAATGGAAAATAAGCTTCTTTAATTTTGTTAAATTGAAACGAACGAAATATTTTACCCTTAATTAAATGTCCATTTGAAACGTTTCTTAACTATAAGAGCAAATTGGCGAAAGACGTAATCTCAATGGGAATTTGCATTAACACCCCTCTTTTATCGATAATATAAATGGAATGTTAAAATACTCGTAGATCATTCTTATGCATATACGTGGACACTTTCGCGAGTGTTGTATAATCTAAATCTCTTGCATAACAACTTTTCAACCTTCTTAGATAAGCATCAGTTATTGAAACTCATCGTAAAAGTATTGGGAACGTTACATCGTAAAAGTATTGGGAACGTTATGCAATTTGTATTTGTTAATATTCAATTTCAAGAACTGAAATTTGAAATTCTAATTCCGCGTAGGATTACGCAATTCGTCTCTCATTCGAGAACCGCCGACTCGATATTATAATACACGAGGTTCAATAACCATTGAATAACAAAGAATTAGATCTAACAGCCTGAAAACTACCTAGAAGAAGCGTGAATGTTCAATTTGACAAAAAGACCTCATTTACCGAAA
Source organism: Tetragonula carbonaria (assembly GCA_032399595.1). Classification (NCBI taxonomy): domain Eukaryota; kingdom Metazoa; phylum Arthropoda; class Insecta; order Hymenoptera; family Apidae; genus Tetragonula; species Tetragonula carbonaria. The sequence goes on along the minus strand of JAUCRC010000015.1, from coordinate 5,837,611 downwards.
ATATTTGACGTATCAAACGAGATATTATATTACAAAATATTGCAAAATATTAATAATAATAATTATCATATTAATATTTTTACAAAATTTAATAATATTAAATGATAATATATTACAATAATAAATAAATAATATTAAATTATTAAATTATAATGTAATGTATAATACATGATTTATAATATTATAAAATATTGTTACATTCGATGAACCTCTACGTACAGACTTGATACAGTATTTTGCCCCGCTTTCCAAATATCTTCCCCAAGGACTCTTACCACCGCGAAAGAAAGAAAGGGGAAGGGCGGGACGCGCACTAATTTCCAAACTACCCTCAGCGCAAGGAGCGTACGCATCAGCTCCGCAATTTCAGCGTCGCCGACACAGTATTCGCCTTGGATATTTCTTTTGTCCTACCCCCGAATCCTCCGTTTTTTTCTCATCAGCAACGCGACCGACCGGACGGTCGTGTCTCCTTTGTCCTGGACCGGGTCCCCGGCAAGTCGCAGACAATTTTGCCCTGCTTTCTAATCGTCAGCCACCGCTCGGCTTCGCCATTATTCCCTGCCATTCCACGGCTCGCGCCAATTGCTTATCTTTGTATCGTACATCCCGTAGACTCGCGTCTTACTGTTTTTTGCTCACAGTTAAGGGAGATCTCTTGTTCCCCCTGGCTTGTGCCTCTTTCCTCTCTTTTCCCGAACCGGAGAAGAAGCGATTACAGGGGAGCAGAGTGGTACGTGTAGTGTTCTGGAAGGGTGTCATAAATCGCAGACGACTCCCTCAACCCATCGCTCTGCCGATCCTTCGCGACTCCTCTTTCACCGTGGCGTCGTTTCTCCCTTCCCTCGCTTGCCTGCATTTACATGCTGCCTGCCTTCTCCTTTTTCGCCTCGCTTTCGATTTCTTCTTGTTGTTTCGTCGGGTCAATGCATTGCAGCAGGCTCCTCTCTCTCTCTCTCGAGGAAGGAGGGAATAGGGTGTTTTGACAGTGAACGAGGCCAGATGAGCGAAACGGGGAAATGAACGTGTGGGGGGGGGTAGAGAAAAGACAGAGCGATGATTTCTTGTTTAGTTATACTGGAGGGTGGTCGACGTCGAATGTATCAGGTTCGTCGCAATTTTTGGGTTAGGAGAGGACATCATTTAATACGTCACTGACATTATTCGTGTTAGTGGAACTAGATGATAAGAGAGATACTTCTCGCTACTGAAAATTTTTGTTACGCAAGAGAATTGAAAGATTATTCGAGACATTTTAGGGTATTTTAGGAGTGTTGTATTTCATCGTAACATTTCATAAATTTCTTACAATTCTATGTATTATCATTATTCGTCGCTACGATTTTTCTCAAACAGAAAATTGACGGAGGATGTAATAATTGAGAGAAGAAGAACAATTGAGCAAATTCTCGACAGTCTTAGTATTAATAGCTAGAATTTGATAATATAAATTGGTCTTGGACCTCAATAAGTTAAATATCCCGTAATTTCCATTTTTAACATTTTGACATTTGTCTCAAATTTGATCGTAATAAGCGTCTCTCGTATTATTTACTACAAAAAAAAAAAAACAAAAATGGGTATAAAATGGGACTTAATGTTTCAGAGAAACCTCGAGAAGGTGGCACAATCATCGGAAAATTGTTAATCGGGTATATCTCACGAACGGGGTGGTATTTTTTCGCTGAAAATGTTGAATTTTGTATTGGGAACATACGAGCCTCGGGGAGGGATTTTACTATCTGTAAAATTTCGAATATTTTCATGACCGTGTATAAATTATTAATATGCACGTATAACCATGTGTTACAATTCTCATGAGCAACTGTGTGCAAATTATTAATATGTACGTGTGTATTTCAGCACCTGTGTAACCTGATGTATTAAAAATTACACGGACTGAAGTACTAAGAATATATCGATAACACGTTTACACGTGTATTTGACAAATTTATGCCATGCATTTTTGTTACACATTATTATCTTCATCGTGTAATTCATCTTTATCCTACAATTTATTTGATACATTTTCATTATACATTATCTACTTCGATAGAAACTTCCATTGGAGGCAAAAAAAAAAAAAAGAAGAAGAAGATGGAGAAACTTTGCAATACAGTAGCAAAGCACACAAGTTTTTTTTTAAGAATCTGTTTCAAAATTTTGAATAAAAATTATATATATTGGCACTAGCTCGTGAAATACACGCGAAATTGGGATTTCTAGTGTCGTTGCTACGCATCATCTCTCCGCGGATGATCCACGTGGATCCGGACGAACGAAGTGTGGCTCGAAGCTATTTTGCGCCAACAGCCACCCCTTGTTCGATTGCTGCGGTCGCTCGGCGGTGGCTAGCGGTCACTTTCTCCAAAATTGTTTCCGACGACTGCTCGACTCTGCGTGAACGTTTCTGGCGGTCTCCTTTCGGTTCCGACTGCTTTCGCGGACGGTGTCCATTCCGAATCAGTGGCGAGGGTTAATCCATCACCTCGCGCGGACTTCCCTTCGGCGGTCGTGATTAAATTGCGACTTGGAAGAATTTCCGCGCGTCGGCGAGCAATCCCGTGGCGAGACACGGGACATTCTCGTGGCGAGTTCCACGAACTGGAGATTTCTGGGCTTGCCACGCGATTGAAGAAAGAGTGCAAAGACTTGGGAAGAAGGAAATTTAACGATATTTAATGATATATCGGCATCAAGTGAAAATAATATTTTGGCGAAGGGAAGATATTGACGTAAAAAAAAAAAAAAGGAAAGAAAAATTATTGGAAAGACGTAATAATAAAATAACGAATATTGTTTAGAAAATTTGTATTGTGCACGTGCAAAATGCCTTTTTATTAGTTATCGATCGAGTGTTAAGAAAGAAGAAATTCGCTACAAATCATTGTAAATTGTTGTTTAATATCTTGAAAATTTATTGAGATCAATTTCTATCTAGAATTGTGAAAATAAAGATTGGTGACAAGCTAATTGAGACTGATTGAGGAAAGATTATTTTGTCGAAATTTTGGAACGATCAGAACATTTAACATTAGTTTATATTTAGAAGTGTTCCGGAAGATTTAATATTCGAAGATATCGTTTGATGCGCGAATTAAATGAAAGAAACCGTAAATGGAAAATGGCTCGTTTCTGAAGAATTTCTGATCCTCGAAATTAATAATTATCATGATCATTGTAATTTGTCAGACACGCTGGAAAAGAAATTTAAATATTTAAAAGGAAGACAGATAACCTGTCAGTACAGTAACAAAAAGAAAATGATCTTCTATTTGACAAATGTCCATTTGAAAATAAAACTTCGTAAAAAAAGAGAAAAAGAAGAAACACACATCAGACGAGATACCAGGAAGAGAAATTTCATCGTCGACGGAGAGAAAGAGAGATGAAAGAAGAAGTAAGGATGAAGAAGAAAAAAAGACGAAAAAAAAAACGAGAAAAATTCCGAGAAGTTTCGACGTAGAATCGGTTTAAGCCCGGTAAAAGTCTCCACCTTGAAACGGTTAATCGGATTACCAGCGCAAATATACGTATTCGACGTTCACACGTCGTCGTCGTCGTCCGCGTTAATTGTATTTCGAACGAATTGAACGCGTTCGCCTCGATTACGCGACGAAAAAAAAAAAGAAAAAGGGGGAAAGAGGAAAACAACGACGCACGTCGTCGATGCTTCTTGCTGCGTCGCTGGTGCAACGGGAAGCCGTCCAATCGCGTTCATCGATCGACGACGCACCGTTGCGCCGCGTTTCACCTTCCACACCGGAAACGGATGGCCTCTTCCTCGCTGATGGCCACGAGTTTTCGATTTTCGCGCGTTGCGTAAACGCGAATAGGTGAATCTTGATGGATCGATGCATGAGTTGAGTGATGTTTGTCTCTGCGCATCTACCTTGACGCTACTGGGGCCCAGAAAAGTGTTAAAAAGAAAGAAAAAAAACAATAATTAAACAATTGTCGGAATAACGTAGAATATACCTGTGATTTGTACGCAGAAAATGGAATGAAAATTTTGTCTTGGCTATATTTTTTAAAAATATCTATTACTGTTTATGTAAAGCGAAGAAAATTTTCTTCGAAGTCTGTCAATGATAAAAAAGTAAATATGAAACGACTGTGCTTGTGAAGTGATTGAGCTTCTTCATTCGTTCTATCGAACGATTTGCATATACGAAATTATCGTTACGTATCAAATTTTATTTCACGCGATACCAACGCACTCTGTGTTAATTCCAAAGTATAATACGCATAACAATGCATGTAATACACAGATTAAATGGCACTATTTTAAATATCCGAAATACGCGTCGAAAAGTAAATTTAAATTAGCAACCTGATACACAAACGTTTAGACATTTTTATGAACGTTTATTGGCAGTGATCAAAATTCGTTTTATAAAAGAAGCAAAGAAAGTTCAGTTCGGTTGAAAATATATAAAAAAAAAAAATTCGACGTTGTGACGATTCCTAACATCTTCACGTTCTTACCATTTACAGTCCATTTCAAGCAATTAATTATTCACGTATTTACATTCGCACAATTTGCAATTATTTCGCGTTTACGTTCACACAATCCGCAGTTATTTTCACAGCCATATTCACAATGGCGATTTACAATCGTTTTCACATTCGCGTTCGCACAATTCGCAATTATTTTTGCATTTACATTTCCACGTATTGTCAGGACGGACGATTTACATTTTTATTTCACTGGCGTGCTTGCAAGTGCATTCATTCTAAAATTCACAATCACGATCGATTGTAAAAGGAAAAAAAAAAAAGAAGTTTATCGAACTTTTCAATTGGGCGTTTAATAACGTCAGAGAATGTTTCGAAATGAACTGTCATAAATTGACAAATGAAAGGAAACATAAATATAAAACTGAATTGGATAAATAACATTGTAAAATAAAACAAAAAGAGAGAGAGAGAAAAATACTACAAATTAATGAAATAATACCGTTATAAACGTAAAATAATGCCGACAAATTAAAATAAAGTATAGAATAATTTTAGATAAAAAAGTAAAACGGCAGAGTAACGTAAAATGCATCCAATAAATTGGAACAAAGGCGAAAAATATATGAAAGGGAAACAAAAAAAAAAAAAAAAAAAACAAAAAAAATGGGAAAAAAGGAGAGAAACCTCTCGAGAAGTTAACGATCGTAAGACGCTACGAATAAATAAAGCTCGATGAATATTCGATCGGTCTGATCTTCAGCGTACGAAAAAGAGAGAAGGAGAACGATGGATCAATAACCATACTGTGAGTCGTGATCGGCTCTGTTAATTTCTGATCGCGTGATCCGCCGCCTTAATTAACTCGACCAGTCTCTCCCCGATCTCATGATATATGCCTCGTGTCTTCTTTAATTGAATCCGGTCCGGCTAGCTCTTCTCTGCGATAACACGCTGCTGGTTGTTATTGTTCTCATTGTTCTTACGTAATGGTTCTTTAGCAATACCCAGACGATTGCCTGGGATATTTTTTTTTTTTTTTTCTATACGTTGAAAAGACGCCACGCGTTTTGCTTCTGTTGTTCGTGTAAGAATGTTCACGAGTGGTGTTTCTCGAATGAAAATTGTATGCGAATAAAATCGAGAAATTGGATTCCGCGGTATCGAGGTAATTCTCACAGGTTTAGTCATCGTCGGACACGATTCGAAAAGATATTTAAGCGGCCTCGCTCAAATGAAACCGACCTGTATATATACGTAATCGTGCGTTTGAAAAATTGGCGATCTTTGAGAGAGCTAGCAGGTTGACAGCAATCGTGCAGCAGCGTGATTATATTCTCGGCATGATAACAAGTTTGAAATTTCTCATGTTTTAATCAAAGAGAATTACAAGAGAAACTCTCTCTCTCTCTCTCTCTCTTTGTTTCTTTCGAATTATTTCGCGATTATTCATTTAGCCAGTAGTTCGATCGTGAATGACAAAAAGGCCCCGACGAAGCTAAAAGGAGCATCGCCGAGGCAGGAAACATTTTTCATTTCAGTGGAAAGAGAATCGCGCCGGGTCGGCCAGGAAGTTGCTTCTTTCTTTCTTCCCCTCCCGACAATAGTGACGAGCTCACTATTGCGATGGGAATCCAACAGGCTCTTGTGTTCATTCGAGAGCGATTGCTTCGGATGTTCTTCAACGAGCCGGCGGTCTATCTAATTATAAAGTTAAATTAAATATTGATACGCCGGTGTTCTTGGCTGGCCTCGTCGAACAAGCTTTGTCCTATGTCTTATGAGCTCCTCTCTGCGATCTCTCTCGACTCCGGACGTCGTAATTTTCATTCTTTTCGAACCGATTAATCCTCTTACTGCTACGGGGTAACGGTAATCAGCCATTGCTGAGGTATTCACCGTGTACGAGCATCATGATTATGATTATACAGTGGTATTTTTGGTATTTTCTCGTTTTTAAACCTCTGCATCTGTAATGTTCTTTCTTTTGAACGATTCGATTGACTGAGATCAACTATAATTATTTAGCTAAGTATTTATCGTATGTTACAATTAACTGTGACTACCGAAAGAAGTTTTTTTCTTCGATACAGTTACTTTCGAATTTTTGAATCTTTTGATAGTTTGATCTTCTTATTTGTTTTGCAATAAGATTTACCGTGTACAGGTATTATGATTATGTGATGAAAACTTGTGATATTTTGATATTTTTTCTTTTTTTCTTTTTTGGTAGTCTTATAATTTGATTTTCATACTCCCTTTATCATGGACCACCGTAATTAACCATTGCTAAGTAATTTATTGCGTTTTGCAATCAATTGTGACAAACTTGAACAAAATTTCAATATATTTTGAAATTCTGAATTTACAATTTTAATTTCTTGGTTAATTTCACTGTCATTACTGATTCAACGAAATTTGGAATATATTTCAACTTTTTAAATTCTACGTATTTAATCCTATTTCTTGGTACCTTGGTTTGAGTAGCTCGATCCTTCTCGTAAAACTGCGGGCAATTTCATACACGTGCAGGGAATTTAAATTCACAGCATTGCGCATGATACGCAGAAACATGTAGAAATATCAAAGACAAAAATGTTAAAAACATTTTTGCGTACGTTCTACTTTTTCAATTGCATTTATTACACGTTGCTGAACAAATTCGACAAAATTCGCAATGTTTAATACTTTCGGTCTAAAAATGTTTTTAACTTTATTTCTTCTATTCTATTGTTTTCGCGTTTCTGAGTGCTCGCACACGATCACTCACTCAATTTGTTTAAACGTGATTAAAATTGTTGGAACGTGATCGTCCACGTGTTTCTACACGTTCGAGGAGTCACCGAGTGGTAGTTGACCGGATCTCGATCGTAATTGGACCGTGAGTGTGAATCGGGTTTTAATATAGCCCAGACAATGAACCTTGAAGCTCGTTGCAGTCGATTGCTGAGAATTATTCCCTCTTCATTTCTCGCGCGTGTATCACTTCTATTCTATCGATTATTACACTGGAGCTACCGAAACGGTCAAAAATAATTTCTTTGTAAGGCAGATAGATTTATTTTATAATAATTATTTTAAAGCAATCTTTTTTTTTTTTTAGATAGATGGATAGCTTTATTTTGTGACAAATTTTATACAAAGACAGATATATCTCACGATAACCTAGTTTCGCAGATTTACAAAATTGTTGAATCCTCTCGGGATTCGGAATGATTTCTACAATACATGTGAGTGAAAGCTTGTGTCATAAACTACCTTTTCTATCGTTTCTTTGATTCATTCAATTTTTATATTTTAGTCGACGACAGTTGTCAAATGCCAATATCAAATGACGACGATGGCCATGAAGCCGAAATCGAAAAGAATTACGAACGTCGGATTAATCCGTTCGATGGATTAAAACCCCCAAAAACTTCCACTCTAATTATCAAAATTTTCGTTCAGTTTGACGCTCTTGTTCGTCATTAATGGCACGTAAAACTCCCGCGAGCGAGCTCTCGAACAGGATGGGGGGGGGGAAATAATATCCCGGTGCCCGGTTCATTAACACGAAACGAACATTCCCAACGAGAAGTTTAAATTATCTAAATCTCATGTCAGAGCCCGCGAATTAGCCGCGGCTTTATTGTAATCCCCGCGAGCTTAGCGAGCCATGTTTCAATCCACCCTCTGACTTCCCCCCCCCCTTCTCCAAGTCCCCAGCCCCCATTAATTACGCGATTTTTCAGCAGTTTTGTATCCGCTCGTCGGAATTAATCTTCGAATTGAAGATGGAATAAAAGCGGAAGCCAATTGCCGCGAGTCCCGCGGCGGAACGCGGTTAACGTCGCGAAATCCTTTTGCGCGTGCGTCCCTGTCAAAAGTTAAAAAAGAAAAAAAAGAAAAAGGAATAAACTTCAATCCCGTGGTAACGTTCAATGAGATTACCTGTAGCGGAATTTTTCTTTTTTTTTTTCGAACGCTCGAAAGATTAAACGTCTGCGACGTGTTTCGCTTTCTCTCTCTCTTTATTATTATTATATTATTATTAAAAAAGTTACTTGGTAGCTTGTGGTCGATTGGTCTGTGACAGTTTCGTCGAAATGCACGTACGAAAGGCGTTGTTGGAGATGTGAATTGACTCTGGTTAATTTTAGAATGCATTATAAAAATTGATTTTTCCAAAGTGAATATTCGTTTGATAACAGAGTAATCGCAGAATCGCGGAACAACAATCGCGAAATAATATAACAATATATTAATATTTAACAATAATTGTTTATTCTAAATCAAGACGAAAACGAGACATTATTTAAAGGTATAGTGCAGCGAGTAGATTGTGATGAAATATGTGATGAATATAGCGATAAATAAATGTAGTAATCGCAGCAAGAAATAAATATAATGAAGATAAATAAATAAATAAATAAATAAATAAATATATAAATATATATGTATATATAGAGGATAGAAGACAGATAGGTGAAATAAATCAACAATCTGTTAGGTGTGTTAATGGATGGAGAAGATAAATTATGCTAAGGTGTCGCTGAGGTTAACTAATTAAAGTTTATGCCCCCTCCCCCTTTTTGAAGAAGCAAGTTGTAATAGATTTTATCAAATAGTCTATCTATCATATTATGATTTATATAAATAATTAATTAAATTTTCGTTCAGAGCAGCAAGTCTAGCTGGAAAAAAGAATTAGTTTTATTAAATATTCCGTCCATTATGTTGTACAATACATATTATTATATTTATATACTAATATAATTCAATCACCTTTATAGTAATGGAAGATAATTCAGTTACATCGCGTTAATATTAACACATTTGAGTGCCAAATGTTAACACTTATAAATGCAATATTTCGTTGATCAAGCGAAAAATAAATATTTATTCATCTACAGAGATCAAGACTTCATCGTGCTTGCGAAACGGATGCGAAAATCGTTCCTATCCTTAAGTAAATAATATCGTCTCATCGCAGAATTGAGAGACGAAGCGGTCAAAGTGTCAATATCTGAATGAATAATGCAATATTTTATTCATACAATGATACAATGAAATATAATATTAATAAAATGATCTCCAGCGAATGGAATTTCGCGTACGATGTAAAACGAGTGGACGAGTTTGTGCGTTGTGTTGCAGAGCCTGGAGGAGCGCGAACGCAAGCACGCGGTGCACAAGGAGCAGCTGTCTCGCGAGCAGAGGTTCCTCAGGCGTCGGCTGGAGCAGCTGACGAACCAGACGGGCCTGCACGGGTTGCACGGCCTCCACGGCCTCCATGGGTTAAGCTCGAGCGCTCCGACCGGCTCCTCCTGCGGTCCTGGAGCAGCCGCCGCCGCCGCGGCTCTACTCTCGAAACGGCGCAGCGTTTCCGAGTGCTCCCTCGGCACTGCCTCGTCCACTAGCTCCACGGCCAGTTCCAGGAACTCGGACAGGTCTACAGGCAGTCCCTCCGTCTCGGAGTCTGGTGAGTCCTGCATTTCCTCTATTGCTTGCTGGTGGTCTCTCTGCTTCGAAACATCGCGCTTGAACGCGCCTCGCGTTTTCACCCCCGTTGGAATACTGATTCTCGCGCCGGTGAATACGTTTTTTTTTTTTTTTCTTTTTTCGAGGGGTCATTTGGACTCGTGAGAGTCCAAATTTCATTACCATCACTCTGATAAAGTTGGATTTTTTTATTTAAACATACAGATAGAGAGGTGATCTAAATATAGATCGTAGACTCAAACTCCAATGGCCAAAGATATTGAATTGATTTCAGAGTAACGTGTAACAAAGTTAGTTGGTTAATGAACGATTCTGACAGTATATGTCAAATGCCGGTAGGCATTAAGAATCGAAGAAACGATGAATACTGCGCGCGTTTCAACAATCGTTGAAACCCCGATCAGGAATATTATTGGCTCAGCTTGGCAACTTTCTTTCCAGTTACGCCGAGAGAGTCCTTCCCCCCTGCTCATTTAAATATCGTCTGTTTACAAGCCACACGCTTGACGATCAGGGCGATCGCGTAGCATCATCTCCGAGAGACCCGCGCAAAATTCCACCGTGCGCAAGCTATTTCGCGGAGGAAGTTGAACCCTTTGCATATCAATATTTAATTTAACTTTGTAATTAGCTCGGGGCCTCCTGTGTATTCGTTTAAGAACACGTAAATCGATGGTCCTCGGGTGTTTGTGGAGGAGCGGTGGGACCTTCTCGCTTCGAAACCAGACTTATATATCATTTACATTGAACGAAAGAATGAATTTTTTTTCTCTCTTTCTATTTTTTTTCTTTTTTTCTTTTTGGTCCTGTTTGACAAAAAAAAGAGCTGTACTTGAATAAAATGATTATCAAAATAGTATGTTGATAACGTGTAAGTGATATATTTGTTTATTTGTTGTTTAAAACGTTCGGGGGATGAACATCGTTTGTAGATATAATTGAAAGTCAAGAAGACTACAGTTTTCGTACATCAACGTCTAACAGACATCCTTCTTGCGTAAAGTATATCTGTGAAACATTAAAAATAAATAATACGCTCGAAATGAAAAGAGAAGTCGAAGTGAGGCAGAGACTATTATGAAATAATGAGAAATTAAATAGACGCTGATAAGTAGATTGAAGAGTAATTAAATATTCTAACAGTTACCGAAGATTTGAGTATAAATGTATTGATATATTTTAATTTATTCGATTCTGTAATGACAAAGTTCGGAATGCAGATTTTTTCAGTGACGTATGACAGACTCGTACGCTTGTTGTTCAAAGGTAATAAAAAATGAAAACAACCACTTTGTATAAATACATACATCTTGTTTAACACGCTGTTATTTATATAATAACATGATACAATATTAATGTAGTAACTTAATATAATTATTTGTCTTACGAATTAATTTGGTCGATTTATACATGAAACATTTATGTATAAAATACGAAAAAAAAAGAAGAGAAGGTACTTACTCAAGAGGTAGATCGTGAAAACAATCCGTCGAATAGTTTTTATATGCTCAATCTTGAAATGCATATATATAATGCATATACTTTTGAATTACATTTGCAATTACGTCGATTCAACACGAATTAATTCGATTCATTTGTGTACGAAGTATATTAATAAAATACGACACTCTCTTTTTACTTAAAAGTTCACGGGATCACAGTGAAATCGCGAGGTCTTTCGATCGCGGCTCGTAAATTCGGCGGCTCGCGAGAATCGACGAAACCCCTTGGAGAGAGCGTGCAGGAGATCGGGCATTTTTACGGGCCCTCAGCAGCAATCGTTGCGTATTATCGGCGTATTATTCGCCCCGGCAACGTCGAGAGAGGAACGGGCCGAGTCAGCAGCCCGTTAGCAAACTTCCGGCTCGTTCTCCGCCGCTTATGAAGTTCTGCTACGTAAGATGGAGGCCACGGAAGTTGGAGGCCGGCCGATAAAAACTTGCGCACGCGACGACAACGTGTTCCTATGCACGGCCGGTATCTTTCTTTCGTTTTCCACTCGATCCTCGATGTTCCTCCGATAAACGAAAAATTCACTGACGTTCGTGACGAAATTTTGAGACTTTTCACCTACAAAGTGCACACGGTACGTCCCAGTTGTGAGTGAAACTAAAATTTAAATTATTTTCGCTGCTATCGCGGGTAACTTTAGTTTTTCTTTTTCGAAGAATACGGAATATTTGCTAAATTAATTTAGTAAAAGCGAAAGCTAGTAGAAGCTAAATTAATTGGTAAAAGTTATTCGGCGCTGTAATAAGGAAACTGCGATTTGTAGACGAGAAGGTTCAACGTCATTCTCCGAGAAATTAATTTAACACACGTTCGATTTTATTTTAGGCTACCAGCGATAATTTGACTGTTCAATCATTTCCAATCGAATGCTCTTGACAAAAGGCAGCGAAACGGTATATAATTCTCAACCGATTAGCCAGATTTAAAGCCACGATCATTTCACAGATAATTCCGGATTTATTCGTCGAATCTCGCATACGCAAGATTTCAGAATATCCATCGAAATACTTCCTGCGTCCGACAATAAAACCGAGGAGTAATTCTGCCAGAGTTTTCTATAAATATCATTGGCAAGTCCAATGCCAGAAACGAACGATCTCCGCGCCTAACGACTGATGCGATTCACGGGTTTGATGGGAAATAACCAGCATGCATCTTCTATCTGGTCGCGGTGTTCGCGATTTCCGGAAAGATACAGCCAGCCCTTCATCATCGAGTTCTGCCCGATTTCAATCTGCGGCGCGAACGTAACTTGCGCGAGATCGAATCGTGACGATAAGCCGACCGAGCCGAACGTTTTTTTTAAAACTTGCCACCATTCGTTTCTTCTTCTTCTTCTTCTTCTTCTTCTCCTCGTTCTTCGCCGCCTCTAACCGCCTCTTATTTTTCTTCAACATTTCTCGGTCATCGTTCGTTTCGACGCGCGAACCTCTCTCGTTTCCCGGCGCCTGAAATATTACGGCCGCCGCTATAAATTAGACGCGCGACCTTCCCCGAGTCGAAGTACGTATGCTACGCGCGTCGTTTGTGAATTCGACATCGTCGGCGATGTAACGTCGGGTGGAACTTAATTGGCGAGTCTGGAACTTGCCGGTGGTTGCACGGCCATGGCGTCGAGACGGAGACGTGGATTCCGGCGTGGAATTTTCGAGCGGAGATTTCGCAGTGAACTCTGGGAACAACGTTAACAGATTTGACATTCCGACTGACGCACTGACGTGAAAATACACAGAGCGCATCGAAACGTCCGATTCATTTTGAAATCAGAATACAGTGGGCAGAAATTTCTGTATTTATTTGAAACGTGTTTTACTCGAAACGTAGACTTAAATTTCGACGATTCATTTCAAAATCGCCACAAAATGTAGAAGATGATAATAAATTTGACATAGTTGTGCATAAATTTCTGCACGATGAACGCATGATATGAAACAATCGGGACACGTATAAAAATTGAAAGGAGATTGAAAATTTTAAAGCAGTTCAGTACGAAGCCTCTTTGTTCGAGCGCGAATTAGCAAATTAAACAAAATATCTTTAATTAAACGAATATCGAACAGAGTGAAAGCTCTCGAGGGGGCCTCGATTTCCCCTGTCCCCGAGACGAATCTCTCGCGTGTCGTTCGAATTTCGAAACGCGTTTCACGCTCGCCGCGGAAAACAATCGCACGGTCGAAAGGGTTAATGAACTGCGGGAACGTTGCGTGCCGGTGGCCTGGCCGGCAAGATAACGCTAATAAGGCGCGGAATAGCGGCAGCTAAATTATCACTGGGAATAATGGAAGCTCCTTTCGCGGAAACGCGTCGACAGGATCGGGTTCAGCCCTCTTATCACTCGGAAATCGAACACGAAACGGGCTTCGAACAAACAGGCTACTCGAATCCGCGCGTCGAATATATTACAGAGCGATGCGAGCGCGTATGTGTGTACTGTTTCTTCGGAATAACGCGCAATGGCTGCTGCGCCAATCCAACAACAGAGAAATTTCTTTCTATCTTACTTTCTCTTGCGAACGTTCCGTCTTGGAAATCGACGCTAAACAAACGATTGCCAACGAGATCGTGCATTTTCCTTTTTTTTTTTTTTCAAATCAAGCTTGAAACTGAATGAGAGAAGAGGTATCAGGATCGCGCGGCGAAGTCTAGTTTTAACGCATACATCTATGTCTATCTAATTAATTTTTACACGTTCAACTAAATTTCCAATCTCTTCTTGCCCCTCTTAGTAACAGTCAGACCATCCCCTTACGTTGAGAATCTGAAAACCAAGAGACACAACGCCTCCGCCTGCCACGCGTCACACAAGCTTCCACTCCCTCGGAATCTGGTTGTCGAAAATTTTCTCTTCGACAACCGTGCACGCTGCACGGAGAAGTTGTTGATGACATCGAGTCGCCCGCTCGTGCATACGCGCGTTCGACGCCGCGAGGTAGGCGAAGTTTGCGGGTAAACGGGCGTTTAATGGCCGAGTCGTCGTTTCGTTTTCGGCAATATGCAAAAGTTTGTGTCCCGGGGCGGACTTCCACGGGTGTCGTTAGCCGTCGGTGGCCGGTGCTATATCGTGCTATATCGTGCCGCAACGGAGGAGGCCACGTGCAAACGGAAGCCAGCACCGCGCTCGCTCTAATCCCTTTAAGGGGGAGCAAAATTTTGAGGGTTAATCACGTTACCGGTGATATATCGCTGGTTGTTTTCGGCGACGGCGAAGCCTCTGAAAGGATTGAAGCCCGGCAAAAATGACCGGCCCCCGAAACTAGCCTCTCTCTCTCTCTCTTTCTATCTATCTATCTCCACTTGCTTTTCTCGCCGACGCCGCGACGCCTTTTTCCTTCAGCGCCGCTTAACTCTCGCAAGTCGGTTCGCGCAATTAGGGGTTGAATTGTTTTCCTCTCTCTCTCTCTTTCTTCGTCCTTCTTTCCCTCGTTTTTTATCGTTCTTAGTGTTCTTTTCTTTCGGTATCTCTCATTCTTTTTTTTTCACTCTCTCTGTGTCCATCTGTGTTTGTCTTTTTTCTTTTTGTATTTTCATATCTTTCAATCCTTCTGTTCCTGTCGACGACGATGTTAAATGTAACAATTGATTAAAAAGTCACTTGCCGTGGACACTTCTCGAGTGGATTATTAGGATCCATTACAACCCCCTTCCAGTTCATTGATATAATAATCGTGCGTATTGGAAGATCTATATAATTCTCCAATGACGACGACGACGACGATATTTTCCAACGAATTTTCCAGCGAATTCGACGGCGTTTCGTTGCATCTTCGATTTTATCGACTTAATTATTCAATTGCTCGAACGAAAGGTCGTCCGTGGTACAAGTTCGGACACCGGTGAAATTTGTCGTTGCATCAGACGAAGAGGCAGGCACTGTCGTTAGCCGTTGACAGTGGCAAGTCTGATTGCCGCTGACAATAGAGAGGTCGCGGGAGGGAAGTGAACCTGGCAATGTTCCTAATACGTGTGATATTGATGTTCGTGAATCTCGGCTCCACGGCCGCTCCGGACTCTCTCGCCCTCCTTATCTCGATTGGAACGCGGAGGTCGCCAGTGTCTTGCGTGTTATCGGGGCGGCGTTGGTGGGAAAATCAAACGGGATTCGAATACCGTTTGGCGGTGGATTGTTGTGCCGCGGGCAAATTGGCCGTTCACACGGCTAATTGCAAGTAGCCGGCAACAATGAGGCAACGTGACGGCCGCATGGCATTACGTCAATGGCCGATGGCTCTTAATTATGACCCGCGACCACTTCCATTCGATTTGCTTCCGAGCAAATTGCGACACAGGACGGTGGGCGAAGGAAGGGGGCTCTATCGATTATCTTCCCCTCTGTTCTTCCTGTTTCCATCGCGATCTCTCTTTCTCTCTCTCTCTCTCTCTGTCTCTCCCTTTCTCTTCGAGCTCCCTGTTGCCTTCAGATCGAACTCTGTAAATTCTGGAGTTGTTTTTTAGGGGGGGGGGAGAGAGAGAGCACAATAGCGAAATGAAAGATTCAATTTTTGTCTTTGGGAACAGTTGATTTGTCAAATACACGTTACATCACGTGTATAGTATATTGCGGATGATATTTCGTGAGGAGTTTAAAGATGCGGGATGTTAAGATATGTAAAATATTCAGAGTATATCGTTCTTTATAACGATTTGTACAATTATGTTTCTGAATTGGCATTAAGTTTGACGAACCTTACCCGTATCTTTCGAACGGTAGTAAAAAAAAAGAAAAATCGAGTAAAAAGATTATACACAAATTGTAGATCTTTATGCAGATACACATATAACTGAAAATACATTAAGCAAATTGAACGAAAAGCACGTTAAACACATCAAATGAAAAAGGATCAATTAAATTAATTAAAACTCGATAACGATTGAACTTCGCAGTGAAACATTTACACTTTGTATAATTTTATACCGTTTCGTATTACGCGCACTCGGCGCGATTTTCCATTTTAAAATCCCCCTATAAATACATCCGCCTTTGGACGGAGGTATACGGAGGTATACGGAAGTATTTCAGTCGATAGTAGCTTAGGAGATCCACCATCCTTAATCCACGGTGGCTTTTAGTGATCCTGTTCCACTGGATTGTCCACGTTTTCCTTAGCGGGTTCCGGTGTTAGCCATACACTGGTTCGCTCACGGAGGCTTACCTCGTGGCTCCAGGTGATCTGATTCGTCCACGTTTGCCTATCCTTTGGTTCTCGATGTTAACCATACACTGGATCGTCCGATCCTTCACTAGAATCCTAGCTTATCCGTAAACCTGGGCCACGTGCTTGACCTTAGTCCTTTACTCTCGCAGCCGTAACAATTATTTGGGGTTGAATCTCAGGGGCTGTCGTATCTCGAGAGGAGTTCTTTTTAGGATCCCTGTTTATTGGCTATTGGGACGCTTGTGAGGTAAGCTTTCAAGAATTATCTTGCTCCATATATGTATATATACATATATATACGGTACTGTCTCTCGGGCAAAGTATATTTGCACATTTGCACGTTTGTAAATTATCGCGATACGAAATGTGAAATTCAAACGCAGTTTGACTTGATTTTAATACACACACACACACACACACACACACACACACACACACACACACACACACAGTTGACAGATATTGGTATAATATTATATTCATCATACATTATACGAATGTAATATTTACATTTACTTACTCTTGTATAAAAATTATATTGCACAAATAAATATGAACAGTAGAGTGGCTTTAACACTTTAAGTATTTAGCATACATATATGTATACACTATTTGCAAGTTTTAAATATTAAAAAAAAGAGGATTTTAAACACTTTATAAGCATTTATTTATTTATATATTTATTTATTAGTTAAAGTTCTATACGATCTTTGGATCTTATTTTGCAGTCAGAACTGGTCCAAAAGTCTCTTTCTTGTCGAATACTCGATTGCGAAATTACGATTGATTCGCTAGCAGAATTTCTGAGGAACAGTTTCATAGATGGAGGAAAAATGTGAAAGAAAATGCAGACTACATCACTTCTCCATATTACACGTTTCTCCTCTCTTTTCCATATTTTCATGTTCCTATCCGTATTTCCGCTCGTTTTTCCACAATTTACTCCGTCATACTTCAAATAAACATCTCCCGTTTCTTTTTGCATATTCATGTTTCCACGTTCGTCGCGTATTTCCGCTCATATTTCAGATAAATATTAATATACGTTTTCCCGAAAGAGAAATTGGCCACTCTTTAACGTCCTCCTTTTCACCATGTCGATCATACGCGTCGTCGCAGACCATAGAAATGATCGAGAAACAATAGATCGTCGAATCGGGAAGTAGAAACGGAAAATGGGGAGAGGAGAAGCCGAGAACATCGAGACGAAATTTTCAGTAGAATCCGACATCCGGTGGAGGGACTTCCTACATTCTCTTTCCGGTCATGCATCTGAGAAACCGTAAACGCGTGTCGATCCCACGTCGTATCCTCGGGGAATTGCCACGGGGGATTGTAATCGAACCGATATCCTATCCGGTAGCCCCCTTCCGCTTTAATCGACTGCCATAAATTGTTTCTGCTTGCTGAGATCGGTTTTCCTAATTCGTCGAGGCAAGGGGGACCACATTGTCGGCGAAAAGATGAACAGGGTGGCGAGAGGGATGGTCGAGGTTGGCCTTCTCCAGTCGAAACGTCTGCTTGGTTTTTCCAACTTCGTTCTTCTGTTGCTTTCATGGGTCTTTCCGTCAGGGGTTTCATCGTCATGGATGGTCGATTATGGTTTTTCAAGTGTGGAAGTGAGATGTTGTTCGCGATACGGTTTAACGGAATGAATTATTAGTTAATTTAAAAATACAATTTATTAATATATTTAAATTGAATTATAATGCGTTAAATTTGGGGAGTGCAGTTCAATGAAATCAATAATAATAATGAATATAATAATATAATTATATATTAATATAAAAGGTTTAGGACTGAGTTGTTAGAAGGCTTTCAAGATTGTGATATAATTTAATAAAATGAATAATAATAATTGGCGTGTCACGCGTAGTTCTTATAATTTATATTTTCATAATGTATTCAATTTGGGATTCAATATATTCGATATTTCTTGGATGGAATTTATTATTTGTTGCGTGTGTATATTAAAAAGTAGATTTCTCTTTGAAACGAATGACAATTGACAACAATAATAGTAATTGAAATTTTCGTTTCAGCGATGTGTTTGACTTTGGATTCGCTGTAGTCGATATTTTCGTGGAAATAAGAGGGATTTTCATAATCTTCATTTCGATAGAAATTTCTTAATTTTCTCGATCTTATGAGCAATCAAGTTTCTCAATTCTTCTCAATTCCTTTCTTTTTGATTCGCAAGAAATACAATACTAAAGTATTAAAAAACTAAAATTTAATGCTATACAAAATTAATTGAAGAAAATTATATTGCAATTACGTTGTATAAGTTATACATTAAATCAATGTACTTATGTAAATTATATCGTGTCTTATTCTAAATGTTTCTTCCATATTTTTACTTCTTTTTTTTTCTTTTTTTGCTTAAGAGGTAGAATCTCACCATTTGCGAGAAATCTCTGTATATCAGATTGTGCTGTTTACCACGTGCAATATAGTACTATACAAAGCTCAGAAAATCGTCGAAAATTGTGCATCTAATACCCATGCACGAACGGTAAAATCTTTCAATTTTCCATCGTTCTACATTTTCATATCTTCGTGGCCGCGTTCTCGAAATTCCCCTTGGAATCGGGCAGGGGAATTTCGTTTTGGAGTAACTGTCGGAAAAACTGTCTGGAAGAAACAAGAGTGAAAGATATCCCGGAAGAAGACGGAAAGGGGCGGGTGGAGAGAGGGTGAGAGGCGACAGAAGGGAAACGCAGTCGTTATCGATGCGTTCTCCCGTGGACGTTTTGCATGGCGGCGAGTCGAGCCGAATCCACGGGGCTGGATCGAATCCAGTGTAAACTCCGTTCGCCGCTCTCTCGATCCGGATTGAATGTCAATTCGATCAGCATGCAATTCTGTCGAGGACTCGGCGGGGTTTTGTGCCGGGGCGCGTTGATCAGATCGGCAGAATGGACGTCCAAGGTAGCAAGGGGGATTCTTCTGGAAATCGTTCGACGCTGTTTCTCGTCGTGATTAAAGGTCGACGTGCGCAACGTCGACGTCCATCGATCGATTCTAATCTCTCGCCATTCTGATTTTTTTCTTTCTTTCTTTCTTTCTTTTTTTTTTTTTTCTCGATTCGATCAACCGTGTTCGCTCGCGTTTGCGGCCGTTTCACGCGACTTCTCCTTTTCGAACTGTGATAAAAAAACGATAGCTCGTTTCGAGAATCTCTCTCTCGAGGAATAAGGCTCGCTGTTTCGTTGCAAACGACCTGTACGCGTCACTGTCAAAAGTTCAATATCCCGCGAGTGGCATGTAACTGTTGCAAAAATGTTATCTTCTTTGACATTCATCGTTTCGTGCTTAAAATTTCGAATTTCGATTTAATTTTGTTAAATTATATACGGTACTATACGGCGTTAATTTCGTGTCAAAATATTGCTGTAGCAGTCACTAAATTAATGCCGTGAAATTATGCCCAGGAAATTGTATCCGTTTTGTTCAAAAATGAGAATGTACATGTAAAAAAAAGAAAAAAATTAAAAAACGATTTTATTGTAGCTACGTGTACATGCAGATTCAGCAATATTTCGTAAAAGGTACAACGTAAAATAATAACAATATGTAACTGGTGTACAAAGCGAAGCAATTAATTGAAATTACCCATTAAAAACAGTCGCGTGAAATGTCATGCACCGCGTGTGTAACACGTTCGAAAAGTAAATGATCCTGACTATACGTTTCAAATGTTATTCGAGACAATACGTCATTTGTTATCCGGCGCGCGCGGGAACAATCGGGTGCCTTTTTCGCAATCGGGTCCCGCTGCAAAACAGAACATTGTTACGCCAAATAACGCCTTCTAACAATTCGCAACGCTGCAACATTACAACGTTCAATGGGCATTAACAATTCTTCATTGTCCCCCCCCCCTCCCCGGTTGTTTTAATCAAGTAGGAATGTTATCGGAAGATAACAATTCGTTGCCCAATAAAGATAAATAAAAACTCGTACACGCACGCACGCATCGTTTTGTGTATACTAATTATTTTTACCGATTCGTTCGACGATAAAATAGGAAGAGAGAGAGAGAGAGAGAGAGAGAGAAGAAAAGGAAAAAGAGAGATCTATTCTTTTATTCGTATGGGAAAAAATATTTAATTCCATATTTTCCAGTGACTCTATTTTTCGCTCTCTTTCGTTCGACGCTGCGCGACCAGTTTCATTCGTTTCCTCTATTCGACTAACCCTTTCGCGAGTTCCTGTTTCACGGGGTTCCTGTTGGCTCGCGTGCCATTCGAACGCCTCCACTTTCACTTTTCGTGACGGTGCACAAAGGCGATCGGTTGCTAACACTGACAGTTGGCTATCGTCGCCATGTCTTTCGCTCTCATTTCGTTTGTAATATAATTATAACGTGTAGTTGTATAATGTCGATAATTAAGAAATCGAAATTTCAGACTCCAGATGCGAAAGACGTGAATTGAATTGCCGAGAAATTTCGCAGAGAAAGCCAAAAATTGACGTGAAGAATCAAGCCAAACTTGATGCGCGTAATTGTAAAACACAAAAGTTATTCTCCGACGCTACGGTGATTGAATTGGAATCAATTTTGGCAATTTAGTGAAAAACATTTTAACACAGTTAACATACGAATGGCGAAGATTTGATTTTATAATTCGGAATTGGAATTATCGTGTATATTGAAATTTGGATTTTCGGGAGGTTGTTGAGAAATTTCTCCAGGAAACTTGGAATTTTGTCTTTCGATCTGAAAGACACACAGAAATTAAAACAGAGATCTTCAACAATAAGAAGATATATACAGTGTTATATATATATTATATATATGCAATTATAATGTAATGTAATTATAATATATTATATATATGAAATTATAATGTGTATATATATATATATATACATATATACATAATTACAGAATACATTGTGAATACAGTTACACTGCAGTTAATTAATATCATTGTCACAAACATTAATGTTACTATTGCAATTATCAGTATCAGCTACATCACAGCTGGTTAATATTACAATACTTTTGTAACGACAGTTGTTAACACACATTTTCATACAACAGTTATTGACAGTGATGACCGTTTCAACCTGTATATATATATATATATATATATATATATATATTTACGGTGTAATATATCCGGTTACATCGCGATTCAGCTTCACCATTAAACAGACGTTGTAAATTCGGCTCGAGCTAGTTTATTGCCTCGTGGCACCGATTGATATATGCAAAGTAAATGCGCAATGTACAGCACGTCTATACCTAAACGATACTCCCAGAAATCGTCGTGGAAAGTCCACGGTGAACGATTACAAACCGGCGTTGAAGTGAATTCCCCCACCGATATTTCTACATTGCTATATAATGTATACCGCCGGTTCGCGAGACACATAGGACACGATACTTCACCGTGGAAAACGATGTTTTAAGACAGCTAGACGTCGGTGATTTATCGCGTCCCCGTTCCCAAGGCTTTCCATTCTACAAGGTGAATGCAACGTCGCTCATCGATTATCGTCCCGCGTTGCTCTCGTTGTCACTCCGGTGCTTCATTCGGTCAACAATGATCCGTGCACGTAATTTGCCTGTTATTGATCATCCATTTGTCACGTCGCGTTTGTTTCGCCAACCATCGTTATCGTTCCTTTCTTTTTTTTTTTTTTTTAATTCGTTATTTCCATCGCGTTACACTAATATTCGGGCACTTGAACATCGACGATGTTTCGTCACAATTTTGTACAAAGAGATCGTTCGATGATAAACTTTGGTAAATTGGGTAACTCGAGTAAGCGGCTTTCCTCGATTTTGACCATTTGGTTTCTTCAACGGGTGATCCATTTCGTCGCCAAAACAAGAAATCAAAGGTCAGAGGGTTATTGACTTTTTTACACTTTTCGTTTTAAAAAAGAAAATGTATTAAAAAAATTATGAGCAAGATATCACGCTGATGGTAAAGCGAAGACGCTTTCCATCTCGACGTCTGGCTATAAATCGTCACATTGAAAAATAATGAAAATATTGAAAAAAAATTCAGTCCCACTGAATCTACAGCCGATTTGAAGATTGAAACCTCCCCTTTTTTGCAGCGATCTCTCGAAACTCGCTGCTACGATCTTTTCCCCTCGTCGATTTGTCGAGGAGGAATCAACGAGAAACAACGAAAAATTTTTATATACTTGCGAAGATGAAAGCCTGCTTGAAGCATGGGGTCTTTCCCTTTCTCGAAAACTTTCGCTTTAGCTATCTAACAGCTTCGAAGATCCCTTCGCGTATGCCACACGATTTTAACAATCCTATAGACTGACGTGATGATAATATATAAAAATATTTGATTGAAACGATCTCTCGTTTTCTTAAATACTCACGATAGAAAGATAGCGTAGATCTCGTTAGTTTCTTCAACTAATGTATTTCGGAAATTCGCAGGGGATGAAAAAAATCGGTGATCCGCGATTAAATGACAAGTTTCACCGAGTATATTACACTGGCGTGTTTTGTGTTCGTTCGTTGTATCGCGCGGGCAGCAGTAATCTATATGTTCATCAATTTAATCTTGTTTTGACTGACGAGTAGAAAATGTATGCACAATGAGATTTTCGGTTCGCGAGGTATTACGCTGGGTTCGGTGATCGCTGGATTGCCGCAGAAATTGTCCCTAGATGACCTTAATAAGTTTTTGATTCTCGCGTGCGAATTCATCGCTCGACGGCGAGGCAATTCGATTTGGTGTTGCGATTGGTTTCAAATTAAAAGAGGAGATTAAAATCAAACGTGACGCGCTGCGAGTTCGATATTCGTAGCCTCTAGACGCGCGATTCGAATGCATGATTTATTTAGGGGAAACGAGGACGCAGTACAAAAGAAATCAACGCGTACAAAATTTCATCGGGTCCCAGTTATTCGGAAATTTGTACAGATGTTTACTATTTTATAACATGTAATGTATAGACAATATGTACACAAAGTTTTTTTTTTTATTTACACTGTTAGAAATTAAACGTAAAATATTTGTAAATCAATAATGTCTTATAATTAAAAATTTAAAATGTTAAATCGTAAGTACATTTAATTTTCTTGATAATAATGTTCGTAATGTTACATATATATCGTACAATACCTTGTTAATTTACCTTAACTAACTATAATAATAAATTAATTTTATTATTAAACCTACATTATTGAAAAGGAATAAGAAATGATCATCGTAATAACGAAAAATTAAATTAATCAGCCTAAATATATTTATATCGTTTGAAAATTAATATTCAATTATTAAATTATTCTGATAATCTTTATTCTGATTACAATTATTCTGATAATCTTTATAATTCAAAATAAAAAGAGAAACAAAAATGTAGAAGTAATCTTTCGTCTTGGTAGAGAATTGTAATTGTAAATAATCGTACAATCTTCTGTCAATAAATTTTTTTTTTTATAATTTCAAATTTACCCTAAAATGCTACATTGTGTAGAAATTTTATTGTTGCACGAAGTTTCCTGATGATAGTGAGGAAATCAATTTCCCTCATAGCATTTCCTAGAAGTTCTCTTGTTTTCTCGCTTCTACGTACATTAGAAACTTCTACTGCTGTTCTTCCAGCTCGACAATTCCATTTCGAAAAGATTGGAACCAACCAAACGGAGCAAACAATCGTCTCGCAAGTTCAAAATCTCCCAATTTACTCATTTACGTTTCCTACGTGCAACACCAATGTTCCATCGTTCGAACGTGTAAAGTTGCACAGTTACGCGGGACAACCTCACGGCTTGAAATTGCCTCAATCACCATTAACAATAACAAATGGTGAATTCCTTCGCCTAACTCCAAAATTACCCAATTCTCGCGCAATATTTCGTGCAACGTCATACCTTGTTAACTTTGTTTCTGAACTTCCACTATTATGCGAAACAACACCATTAATATGATACAAAAATCTGATACAAAGTCGATGATTCAGATTTCTGGTTTCTTCGATCGAGATTTTTTTTTTTTTTTCTCTTTGTGGCGAAATTAAATCAAGTTTGAGTATTTTCTGTCGAATTATTTTAATGGAAATCGAGTGTATCAAGGGTAAAGTCAGTATCAACAAATGCAACGAAATCTTTCAAGAGCTTAATCTCTTAACGTGCAGATGTTATATTCGCCGACTGTATAAACTATAAGTAAACTTCGTAGAATGAACGATGCATGATTTCCCAAGGTCTCGAGAATCGAAACGTTCAAAATGTTAAATACTTCGATTCGATCAAATCGGAGATAACAATTAAGCAAACAGGCAAAACGCAAGAACATTGACTAACAAAAAAAAACAAGAAAAATCTCTCGAGAAGCTCGGTATTTCACCTTCAAAAATTTCAAAATTTCTCAACGAAGGTAAAACAGTTGAACAACACCGGAACGTCCTCCTCCTTTTTGCGGGGGAAAAATACGATAAATATCGAGCGTAGGGGGAATTTCCCTAGCCAATTGCACCGTGACCCGTTACGATCCATCTGGAAAACATTCATCGTGGCCCTGGCACGCTGGAGGGCAATTCGAAACGCGTTTCCTCGTCGGTGTGTTCCCAGCCGGAGAGGAGCTGTCTCTTCGTCGTCGGATCGTTCCGCTGCCAGGTCGATTCTCACTAGATGGATCATGATCGAGTCTGGCCGATTGAGGGATCAGATGGGTTAGAGACCTGAGCGAGAGGGGGAGGTGGGGTTAATCAGTGCAATCATGAGATTAGCGTGGCAGAGGAGAGCAAAGGCAGGCACGTAGCGTTTCACAGGAAAGAGGGGAGGGGGGACACGTGAGGGTGGTTGGATGGAGGGGGAGGGTGGCGCAGTTCGTATATCGATTCGATATCCCCAGACCTCAAGAGATTCGCTTTGATGCATAATCACTTTGGTCTCACGTATCGGCTCGTCCGAAGGAGATTGAAATATTAGTTATGAGAAGCTAATCTCTCTTTCTCTCTCTCTCTCTCTCTCTCTCTTGTCTCTTCCGCGAAGATCTGTCCGTGTTTTTTCTTTTTTTTTCCCCCCTTTCCTTCAGCTTTTCACGCTGGTTCTTCATAGAGGGAGGGGGGAGGGAAATTTCGTATGATTGGAATGATTGACCGGTTTGTTAGGAGATATTGGCCTCAATTGCGGGGAAATTGGAAGCGAGTTGCCTGATATGGACGAGTTTGGGGGGGGGGGGGAGGTTTGAATAATGCGATCGTTTGGCAATCAACCGTCGAATTGCATCGTTGGGTCATAGACGACTGTAGCAATTTGCTTTTGTACTTTTTATTGTTTTTTTTATTAAGATCGTGCGTATTTAATTTCATCTCGTGTTTTGTACTCTCTCTGACGTAGAGATGGCGACGAAATTTGACGTTAATATTCAATTCTAAAAGTTGAGCGGCACGAAATTTGCTGAATCGTTTACGGGCTGTTTCAGTAACGAGTGATAACAGTCGCGCGTTGAATTTCAATGTCGATTTATTTTTAACTCTTGCTTGTTATTTATTAGATGGCGAATTTTTATGAATTTTTGAAAACTTAAAAGCTACAGAATTACTTCAGTTACAAGTAACATATCCAACACGAATACGAAGCGAATCAGCTGGCTCGTAAATCATTTAGTGATATGAAAAAAATACTAAAAACACTCGAGCAGATGTTGCAGTTTTTCTAGCTCGATTTGCAATGTTTCTTTTTCTAAAGGAAAAACTGAAAAAAGAAAAAAAAAAAGAAAAAAATCCCAACCTGTCGCTGCAAAACTCCTGCCGATTTTCTATTTTCAACGATCTGACCGAGTTTTTACGTGACGGCGATTACGTGACAAAACGCAGGGCTGGCTGGCGATGTGTCGCGATCGACGACAAACGAGTGGTTTCAACGTCACTAACCAGACGACAGGAACTATTAGCAACGCCTCGGGACAGAAACCTTATCCGGACGGTCCTTATCGTGTTTAGTAATTCGCCTAATCGCTTCGGCCAGTAGCTTCGAGGCATTAAGGTCTTCCGAGGAAATCGTCTCGAAATAAGCAGCCTTATGGACTCCGGATTTTCCACCGCCGCGACCCTAGTTGTCGTTATGGACAACTCATTATACGAACCGGTGCAAATTCATGAACTCCATTATGGTTCCCTGTATCTATATATCTTGCGGTGGGACGCTAACTGCCGTTTATCGACACCGTGTCATTCGATACTGGAGAAATGACGAATTTTGAACAAATCGTTGCCCTTGATATAGAGGCATCGTGCTTAACCCTGTCTCGTTAACTATGTGTAACTTTGTTGAAATCAAGTCATTGCTGGCAGATGGGACAGAAATAGTTTATCTGTGTGTATACGTATCGTAAGAAAACTATGTGTTATTTTGAACGTCCCGAATTTTAATTGTCGAAACTTCGGGACCGTTTCGTTTCTCGTGATTTCCTCAGAATATGGAACAGAAACGAGCAAACGTTTAAGGGAAATTTTCCTTTTAGTTAGTCTCGAAGTTTTAACGTTTGAATTCTGGACACTGTGTGTGTGTGTGTGTGTGTGTGTGTGTGTGTGTGTGATGAGAGAATCGTAAATTGAAATTGAAGTTTAACAAATTTACATTTCGAACGTACATGAAATCAATGCCTCTTACAATTAACAATTAACCATCTTAATATTTTACAGTTTTCCTACATATCATCTAGATATTATGAAACATTGTCGTAGAAACAGAACGTGTAAAAACAAGACGGGCATATTGTTTTTCGGTGGAAGCATTTCGTAAAAATGAGAAGAACAGCCGAATTATACGAATGGTTCAAAGTGTTAGAATAGAACAAAATACTCGCCGAGCCAACTCGAAACAGAAACGCGTCGTTTATTTCGAACTTACTCTTTTTGCACGAACGAGACGTTTAGGAGCAGAGTGCGAATTTTCATGCACTTTGCGGATGAAATTTGAAGATGCAGGAATATACAAAATATAAATTATAATATTTATTGAATATGTATATTACTAAATATTCTAACGACCCAAAGTGGCCCAATTTCACTTCCATCTCGACGAATCTGAAATCGCATTCGACATCCGACGAACCAGCAACAAGATCGTGACGAGAAAACCGTATTGTGCGTACGTGAAAAAACGATCTGACGTGAAATCTACGTAAAATTTCGAGGAATTTGCGTGCGAGAAGCGCGTGTGCACCGGCCGACGACGCGTTAAAAGGTGCAAATGGTGGAGAATGGCCGAAAGAGAGGCGAACGTAGCGCGACAGAGAGAATTAATTCCGGCCTACGGCTGTCCCTGGTTTACCGCAGACGTTCTGCCCGTGGTCTGTGAATTTTTCATGCGTCCTTTCGTAGTCACGTAATGAAGGATGAAAGTTACAGCGCGGCCAAGTATGTTGGGAGATAAGGGAATGTAATTTTAAAAGCGGCGCCACCCGAATCGCGTCGTTTAATGGCCGGCCGCTGGCCACGCCTCGCGATTACACGAGTCGTGTTGGAAATCACGAAAATTCCCGTTGTTACACGACGGTTCAAAAAAAAAAAGAAAAAAAAAGAAAAGAAAAAGAATAACTTCTCGAGTGATGAATCGTCGATGCGTTTTTTTTATTCGACACTTATAATTGGGCTAATTAACACTTGAGTGTTTAAACGTCATTCAAACGTTGAAGTGAAAATTTAAAATAATACGCTGTAAATGGATATTTTTTTTTAAAAAGAAATAACATATTGTAGTAAATATGTTAAATGTGTATGCTTTTTAATTCGATATTAAAACTTCTAGATTTTCGGTGATGTGGAACACCCAAAAGATTAATTTTCCATTGCTTGAACGAAATTCTATGTTAACGAACATACATACTAAGTATCTTGTAATTTTCAAACACAGTAGCAGGCGCGAGGGAATTTACAAAAAAGACACCACGAGTGTCGATAATCTACTAAATATTACATTCTTAATTATACATTATATAATATCTGTTTCGAATTATTTCAAAGTATTTGTTATACTTGTCAAATATAATTCTCTGTCCTAAAAATATGGCACATTTCACTTCTTGAAAATATACCATTTATTTCTTAAATTCCCTTTTGTTGTATTTTTAGATTTCTTTCGAACTTGATCAGAATAGTCATAGTAGTTAAGTTTCGTAACAGAGTGAATAAAATTCAATGTTAGAACTTTGTTCAACAACTGTACACTTGTAGAAAACCAAGAAGAACATTTGTATTTCTCCTCTGTATATATAACTTCTATACTATATAATTTCTATCTTCCAAGATAAGATCTTTCGAAAACTATTCTAAGCTCTTGATATCATTGCATAATTCAACAAAAATTTTCCCCGAAAACCAAACTGTATTACTCATCACGTAAACAACTGAAAACCAATCTCTCTATTTAACTACCACAGCAAACTTCTATTTTTCAAGATGAGATTTTTCGAAAACTAGTTCTACCCCCTTAATCGTTGTGTAATCTTCAGAAAATTTCCCTAGAAATGCAAAACGAACATTCATCGTGTAACCATCGTATAAACCAATCACTATATTTCATTACCACAGCAAACTTCTATTTTTCAAGATGAGATCTTTCGAAAACTAGTTCTACCCGCTTAATCGTTGTGTAATCTTCAGAAAATTTCCGTAGAAATGCGAAACGAACATTCATCGTGTAACCATCGTATAAATCACTATATTTAATTACCACAGCAAACTATCTGTCTTTCAAGATGAAAGTTATTCTACGTTCTTAATCGTTGCATAATCGCGGGAAAATCGAAACGAATGCCTCATCGTGTAAACAACGAGCGAAGAGCCCCGGTCCCTTCATCTAATCTCGATAAAACATCGGGCGAACTTCTTTGCGAACAGACAAAGTCGCTGGAAAATCCTTTTGAAACACTTTCGAACAGATAGCCCGCGGAACGGAAGGAAGTGGCGCCGGTGGATTCGCTGGAAGCGCGGTTAATTCATCGACGTCGCGCATCTTCGTGTTCTTGCGGCCACGTAGCGTTCGGTGGCCCCGGTTGTATCGATTACGGCATATCCGATTCCCCTCGTTCTTTTTGCTGTCGTCGTTGCCGTCGTCCCTCGGCCGAGTCTACCAAGTCGTCTGCCTCAGCTTTGTTCGAACGGTAGGTAAAACACTAACGTCGACGTAAATGCGAGAGACAGCGTTTCAGTTTTCACCGTATCGGAGCAACGTGGTGCAACGTGGCCAAAGAGAAAGAGAGAGAGAGAGAGAGAGGGCGGAAAGGAGAAGCCATCGTTACGCGACTGTGGTATTCACGATTCTCCTGCCGAGCTATTGTCGTCGAGTTTCGAAGAAGAAAAGATCCCGCTCGTGACGCGGGATAATTAGCTCAGGTATAAATGTCGCCATTCTCGCGTCCATTCTCCTCGACGCGCATGATCTTTCGGCTCGCGTTTCCAGACGAGTCTAACCTAACGCGTCCTCTCTTCGAGCCTCTTTTTTCCCCCCTTCGTTCTTTGAAATGATACGTTTGTACGTCAGTGTTATTGCTCGAATCGAGATTAATTTCTAGATCACGTTCTCTTATATATATATATAAAATAATCATTTCTTGTCAACAACAATTCTCCACCTTACCTCGCCAGATCGTTTCACCTCGGTCTTTTCCAACAGCTAAAAACGAAGAGTAAAAAAAAAAAATCGTAGAACGAAAACGCGAAACAGTTGAGATGTTGAGCTATGAAAGATATTCTCAAAAAAAAAAAAAAAAAAAGAAAAGAAAAAATCGCGAGTTCTACAGAAATCGAGACGCGAGTCCCATCCTCCGACGAAGTCAATTAAAGCTCGAGCAGCCCGATTCCTAAGAACCATCCCTCGAGCCACGGATCGTCGACATGTTCCACCCTTGCGAGGCCATTAGCGGCTGCGGAGACGCGGCACAATATCCCGGAAGTATCAATTGTGCCCCGCTCTCAGAAGAGATTCCCTCCCCCTCCCCTCCACCCCGGAAAGTCGAAGTATTCGCCTCACACCACCCCCGCAACACTTTCTACCACTGTGCCATCTATTCTCACCCTCTATTTATCTCTCTCCATCTCGTTTCTCATCGTTTACCTCCGAGTTCGACGAAGTCCACGTTTCATATCTGTATAACTGGCGGTTGGGTATTTCGACGAAAGCCAACCAGCAGCCATCAACGACAACAGCAACAACAACAACAACAACAACAACAACAACCAGCGGCGAGTAATAGGAGAAAGCAGTGGTGGTGTGGTGGATACGCGAATGAGAATGCAGCGATGGTAGTTTCTCTCGACGTCGACGTCGACGACGCCGCGTAATGGTCACGACTGTCACGGGGGCGGCGTCGTTTTCACGGCGAAACGGCGCGTCGTCGTTCCTCTCGCGTGTCACCAACGCCGCGGATTTTCACCGCGGAGGTTACAAAACGACCCTGGCGCGGAGAGACGACGACGACGTTATCCGTGGAAATTGAGAGAACCGGCGGCAGGAGGGTGAGAGAGAAAATTGAAAAGTGGAGATCACGGTTTTGGACGTGTTGCCGAGCTATACACACGGCAAGCGACAACGTGTATTAACCCTTTGATCCGTGCGAATGCATCGTGGTTTTTTCTCTCTTTTTTTTTTCTTTTTTTTGGAATCAAACGATAAAAGATTAAGATTAATTTTCTGACGAACGTGTGACGAGGAATTCTTAACCGTTGATATCGACGTATAATAACTAAGTCAAAAAGAAAATATCTCGTGATATTTTCGTTTTGTTATCGTTCAATTCACAGTTTATAGGCTTAGCTGTAATTCATTGTTAATTATAATTAACTTAGGTCGTTTGACAGTCACACAGACGCGTGTTTTTAATGGAGAAAATTCTGTTGTTAAAGAGTTAAAGAAGTGTAGATATCGTTTGGTTGTAGATGACTGTAAAAGTTTAAGTTGGACATTCTGTGACCAAATACGCAGAACGTAAATTCTCTAATAAAATTAAATTCTCTAATGAAATTGAATTAACTCTGAATTACTAATGAGCCAACGATGTCACTTGAGAATTAACCAATGTGTATATACGACACGTGAACCGCATATTAAGAAACTGAAAATTTAGTAATGTTAAGAGACAAAGAAATCCACTGCTGAATCACAGAACCGATTCATTCACACTCAAAGAATATAGCGAATTCGCAGCGTTGTCGAGCGTTGTCTAATACCGACGCTGAGATATTAATAAAGTCCAGTTATTTTCGTTGGAAAATATACACGAACAGAGATGCAACAGAGATGCAACGACTGTCCCGAAAAGAAGTGAAAAAGAAAAAAAATACACGAGCAGTCGTGCGATTAGAAATCATTACGTACAAAATTACGTTTACGTGGAATAGGGACCTTCGGCCCTAAAATAGAGAACCGGGGGGGGGGGGGAATTGAAAAGGAAGAAGTGGCGAACTAACTCGCCGGATACGACGTTAAAGATAGCTGAACGAGACTAGATAGTTAGATAGGACGAAGAAACAGCCGAGAATTTGCAACGGTGGAAAATTGTAGCTGCGAAACGCGCGTCGGTTGATTGATCGAGAGGAAGACGTAGAAATGAAGGGGAAGACTCTCCGCAGGATGTGGTTCGTAAGATGGGGGAGGTTGCGAGAGAAAGAAAAAAAGAAAAAAAAGGAGAAAAAGGAAAAACAATGTGAGAGCGTGGAATTGGAAGTCGATGAAGATGAGGATTGAAGGCGTGTTGATCTTATGACTGGCTGAGAAAATGACGAGAGAAATTGGTATGGGATAAGTTATGGAACGATGGGGAAACACGCGGTGAAGAGTGATGAGCATGAGTGCTAATGGATAAATGGGAAATGGGTAAATTAATCGATTTTCTTGCAACTGCGTGAATCGTAGATCTTTCCAACAGCAAGTTACAAATCACCTTTCTTGACGTGGAATTACATTTGAAGTTTAAAACAGTCGGAAAAGAAGAAATTTATATTATGATTTCTTTGAAGTGAATAAATTAATAACATTCGATTCTTGTATGAATTGTAGATCTTTGTATGTTACAAATTTAACAAACAATTTAATCGTACTATTTGACGTAAATTTGACTTACATTGAACGATGTTTAGGAGAGTTGTTTTTGAGAAAGAAAAAGTGTATATCGTGATTAAAGTCGATAAAATGAATAAATCAATGATAAACAAAGTGATCAATTATACGAATATACAAGTTGTAGATTTTTACGAACCTAATTGTCCCACTTAATCATCCTATTCGACATAAAACCACATTTGAGGTTCGTAAAGGTTGAGAAAGAAAAAGTCGATGTAAAATTACGTTAAAATGTTAAAGAGAAGATTGATCAACAAAATTAATAAATTAATATTTCACATAATTATACAAGTTGTAAGTTTTCATCAATTACAGGCCAGTTGACGTTTCTGTTCGACAGAGACCTGTGTCTACAACTTTTTACAAGTTTCTGGCTCGTCGATACATCTTCATTTCTAATCCACTCTTATTTATCGAATTGCCATTGAAAATTACCCAAATTTCTCCCGAACGAGAACGACACGCCTGTCAAAAACAACCGAGAACAAGAGAAAATAGAGAGGAGAAAAGAGAAAGAAAAGAAAAAAAAAATCTCCGCCGAAGGGAACAATACGAAATAAGCGAAGAAGAGAGCAGCAGGCTCGGCAATATTCCGCGGAGGGGATCCTCCGTTGCGCAAAAAACACCGTCCGAAAACATCGCTTTAAAACGCTTCGCGAAAACCGCGATCAAACGGACCGGTGGTAGATAGCCGGCGAAGGAAAGAGAGAAAGAGAAAACGAAAAAAAGAAAAGAAAAAAGAAAAAGAATGATTCGCACAGAGAGAGCGAGGCAGCTTTATTAAAAAGCACAAAAAACTCTAGCATCCAACCGGATAGATAGAGTTCGAGGGGCACAGAGAGATAGAAACTGCACGTACCAGCATGTGCATTTGCGTGTATGTGTGTGTGTGTTTTCGCGAGAAAGAGAGAACGTACGGTATGCGAACTCCAGATTGGAAGGGAAAGGCGCGCGAACGCGGACGAGTTGGAAAACAGCAGGAAACATTCTCGCGAAACCATCCTCCGTCTTTCCACATCCCCCGCCGTTGCTGTGCACTCTGTCCAACGGCCTGTTCCGTGCCATTGGCTGCGTGCAAAGTGATTAAAAACATGGGAACGGGTGGCGATTCTCTCTCGCCGACCATCAACGTCGCTCTCAGTTTTCCTCTTCCATGGCCGAGCTCTATCGGCCTTCCTGTCCGCCGCCAACCCCCTGTTTTCGGCCTCGGCCACCGCAAATGCCCGATGGGGTAGGGATTTGCCGCTCCTCGAGTATTTTATCTGCTCTCGGGGACAGAAACCGGGGGTGGAAAACCGGGCGATCGCGCGTTCTGGGTGACGTTGAAACAGCGGTAGAAAATTCCAGTTACCGCGCGCAGCTTGAAACTATATCTATTTCTCGATCGTTCCAAGATTCAGGTTCCTCCGAGAGGCAAATATTTTTTGGCAATTACATCTGGAGGCACGTCGCGCGACTGAGAAGTCGCTACAAAGACTGCGAAGAGCGAACGAAAATTTCTTTACGCCTACGGGAATTTCTTTGCGTGTCAAGATGGACTTTTATTTCACGATCCCTGCCAAAGTATTTGCATTATTTTATTATTTAGTTAAATATTTTAAATATTTAATTACGAGTGATAGTCTCGCTGTTGAATTTAAAATACTTGGAACGAACCTTACAGTCTTATACTTCTTAAAGGTGATTACATAAATTTATAAGAAAGCATATCTGCAGCTTCTCAGTGCTCAATGAAACTCTCGTAAAATTAGAATTCAGTTTTAAATTTCAATATAAACATAATTCCAATCCTCTTAAAATCGAAATCTTTTGCCACTCTGCATTGGCTAGTTACTGCAAGTGGAAGATGAGCAAAGGGGAGCGTGAAAGGAGAGGAACGAGGTTTCGGATATTTCGATGATTCTTCATGAGCCAGGGTGGAAAGATTTTTTTCTCTACATTCTATGCGCTACTTACTCGGCGAATTTTTTTCCGACCACGATCTTCCACGCGTCGAATTCTCCTCGATTTAATGTTTTAATACGTTCGGCCGGTGGCTGCTGCTGGCCACACCGGACCTAGTGATTTATTCGTATTTATGGCCGGCCCGGTTAATCCTACGAATGGATGGATGAACACCGGCTTTCCGAACGATGGATAACGTTGCGCGGCTCCAGGATAATTATTTCCGATGGAAATTCCCCTGTTACGGAGCTGAGTCTTTTTTAGTTAGACGTCGGGGGTTGTTTTTTCCTTCCCTTTTCCCGACTTTTTTCTTCTCACTTCATTTTCTTTTTTTTTTTCATGGAGGTTTTCGGTGATTTTAGAAATAGGAGACACGAGAGCCCATGTTCGTACGTCTGACGAATTTTTAAACATTCAGAATAAAAGAAAGGAGTTTCTATGGATCTTAATTAATTTGTTGGTTAAAATTCGAATACTGGCTGTAAGATATCGATAATTCTTCAGTAATTTATAATTATCTCCGCGAATTATGTACGTAACACTGTCTAAGATTTAAAAATGATATAATAATATAATAATAGTATAACAATAAATATTTCTATGATTAGAGGAGAAGCAAGCCTATTTTACATCGGAAATGATATCTTTGATCATCACCTTTTCTTTTTTCTTATTTAAAATGTTCTTTATTCGTACACTGGGTTTTTAATTTAATCCTTCTATATCTTACAATTATTTCAATCAATTACACTTTACACTTAATTCTATATTTTTTAGTGCCATTAAACACAGTATAGATCGTTGCTCGCGAAAGTATTCAAACGCTTATAAGAACTTTTGAAATTTTAATAATTGCCAGATTAACGATACTATTATTATATCGATATATTCTATTCACATGTGTTGCATACTAATTTTTTTACTAAATACATGTTTGAAATAAATACCTTGCACATTTGACATGCATTGTCAATCGAAATTTACCATTATTTTATAATTCTAACACTCGACTTACAGTAATTAAACAATCAAATAATTGGAATTGAATTTAATAGTTTATTAAATTAACGAATAAGTTCTGTAATAGATACAATAACTTGCAAGTATATACTTTATATACTTCTGTGATTGAATATAATTAAATATTAATATATATATATATATATGTATATATATATATATATATATATATATATATATGGATTCTGTTTTTGAAATAAATGAATTGAATATTGATGATATGATAATGATGATATGATTTACCGTTTAATTGTATTGTTCGTATTTCGTTGGAATTTATCATTCGTAATGGTACCGTTTCTAGCTCACGTTATGCCATTTTATTGTGAAGGACGTGGTAGCAGCATATACTCCTTTTTAATTTATTCGGTCAGGTGGTAGTATCGATTTTCCTCCTACGCAGCCGGATCGTTTATAAACGCACCACTCTACTGTTATCCCTCGTACATCGTTAGTAATAAATAAATAAATCGTTCCATAAATTCAGCCGTAATATCTTTTATCCATAAATAAACTTCGCCGGTAAATTCACCAGTAAATAGAATTTATGATTCAATCTTTAATCCACGAACCGACGAACTTAACCTAAAGCGTGCCATCGAATGATTTATTAAACAGCGGTTGCTGGATGGTTGTTAGAACCCAAAATTAAAATATACGGTTACCTCTGTACATAATATCAGACAGTACTTTAATCGTGATTTTCCGTTTAACTGGAATTTAATCAGAACAGATGGAACAGCATTGATAGAAAGTTGCCACAAAAGTACCAATTATAATTTCATTCGACTAAACGGTATATATATATATATCGCTAACAATGTCAGTTACATAAATGATATTATAACATGGGTAATTACAATAATAAACACCATGAATAGAATTGATATTGTCAACGTTTCTATGGAGAAACGTCGAACGAGAAACCAATCATTTATAACTTTGTAATAGTACAATTGCGATATTATTATACTCGAATGCCGTGATTTTATACAATCGATTAACCGGAATATTTGCATCGACTATTCTTCGACAATTCTCGCTTCGCGAATCATACTTGTAAAAAGAGAAAATTCAATCGACATGAGTTACTATATATATATACCTTCCATTAA
The DNA here is from genome assembly GCA_032399595.1 of Tetragonula carbonaria. NCBI lineage: Eukaryota > Metazoa > Arthropoda > Insecta > Hymenoptera > Apidae > Tetragonula > Tetragonula carbonaria. The sequence continues at coordinate 5,800,871 of JAUCRC010000015.1, read as the reverse complement.
CATATTGACAAACTATAGCTCTCTCACAACACGCAAAAGTGCAAAAGTAGTCCTCCAACATTTACAAATATAATAAAATTCAGCCTTATTGAGAACAAAAAAATTCATAACATTTTAAAACATATTTACGAACAGAGAGAACAATTCTAGTACGCACTTTCTGCTCTGCAGAAAGATTTAAAAAATAATGAATTCTTTCATAATGAAAAAAATCAAGATTCCATTCTATCCGTAATTTGTGTTTGAATATATAGCATTCATAAACAAGCATGCGAGAAAATTTGTTAACATTTACTTGGAAAAACTTATTAGAAATACGGTTATTTTTTAAAATATATTGTTTAAACGAAAGGTCTCTTTGCAAACTGGTATCAACCACCATTAAATTCGTCGTTAAAAAGTACTATTACAAATTTCATCAATTTACACAAAAGAATTGTCTTCAATAATTTCCGTGATATTTGACCGAAAATATGACCCCCAGCTTCGAGGGTAGTTTTCATCCCTTCAGTATTGACTATTGCCGATAAAAAGAAATATAGATCGAGTATTTTTTTTTTTTCCTAAAAATTACATTCGTGCCAAATTTCATCAAAATCGGCGAATCCCGACTTCATGTTAGCACGATTCCGGAACGAACGAAGAACAAGAACAAACCCTTCAAAGAAATCCCTATCAAAATTTGACATTTCTCTCTCTCTCTCTCTCTCTCTCTCTCTCTCTGTCAGCGACGTTCCGTAGCTCCTCTTCTTGCGAAAACCCGAAAGTCACGAGCGGAGCGACGACAGTGACGGACGAACGGAGGAGGAGGATCGTTCGATCGCGTGAAAAGTTGGAGCTTCCGGTCTCGCTCTCGGGGATATATTCGACGCGTATCGGCGAACCGTGCCATGCTGATTGCCCAGGAGGATTCCGTACGCGATTCTGCAGATGGGAAAAAACGTGGTTGGAAAAGTTGCCCCGGCGTGTGCAACAGCGACGTGTAACGCGCAGCGTTTTAAACCGGCAGTCGTTCGCCATCGTTGCGCCCCGTGATTCCCTGCAGCCGACCTGTTTCTTTTCTGTTTTGAACAGAAGCAGTCCCTTGTGGGCCCTCCGCGAGACTTTACGAGAAACACTTGCCCCCTCCCTCCTGATGGATTCCTTTTCTTATTTTTTTCTTTTTTTTTTTTTAGTTGAATCGTTTTGAATGATTGGTTGAACGATTAGCTGAAGTATTGGCTTCGATCGACGGTTGGCGAGGGATCGGCTTAGGGGGAGATTTAGCCGGGTCCAGGTTCAGGTTAGGAACATCACGGCGGAATTTCATAACTCTGACGTTAATAAAGTGAGAGGGATTGCGGAACGGCGGGGGCGGTTTTAGAAGAATTCCTTTGTCGAATTTTCGGCTATCTGACTAGACTGCGGATTTTTTACGCGTTCACGGGGGAACTTCGACATTCTACGATACGAGAATTTCGTTTATTTGTGAGAGAATGTGTAACATGTACTTATTGGATATTTGCTCCGATTTTCAATCTGGCAACTGACGACTGAACAGTAATAATGAGGTGCGAGAAAAATGCTTTTTCGAGCAAAAAATATATTACGTTAGATAAGAAGCATATATATATATATATATATATATATATATATATATTATGTATTACGTAACTATGTACGTAATTTAAATCGCGTAAACTATTGAGGAGAAATACTTAGTAGTTATGAATAACCTTGCGACAACTTTAATACACGTACAATTATTTGGTATTTTTTGTAACAATAGTGAAGGGAGAAAATAAAATTTTATTTTTTTATTGATATTAATGAAAAATATAATATTTTTCTCTATTTAGGGCAATCTTCTTCAAGAACTCTGCCGAGAATTGATCTATACGTATGCTGGATCAATTTTTCCGGAAAAAACCTATCAATTAAATATTATTTTATCCACTTTGAGACAGGTCCAATTCAAATGTACAAGATGTTTCAGATTTAAATGTCAAAACTTCGGCAACATGTGAACTCTGATAAACTGAGAAAAAAACACTCTCTACAGATTTGCTCGTTTTTTGAAAATTCAAATTTCCAACACCCTGTATTTAAAAAAAAGAATATTTAATTTCGATTTTCTCAAAAATGAATTATACAATTTTCTTTTCGTTATAAGATATTAATTACGCTATGTTCGTATGAAGAGGATATTTCTCTTCGCTCCTTTCCACCTTTGTAGCTACACCACGAGAGAACTTTCGTAATATGGATTACGTCGTGTCCAAAATAACTAGAGATATCCGTATATACTTTCGAGCTATAGTGTACGCCTGTTGGAAAGGAAACGAGAGGAAAAGACGAATGGAAAGTTGAAGTTGGGAGAACTGGTAAGGAGAAACTATCCCGGCATTTTAAAATCCCGCGAGGGGCTCTTCCTGTCTTCCCTTTTCATGGTGATTGTGTAAGGCGATACCAGAAAGGACAGCCCGACAGCCGCGGTTTTCAAGATGGGATCCGGCTGAAAACGCGTGGAAAAGCACGTCTTATGACGTGGCAAATGTTAGTCTTCCCCTTATCCCTGTTATTTTGCAAACGATTCGAGTTTACTGACATTTTATCCATCCTCGATGGGAAGACAGACATATCGCTGTTACAATTCGTACGCATTATATACGTAAATTTACATTTTTACGAATGCAACGGGAATTTGATAGCTCAACGTGAAAGTAAAACGAAGACAATAAGGACGATGAAATCAAGCGAAGAATAAAGAGTAAAAACAGAAAGAAAAAAAATTTACATTTCGAACGAATGCGGTTGAAGTTCAACGTGAACGTGAAATATACTTAATAAATATAACGAAATCAAATGAAAAATAAAGAGCAGAAGTAGAAAAAAAGAAATTTGCGTTTTTCGCGAATTTTCGTGCAATTGAAATTTCAACGTAAAAAAAATGCAAATGAAGGCAATAAAAGCAATGAAAACCGAACGAAAAAACGAAGAGCAAAAATGAAAAAAAAAAGAAGAAGAAAAAAGTTTTCAATCGAGTGAACTCGAATATGAGTATTTTTTTAATATTTTTCGTATCTGTGCGTTTTTTCTTTCTTTTTGCACTGCGTCGCTCGCAGCTTTGTTTAAATTCAGAATGTCGCTTTATGAATTTGCAATCAAAAATCGATTTAAAATCGGCAAAAAATTGAAAAAGAAAAAAAAGAAGAACAGCTCGGTGTACACTCGTCCGTGTAAAATAATCAATACAGAGAAACACGTACGCAGGGAACTACGAAGATTCAACAATTCAAGATGAAATCGTCGCTTCGTAGGTCGATTTCGAGATTCAAAAGACACGGCGACGTAAAATGACGATGTGAAGAAATAAAAAAAATAGTGTGTATATATATATAAATATAAAATATAATAGTATATATATAATAGTATCATATATATAATAGTATATATATGATATATATATATATAATAGTAAAAAGATAAAGAGATAATACATCACTTTTCCATTCACGATTGGATGCCGCTTTCGTAATGGCCGAAGCGCCCCCAAAACAAAATGGACGAAAAAGAAATCTCTTCGGCCACGTCCCATTTCACGTTTTATATCGTTAATAATCTTGAGCCTCTCGTATTTCCCGATAACGCTCGTTAAAATTCCGACAACTTAACGGGCAAGTTTCCACGGGAATCGAGTCAAGTTCCATAACTTGGCCGGTGATACGATAATTTCGAAAGGCATTAGGCGGCGCGTTGACGTGGCGCGTCCGCAAACTACCCTTAAGGTAGCTGCTCGTCATCCAAATACGGACGTGTCTCGTCCTCGTCTCACGACCGATCGTTAAACAGAGCGATATGACGGCGATATCTGTCCTGACGCGGCGGGAACGCTCGCGTGAAATGTGTCGTTACGCACCGGAATACGACGTGTTTCTGGCATTCGCCTAATCGTCCATTTTCGTCTTCCCACGGGAGATTCAGCAACAGATACCGAGAAATTTTTATTCGATACTGGGAGGGCAGGGTTGGTAATTAGACCGTGCATTTGTAGGAAATTTTGAAGTGCAAAATTCCAGACAATATAAATATATATATATATATATATATATATCTGAATTGATCCAGTTCATATGCATATTTAAGATATCGAGAGTACTTAGTTCTATGATTTCAAAAATATGAATTTGTACGAAGATTCGTAGTCTATTGATAACACAGGCCGAATTTCCTGGGTACATTATCTATGCACATAGTATTAAATAGAATTTAGTACGACGAAGTAGACATAGTACAATGATACGACAGAGTTCAAACGAAATCACGTGTGATTTAATGTGCGATCAAACGTGATTTAATGTATTATACTACTTATTAGAAAAGTTTGGAATTTTAAATTGAAAGTGGAAACAATAAAATACTTTAACAAGTGAGTAATAATAAAACAATATTAACTGACGATATTAACAGCAAACTGAAACAATAGCAAATGTTAATACTAAGTTTGAAAAATTTTGATACTCGTGTAAAATATATATAATCGCATACTACACGTAGTATAGTTTTAAAGAAATTTGATATGTCGATTTTGATATTTGGCTTTCTTGTGCATTTATGGAAAATTTAAAACCACCATAGTACATAAAATATATAAATTACATACCGATCTAATCAATATGTATCTGTCCAATCTTTTCGTTTATAGAAACTTAAACTTGCATTAAAAATATAAAATTTTGGAATGGAATAATTAAATATACAAGTTACTCGAAAGCTACATAATTCAACAATATTGTCGATGATATAACGCGGAAGATTTTGGTTAGTCCTTTAAAATTGATAGTTTATTAAGAGTACATATTGAATTACGCGAAAGTAGATGCATGCTGAAAGATAAAAGAAATGTCTTGGAAAGATATTGTAGCATTCCTGCGCCTGTTACTCTAAAAGCAGCATTATCTTTCCCCCAAAAATCTGTCATACATCTTTCCAGAAAAGCGTGCGACGCGCTGGAACGCGGGGACCCGAATAGATCACCTCGCGTTAACTTGAGTATTTTAAGCACGCGCGCAGATAACCCTATCGCAAGCACGACCCGCCATTTAAACGGCCCCAGAGAAAAGCATTCGGCCCTTTCCGTTCCAAATTATTATTGCGCCGAATATCTCCTTTCTCGTGACTGGCTAACAAATGCTCGACGATATTTTAAACTTTTAAGGAGAGTTTTTTTTCACAAAATCGATCGATAATTTTCTAATTTTCTATAATTAATTTTGTTTAATAATTGTAAAATATGATTAATTAATTTTCAAAGTATGACAACACGCCTTGTTAAGTACAATTAATTTTTTTTGGTTAATTTATGTCTATGATTTTATGTGAACACGCGTTTCGTCCGAGGTGGAAAGAGCAAACCGATATTCGAAGAATTCCTAACAGTAAAATTGATATCTTACGTATATTCGTCGTGTTCGATTTAAGAGCAAAGTCCGGGGAATCCCTAAGTGTATCGTTCAATCGGGCATTGCAAAAAGATCTATAAATTGTAAGTTTCACTTCAGAATTAAAGAATTAAAAGAATGAAAGATGATGTATGAAGACAAAGATCAAAGATCAAACATATGCTATAAGCATTTCATACTTATCAAAGAGTGAAAATATGTAAAACGCTGCAAAAGATTCGCAGGTCTTCTCGAAACGTATATTTCGAGAAGTGTTTTCTCCAACCGTGGCATCTAAATGATTATCGAATCAACGTGACAACTTACAAAAAGAATTCGCGATAAAAAAAAATGGTGGATACCATGTACCATGAAACTAGAAGTGTCTTATCACATTTGACGTACGATTTCGAAATCGAAATTTGAAATAAGAAGAGAAGGTACGTATTGCAAAATCGAAAAAAGTCGAACAGCGGTACTTTCACTTTTAGAACTCGCAGCGTGGCGAAAAAGGAAGAAACGAAACATAAAAAAAAAAAAAAAAAATTCCTGATAAAAAATAAATCGTACAAACGTCCCCTATATTTTTCAGCATTCACCCTTGTTGAAATCTCTTTGTAAAAAGAAAAAAAAAAAAGAAAAAAGATCCTTTGTCAAATGAAAAAAAAAACCACGTGGAATTCCGTCGTCAGAACAACGGCGATATATAATAGTCGTTCACTTTACTCAAGAATAAAGTGAAACGGAAGTGTCGAGCCGAGTCTGACGAAGCGAAAATCGAAGGGTTAATCGCGAGAACGGAATCTGTAATATCTTCGTTATCGGGGCCAGTTGATCGCTCGTAAAGCAACGCAAAGCGTAGTAAGTCTGGACCAGATTAAAAACGATAAATGTCGTTCGGCTTGCTAGCGCGATAAAGGCTGGCCTGGCTATAAAAATGGGGATCGTTCCGAGGAAACAGTCGCGAGGATTGTCGGTGAAAACACAGCTGTAATTGCGACGCCGGCCATTCTCTAATTCCGCGAGTGATCGTTCTCGCTATGAAACGATCGTCCGCGAATCGACGAGTTTCACCGAGTTTTGTCAAGCTGCGTGCAAGCGATTTCATTTTTCGTCGCGTCTCGCGCTGCTTTCTAACATTAGACCAGACCTGGGCATAGAAGAATTAAAAATAACAGCGACGAACATCGGTTTAATTTATTGTTGTTGTGGAGTATCTTGCACTGTCTTGTAACAAACGAGCTTGCAACACGGATATGTTACGACGAGTCTGGAGAAAATATACGATTCGTAAATCCTATAAACGCTAGTCGTAAAATCGTAAGTTTGCAAAATATTTATGAAAATGAAATAAAAGTATAAATTTAAAAATTGACATGAAATTGGCATATAATATAATACGTACAATGTATTATACATTGTGTAATATACATTGAACAGAATGTTTTACAGCGTGTAACATAAAATTTAAATATAATAAATTTATAGTATAATATAATTCTAAAGGAATTATTTCTAAATTATTTGAATTAATTCATTTTTACCAATGAAAGTAACATAAGATTCATAAGAAGTATTCGAGTAAAAATTCGAAAGATAAGGATAAAGTAGAAAGTTATTTTGTTGGACAACCAAACAACGAAATACTCTGACGAAAAATTATTTTCACGTTCGAATAAAATTTACTCGTCGTTATTTCAAATAACAATTAACTAAATTTTCGAAATGTATTATTTAAATAATGTCTAGGTTTAAATTAGAGGATATACGCGCGTTGTTCGATCGAGCGCTCGAAAAGAGAAAATGGAATTCTACGCGGGTCGTGATAAAGGAGACGAGAATCGTTCGCCATAAAACGAAAGTGAGAAACGACGAAATGGTTATTGTAACTGAGATTCGTCGTTTTATGGGTTGTACGGAAGATCGTCGAAGGTTTACCCCCCTAACGATAGTTGATCCCCGTCAATACACGCCCAGTATATCGTTTATAAAAGCAAAGGCGTAAAGACGGCGGAACGATTTAAATTTTGCAGTTTACTAGCTTGAAAAATTGTTTGCATGATTTTGAAAAAAAAAAATTACTCACTAAGGTATTACTTTGAGATAAGTAATCAATAATACGTCGCGATATTTCGACATTTTTCTCTAATTGTCACGAGTGCAAAAGTAATAAATGTATTATTATTATTATATTGTTGTAAGTATTACATCATCTTCTAAAGAGCAGCATTCAGTATAACCATATTAGGTGTACAAATTGACTCGTGGCCCTTGCGAATAATAATTGATCGTAACTTTATTTCGAGTTTCGAGTCTTCTTTGAGAGTGCCAACGTTTCAAATAAAGTTAAAATTAATAAATTAGCGTCGACTGCGTAACTTCGTGGAAGAGATGAAACACGATAAACCGTATATTGAATGCGAAATATTAGAAACCATTACAAACCATTACAACCAAAATCAAATTACATATAAATGAAATATACGAATATATACCTACGTAAATATTTATATATATATTATTCGATATAAATATTCGTTGTAAGATAATTGATGACATAATATCAGACTCGAACGAAAAGTTTGACGACGTATTATATAAAAGGTGGAAACACCATCGCGAGTTCGAAATCGAAAATCAATTGGAAAATCAAACGGAGGAGACACAAGGGGCGGGGAACGGAGGGGGGGGATGGTCGTTAGATAAATTTTAAGACGGAATTTAAGCGAGAACGAGGTTACCTCGCGGAATATTATTTAAAGACGTCGTTAAGTAGCGCACGGAATCAGAGAGTGAGAGAGAGAGAGAGACAGAGAGAGAGAGAGAGGTATTCACCAGGGGACCGGACGCGTTGTTATGTAGTAATAGCGATTCCATTTACCACGCTTTGTACTCGGTCCCTACTTTGCAGCGCTCCCTCTTTCTCCCTCTTTCTTTCCTGCACCGCTTCGTGCCCGTAGCCTCTTTTATCGAACAGTTGTTTTCATTGCAAAGCTCGGCACGATCCATTAAACGTCGTTACCTACGTCAACAACGGAGCCATTAGGTTTTGTTCATCGAACGGTGACCAACTTCGCCGGCGAGATCGATCGATCCTGCGACGGCCTTCTGACTTGTTTAGGCAAAAACTCCGTATCTCCGCCTGTTCGCGCAAACTGGACGCATTTTATTAAAGGCAACGATGATGCACAGATCCTCGGATATCTTGGAACAAGTGTGTTACTACATTTGTATGATAAAAGCAGCGCGATATTCATACAATATTTGCAAATATAAATTACACGATACAAATTGTACACGCGGAATTCCCAATAAACAAACAAACAAAAAAAGAAAATACCACGAAGAAGTACTGAAAAATATAAATCGCCGACACTTTCTTCTCGGCTCGAATGAAATTCCTAATAAGACCGAGAAGGCGGCAGATCGAAGGAGACGCAAGGAGACGCGAAGCTGAAGACGGGAGGAGGGTGAGAAGGCTAGACGGTGAATAGCAAATATCCGCAACAAATCAGTTCCATGCAATCGAACAGCCGAGCATCGGAGTCTCTCGCGGATGCAGGAACTCTTTTATGTCTCGTGGCCGGCAACTGGCGCGTGAATCGTCGCGCTGCGAGAGCGTAAATCTCGTAAGCTTTGCGGCGAACTTTCGCCCCGCGAGTAACAAAGAGTCACGGCTGGCTCGGTCATTTATTCGGATTGCAATAGCTGGATGCACTCTCGCGAAAGCAGATGAAAAGGTTAGAAAAAAAAAAAAAAAGAAAAAAAAACGTACGAGTGGAACGAAGCTTTTCGAGAAGCGAGAACGAGGGTGCATGTGTGTGTAAGAGAGAGAGAGAGAGAGATTCTCGGGGGTTGAAGGTGGGAAGAGAAGTATGGAAGACGAGAAAACTTCGAGTCTCTTCACAAAGGCCGGGAGAGCATCCTGCGACTCCCTCCCTCCCCTCCCCTCCTCCTTCGCACCCTCGTTCTCGCACGCGCCTTCAATTCTTCTTGAAATCTTGACACGTGACTGGAAGCGGATTTTTCTGAAAACACGGGCGCGCGTAGGTGGTAGGTACCTTTGAACGCCCGACGCCCATTACTTACATAGGCGTCGTGAATCTCTTTGTTTCGCCGTACGAATGGGGCGCCGTGTAATTAACAAAGAGGCCTGTGAACGGTAAGATTGTAATTCGGGGATCGATGCGGACGCTTTTTGTCCCGCGAGAACGTTGGTAATTTTTTCACTGAGGGTGAAGAAGATTTTCGGTGTTTTTGATGTAAGGTGAGGGTGAGATTCTTTCTCTAATGGCCTCTGTAATGTGTCGCATAACTCTGGGGTGACATTCAAAGAAGAAAGAAAGTAAATTAATTCATATTTACATATCTTCTTTTCTATCTATTTTTTATTATATAAAATAAAACCTACATATACTTTATTTTATACGTTTATTATAGATTGTACCTTGTAATTGTTTTTATGATTTTGAACATCATACTTCCTGCAAGCAACTAACATCACCTACAACTGTAATTGCAATTGTATTTCATTATCGCCGATCATCTGCTGACATTAATGTGTTAAAACTCGTCCGCGCAACGAATCAACGACTGATCACAACATCCCCTTCGTGCCCCGAAGAGCGCAGAGTGCCTTTTTTCTACCCCGTGTCTCGTCCACTGGACGATGCTGAAAAATTAAAGACACTCTATCGGCGCGGCGAAATTAATCCGCATCGAATTGCCGGGTGTATTTGTCGTGGCAGCCTGATCGATGTAATTAATCCAGGGTAATTAACGATAAAGCCACGGGCGGAGAAGAGAGGGAATGCGAGGACGCGTATTCCCGGGCACGCACCTGGGTGCGTGATCCTGCGTGCCAGAGGTTTTAATCATCGAGAACCAGCGCCGCTTGCGAAAGAGGGAGAGAAAGAGAGAGAGAGAGAGAGACGAGGAAAAGACGGCGAAGAGAGGACACAACCGCCATTTTCGTAATTACGAGCGCCGGATATTAATCAAAAACGCGGGCGTCGAGGCGCGCTCGCGTGCGAGTCATCGATACGAATTGAGTTGATTGACCATCGATACACCTCGGTTTTCATCCGCTCGAGGAAACAATTCAATTGTTAACTCCTTAAACGCGTTAAACGCTTATATTTTCATTTTATAACACTGCTACGATCAGTCTGGTGACTCTTCGTCAGCAAGAGTTTGTTTAATTAACTAAAATTCGGTTCAGCTGCAACGTATCTTGTAACTTGCCTACATATTGTTATCATCAGTTGGCGGATTTAAACTTGCGATTTGAAAGTGTAACCCGTTCTCCGAACGTCTCGAAAATTTCAGAAACAGCTGCTTCGAATTTTGCGAATTATCGAAATTAACAGTGGTCGAGGAAAGGGAAAACGAAATGGAGAATTTCAGTGACGCTTCTAAAATAACGCGAAGATGAATAAAAATTGCACACGTATCACCCGAGAGATGAACGAACTCATGTTGCACAACTCACGATTCCTCCACCTCGTTGCTCGATACCGTCATAAAAATA